>JARQOC010000003.1:75618962-75642701 GCA_033576535.1 Allobates femoralis | reverse complement strand
AGCGGACGGGTGTCGGTGAGTATTGATGTCGGCGTGAGAGTACATGGGGGTATGAGTGTGGGGGTATGAGTGTGAGACTTGTCAGAGAGGGGGGATGTATGTGAAGTGGCTAGGAGATCGCGTGTGTGGGGAGGTGCAGAAAGAGAGGGGGCGGGGTTGGTGAGGAGTGTGATGGTGTGTTAGTGGAGATTGTGCGGCACAGCAGAGGCCTCCAATGGCAGTAGTGGGGCTTTGAAAGCCCCGCTACCGCCAAAGGTCGACCATCCTGGATCACCCGCGACAGGTGTACAGGCAGCTTCTGTCTCGGATGTGACGTAGCAATACTGTTACATAGTGACCGAAGTTGGCTTAGGGCTTTTATTATAATAGAATACAGCAGTAGCGGTGTGCAGCGGTGCCAGTGTGCAGCGGTGCCAGAATCCAGGAGGAGACAGCAAGCGGGTGTGGGCAGGAGGGGGTCGAAGAACAGCGGGCAGAAGGGGGCCGGGGAACAGCGGCCATGTGTGGGCAGGAGGGGGCCGAGGAAGAGCGGCCGGGTGCGTGCAGGAGGGGGCACGGGAGACAGTGGCCGGATGCGGGCAGGAAGGAGGCAGGGAGACAGCGATCGGGTGCGGGCATGAGGGGGCCAGGGGGACAGCAGCCAGGTGCGGGCAGGAGGGGGCCGGGGAACAGCGGCCGGGTGTGGACAGTAGGGCCCGCAGCAGAGTGCTTAGCAGAGTATACGGCGATTCAGTGGTTAGCAGAGTTTAAGATGGCTCAGTGGTTAGCAGAGTATATGGGGGCTCAGTGGTTAGCAGAGTATACGGCAGCTGAGTGGTTAGCAGAGTATACAGGGGCTCAGTGGTTAGCACAGTATATGCTGGCTCAATAGTTAGCACTGTATACGGAGCCTCAGTGGTTAGCACTCTGTGGTGGCTCAGTGGTTGGCACTGTATATGGTGGCTCAATAATTAGAGCAGTAATGTGACTCAGTGGTTAGCACTATATACGGTGACTCGGTGATTAGCACTTTATGGTGGCTCAGTGGTTAGCACAGTATGGTGGCTCAGTGGTTAGCACTGTATGCTGGCTCAGTGGTTAGCACTGTATGCTGGCTCAGTGGTTAGCACTGTATACTGGCTCAGTGGTTAGCACTGTACAGTGGCTGAGTGGTTAGCACTGTAAGGTGGCTCAGTGGTTAGCACTGTACGGTGGCTCAGTGGTTAGCACTGTATGGTGGCTCAATGTTTAGCACTGCACGGTGACTCAGTGGTTAGGACAGTATGGTGGTTCCGTGGTTAGTATTGTACAGTGGCTTAGTGGTTAGCACTGTATGGTGGCTCAGTGGTTAGCACAGCGCAGTGGCTCAGTGGTTGGCACAGTGCGGTGGCTCAGTGGTTTGCACTGCGCGGTGGCTTAGTGTTTAGCAAAGTATGGTGGCTCAGTGGTTAGCACAGTATATGGCCGCTCAGTGGTTAGCACTATATGGAGGCAGAGTGCTTAACTCTGTATGGAGGCTCATTGGTTAGCACAGTATAGTGGGTCAGTGGTTAGCACTGTATAAGGTGGCTCAGTGGTTAGCGCTACATGAGGTGGCCGAGTGATTAGGACTCTATGGTGGCTGAGTGTTTAACACTGTATACAGTGAGTCAGTGGTTAGCACTTTATGGTGTCTCAGTGGTTAGCAGTGTATAGGGTGGCTCAGTGGTTAGCACTGTACGGTGGCTCAGTGGTTAGCACTGTACGGTGGCTCAGTGGTTAGCACTGTACAGTGGCTCAGTGGTTAGCAGTGTATATGGTGGCTCAGTGGTCAGCACTGTACGGTGGCTGTGGTCAGCACTGTACGGTGGCTCAGTGGTCAGCACTGTACGGTGGCTCAGTGGTCAACACTGTACAGTGGCTCAGTGGTCAGAGGAGGATGGAGGACAGAGTTGTCAGCGGAGGCCGGGAGGGCAGAGTGGTCAGCGAAGGCCGGGGGGGCAGAGTTGTCAGCGGAGGCCGGGGGGGCAGAGTGGTCAGCAGAGGCCGGGGGGGCAGAGTGGTCAGCAGAGGCCGGGGGGCAGAGTGGTCAGCGAAGGCCGGGGTGGGGGCAGAGTGGCGGCAACATACTTACTTCCATCGCCAGTGCCATCTTCCATGTCGCCGCCCCGTACATAGTGAAACCAAGATGGCGGCCTGAAAATCTCGCGAGAGTTCCCAGCCGTCATCTTGGTTTCGCCCTGTGCACAGCGGCGGCATTAAACATCTTGGTTTCACTATGTATGGGGCGGCGACATGGAAGATGGCGGGCGGAGCGGCGAGAGGCAAGAAGCAGGAAGACGGAGGCGTCGGACAGAAGAGGATGCGATCGGGTGTGCGGACGGGTGGTAAGTATAACGTCAGCGTGGAGGGGCAGAGCAGCAGTTTATCGGTAGTGGAGCAGTGAAAGTCCCCACTACCGACAAAGCGGCGGCCATATTAGTTAGGGTTAAAGGTACCTAAGTCAGCTTCAGTCGGATGTGACGTCATAAACATTACATAGTGACAGAAGCTGGCTTAGGGGAATTATTGGATAGGATGTATTTTTTCTTAAATCTTAGCAATATTGTTTTTGACATATAACAGTCTGTATTTAAAAAAATAAATATAGCAATTTTTAGATTGGCCATTGGGGATTTTTTGGAGTCTAACTTCTTAATGTTTCAGAAAACAACACATGTACATAGCCACAATGAACATAACTTGGCTCCATCTTTTGTATTGAAGTGTATAATGAAACAGTATAAAGCTCATTAAGAAGGCAGGGGAAGCACAGTCAGCTGTAACATCACCTGGTTTGAATAGTGGATTTGGTGTTACCATTGGTGTATAGAAGAGTTACTTGTCATTGTAATCTTGTCTCTGATTATATGGTACCTCACTGTAAAACATTCCTGATGGAACATACAGTTTAAGGGTAAGTGCTCCCTATCTGGAGATGCTGCGTTCTATTCACAGCATTATTCCTCTTGCAGAGATGCTAGTGTGCTCCGCACAATAATGCAGCGTATGTGTCCATGATCAGAATACTCGGCACAGTGGATTTTTGCTATGATCTCTTGTTGACAATGCTAGAGTCTCTTCAGCAATAAATTGACATGCTCTGGCTTGGAAAGCTGTGTTGCATCTCATTTTATACAGCATTAAAAAGAAGCACAGTGGGCTTGAGAATTCTACAAACTCTATCCACTATGTTTGTATTGTACACTGCAGCTGTCATGAATGGTAGAAATGGACAAAGGGGGTTAGGTTTCAGATGACAGTGATGGGCCGAAGGCGATCAGGGGAACTAGTCTGACCGATAGACTGGGTGTTCCAAGCAGTGTACACATGACACAGAGCAATTCACAGAGACTGCAGAGCAGTGTACATGTCGAGCCCACTGGGACGAGGGTACTCGGTACCGGATCGGGTCTTTACTGGGAAAGTCACGGGTGGTCCTGGTCCGGACCATGTCCCGGGCCCTGGCAAATAAAGGGGAATATTTACAGGGGATTGTCAGTCATGACGCCACCCACTTGATGCGGCCAGTGATGGGAGCCGCCGCTGCTGCAGAACCTCCGGGGACGATGGGATAGCAGCTTAGGTGGTATAGTTCCAGTGGGTAGAACTGTGTTCCCCGGGGCAGTAAGGGTTAAGTCTATTGTGGAGTGTGTAGCACACTTACTTTGCAGACGCTGCAGGGATCTCTCCTCTTTGCTGGTGCTGACAGGCTGTATCCTGTATGGGGAGAATCACTTTCATGCAGAAACACAAGGGAAGCAGTTCCAGGGTTTTCCAGTTTACTCTCAGTTCTTCCAGTCACTTTACAGCTCATTTACAGTTCTTACACGTTCAAGTTCAGTTCTTAGTACACGGGCACATTCTCCCTCTCCGGGTTCCCTTTGCTCCCTGCAGCCAGGCCTCTCTCTCTGTGACCCCTCACACAGTCTGCAGTGTCCTTTCCGGGCTATAACGGTCTCCGTCTCCACGGGTGTGTGTGAAACGCTGGACAGTATGGCGGTGACTCGGGCCCCTGTGAGTCCTTAGTTTGTCACTGAGCTGCCTGTCCTTTGGGTAGGGATCTCAATCTGGAACTAAGACCCCCCGTCGTATTGTTTGGGGATGCCGGGTAAACTACGGTCCCCTCTAGAGCCGACACTCTACTTCAGCCCAGCCTCCAGCAGTCCTCAGGTGTGAGGCTCTACCAGGCTCCTTTCTCTCTGTGTCTCTTGGTATATAGGAGGGCTAATCCGCCTGCAGTCAGTTGCTTTAGCTGTGGTTCTAGGGCCCGGGTATCACCGTCCCTCTCGGCTCTCTCACACTCCTGGGGCTCCGGCTCTGGATAGGCATTCTCTCTCCTCTGGCTCACACTGGCTCAGTACAGATTCTGCGTTCCTTATGCCCTCACTCTTCCAGGACATGTGGCTTTCTCCTGCTCAGCTTCAGCTCAACCTGCTGCTGTTCTCTGGCCTTGCTCCTCAGCTTCTGGTCTTTGCTGTTCAGCTCACTGTGGCCTACTCTTGGTCTTTGCTTCTCAGCCTACCTCGGCCTACTGAACACCTTCCTCCTCCCCCTTTCCTATATACTGTCAAGTCACCTGACTACGGGTGTGCCCAACCCACTCCTCTGAATCCACCACCCCTCAATCTCATAGAGTCTCTAATCTCAGGGCTGGATGCTGCCTTCTCCTACACGTGGGTTATGTGGGCTGTGAGGGTGTTGGTGTGCAACAAGTGTCCTACCTGCCTGGCTGCAGTTCCCTTTTGTGGCCTCCTGGACGCAGGGGCGCCACATACACATGACACAGAGCAATTCACAGAGACTGCAGAGCAGTGTACACATGGCACAGAGCAATTCACAGAGACTGCAGAGCAGTGTACACATGACACAGAGCAATTCACAGAGACCGCAGAGCAGTGTACACATGACACAGAGCAAATCACAGAGACTGCAGAGCAGTGTACACATGACACAGAGCAATTCACAGAGACTGCAGAGCAGTGTACACATGACAGAGCAATTCACAGAGACTGCAGAGCAGTGTACACATGACACAGAGCAATTCACAGAGACTGCAGAGCAGTGTACACATGACACAGAGCAATTCACAGAGACTGCAGAGCAGTGTACACATGACACAGAGCAATTCACAGAGACTGCAGAGCAGAGTACACATGACACAGAGAAATTCACAGAGACTGCAGAGCAGTGTACACATGACACAGAGCAATTCACAGAGACTGCAGAGCAGTGTACACATGACAGAGCAATTCAGAGACTGCAGAGCAGTGTACACATGACACAGAGCAATTCACAGAAACTGCAGAGCAGTGTACACATGACACAGAGCAATTCACAGAGACTGCAGAGCAGTGTACACATGACACAGAGCAATTCACAGAGACTGCAGAGCAGTGTACACATGACACAGAGCAATTCACAGAGACTGCAGAGCAGTGTACACATGGCACAGAGCAATTCACAGAGACTGCAGAGCAGTGTACACATGACACAGAGCAATTTTTAGATGTAGCGAAAATACACTATATCCAAAACACTGCTTGTCCTGATCATGGGCCAATGTAAAAATTCTAAGGCTGCCTTCACACTACGGATTTTTAAAATCCGATGCTGTCCGATAAAAATCGGACAGCATCGGACCGATTTTGGGCCCCATGCAGCCCTATGGGCATCGGACCGAATCGGATGTGCACTAAATGCCATCCGATTTGGTCCGATCCGATTCTGTCCGATTTTTGCACCGAAAATAAAATTTGACAGAATCGGATCGGACCGAATCGGATGGCATTTTGTGCACATCCGATCCGACCCAATCAATTTAACATGGGGCCCTATTGAGAAGGGTCCGAGGAAACATCTGATGTCTCCTCGGACCCGATTTTACTGTACTGAGCATGCTCAGTACAGTAAAAATGCTCCAAACTGGGAGCGCAAGGGTTAAAAAAAAAAAAAAAAAAAGTTTATGCTCACCTCTCCCGAGCCCCCGCCGTCTTCCTGCAGGCTCCCGGTGTCTGCAGAGGTCTGCTTCTGCTGTACAGGACCTGCGGTGATGTCACAGTCATGTGACCGCGGGTTACCATGGTGGAACCTGCTGTCACGTGACTGTGACATCAACGCAGGTCCTATACAGCAGAAGAAGACCTCTGCAGACACCGGGAACCTGCAGAAGCCACCGGGAGCCTGCAGGAAGACAGCGGGGGCTCGGGGAGAGGTGAGCATAAACTTTTTTTTTTTTGCCCGGAGGCTACGATTTAATGCCGGAATCGGATGCCTATTTGGCATCCGATTCCAGGCATCAGAAGGGAGCCTATGCTGTCCGAATTTATCTGACAGCATCGGCTCCCTTCAAAATCGTAATGTGAAAGTAGCCTCAGAGTAATAATTTTATTTTTGTTAAATTAAGATTGTGATATGAAAAAAAAATAAAACTGCTGTTCTTTTAAAATACATGTAAAGCAAAAACTTGATTCAAAGAAGAGGTAATTTTTGATGATATCCTCCATATAAGGCTACCTCCACATTTGCGTACCCCTCCACAGCGTTCTGCGGAGGGGATCCGCAATGTGACCTCAGAACCGCAAGCCCCTATCTCTATAATAAGAGCGCACGGTGCTGCGCTTGACAGCGCATGACCGTGCGCACCCATTCACTGCCATATGGAATATGCCATTCACTGCCTTTGGAAGTGCACTGAGATACAGGCTGATTTTCTGCTAAGGGAAAAAAAAACCTCTATATATCTGAGTTTCTAGCGAGTGTGACGAGCTGCGTGTGACAGAGCGCAAGTGCGACAGAAGTAAGTGTGTGACTTGTGATTCAGTGACTTTGGATTCAGGGAGTTTGGAAGGGAGGATTTACTGAATTGCTGGTTGTATTTTATTAATACTTTGCATTTCTTTTTACTTATCATTTCTGCCTGGTGCAATCCCCATTAGGAAATGAGCTCCATGATTGGCAATGCCATCCAGTGTACATCTTGCCACATGTATGCATTCCTTGACCAGCCGGTCAAGGGTGCATACTGCTGTGTGAGATGTGAGTACGTTGTGCATTTGGAAGCCCAGATACTGGATCTAAATGAACAACTAACAACGCTGAGATCCATAGACAATATGGAAAGGAGTCTGCTGCTCACTGAACAGCTGCTCAATGGGATAGATGTGGGGGAGGATGGTAGTATGGAGCTGCAGGACCGTGAGGTAGCCAGCTGGGTGACAGTTAGAAGGCGGGGTAGAGGGAAGAGTGCCAGGGAGGCTAGGCCTGATCTGGCACACCCCAATAAATTTGCTATGTTGGCAGATGAGGGGGGTGTGAGTTCAGGGATAGCACTGCTGCAGCAGGGCATGACCTCTGAAAGCCAGAGGAGTGTCAGCTCCAGTAAGGGGGAAAACAGGAGAGTAGGGCAGGCCAGACAGGTGCTGGTAGTGGGGGACTCAATTATTAGGGGAATAGATAGGGCAATCTGTCACAAAGACAGGGATCGTCGAACAGTGTGCTGCCTACCTGGCGCTCGAGTCCGGCACATCGCTGATCGGGTTGACAGATTACTGGGAGGGGCTGGTGAGGAGCCAGCAGTCATGGTGCACATTGGCACAAATGACAAAGTTAGAGGTAGGTGGAAGGTCCTTAAAGATGATTTCAGGGAATTAGGCTGCAAGCTTAAGGCAAGGACCTCCAAGGTAGTATTCTCTGAAATACTGCCTGTACCACGTGCCACACCAGAGAGGCAACGGGAGATTAGGGAGATAAATAAGTGGCTCAGGAATTGGTGTAGGAAGGAGGGGTTTGGGTTCCTGGAGAACTGGGCCGACTTCTCTGTTGGCTACAGGTTCTATGCTAGGGACGGGCTGCACCTCAATGGGGAGGGTGCAGCTGTGCTGGGGGAGAAAATGGCTAGAAGGTTGGAGGAGTGTTTAAACTAGGGATTGGGGGGGAGGGTATTCATTGTATAGGAGGGGAAGATAGTGTAAACAGGAACCTGGGCACAAGTAATGGAAATGTAGAGTCCCTGTGGGTGGAGATAAGGGGAGGGGGAAAAAATAATAAATTACTGATAGGGGTTTGTTATAAGTCCCCAACAATAATGGAAGTGGAGGAGAATATCCTCATAAAGCAAATAGATGAAGCAGCGACTCAGGGAGAAGTCATTATTATGGGGGACTTCAACTACCCTGAAATACATTGGGGATCAGAAACCTGCAGTTCCAGCAAAGGTAATAAGTTTTTGAAAACTATGAGAGACAATTACCTTTCACAACTGGTTCAGGACCCAACAAGAAGGGGGGCACTGCTGGACCTAATATTAACCAACAGGCCAGACCGCATATCAAATATACGGGTTGGAGGTCACTTGGGTAATAGTGATCATGACTTAATAAGCTTTCAAGTATCCTTTACTAAGACATGTAGTAAAGGGGCCACAAGGACACTAAACTTCAGGAAGGCAAATTTCCAACGGTTGAGAGATGATCTTAGTGCAATAAACTGGGACGATGTCCTGAGACATAAAAGTACACAACACAAATGGGAGATGTTTATTCGCATCCTGAATAGGACATGTGCACAATATATACCCTATGGGAATAAGCATGCTAGAAATAGGAGGAAACCACTATGGCTAAATAAAGCGGTAAGAAGTGCAATATGTGACAAAAAGAAAGCATTTAGGGAATTAAAGCAAGTAGGTAGTGATGAGGCATTAAATAAATACAGAAAATTAAATAACATTTGTAAAAAGCAAATCAAGGCAGCAAAGATTGAGACAGAGAGACTCATTGCCAGAGAAAGTAAAAAGAATCCCAAAATATTTTTTAACTACATAAATAGTAAGAAACTAAAAAATGATGGTGTTGGCCCCTTTAAAAATAGTCTGGGTGAAATGGTGGATGAGGATGAGGAAAAAGCCAATATGCTAAATGACTTTTTTTCAACAGTATTTACACAAGAAAATCCCATGACAGACAATATGATTAGTGATAACAAAAAGTCTCAATTAAATGTCACCTGCTTAACCCAAGAGGAAGTACGGCATCGTCTAAAAATCACTAAAATTGACAAATCCCCGGGCCCGGATGGGATACACCCCAGAGTGCTGCAGGAATTAAGTACTGTCATAGATAGACCATTATTTTTAATATTTAAAGATTCCATAATAACAGGGTTTGTACCACAGGACTGGCGTATAGCAAATGTGGTGCCAATATTCAAAAAGGGGACAAAAACTGATCTTGGAAATTATAGGCCAGTAAGCTTAACCTCTACTGTGGGTAAAATCCTAGAGGGTTTTCTAAGAGATGCTATACTGGAGTATCTGAACAAAAATAACCTCATGACCCATTATCAACATGGTTTTACGAGGGACCGTTCCTGTCAAACTAATCTAACAAGCTTCTATGAAGAAGTAAGTTCTGGACTGGACCAAGGAAATGCAGTGGATGTGGTGTATATGGATTTTTCAAAAGCTTTTGATACGGTGCCACACAAAAGGTTGATACATAAAATGAGGGCAATGGGGATAGGGGAAAATATGTGTAAGTGGGTTGAGAACTGGCTTAGTGATAGGAAACAAAGGGTGGTTATTAATGGAACACACTCAGAATGGGTCGCAGTTAACAGTGGGGTACCACAGGGGTCAGTGTTGGGCCCGCTTCTATTTAATATATTTATTAATGACCTTGTAGGGGGCATACAGAGTGGAATCTCAATATTTGCAGATGACACTAAACTCTGCAGGGTAATCAATACAGAGGAGGACAATTCTATATTACAGGAGGATTTATGTAAACTAGAAGCTTGGGCGGCTAAATGGCAAATGCGCTTTAATGGGGATAAATGTAAAGTCATGCACTTGGGCAGAGGAAACAAAAGGTATAATTATGTGCTTAATTGTAAAACACTGGGCAAAACTGTCACTGAAAAAGACCTGGGTGTATGGATAGATGATAAACTCACATTTAGTGGCCAGTGTCAGGCAGCTGCTGCAAAGGCAAATAAAATAATGGGATGCATTAAAAGAGGCATAGATGCTCATGAGGAGAACATAATTTTACCTCTATACAAGTCACTAGTGCGACCACACTTAGAATACTGTGTACAATTCTGGTCTCCGGTGTATAAGAAAGACATAGCTGAACTAGAGCGGGTCCAGAGAAGAGCGACAAAAGTCATTAGAAGACTAAGGGGTCTGCAATACCAAGACAGGTTACTAAACTTGGGGTTATTTAGCTTGGAAAAACGAAGGCTTTTGGGTGATCTTATAATAATGTATAAATATATGAGGGGGCAGTACAGAGACCTTTCTAATGATCTCTTTACTCTTAGGCCTGAGACGGGGACAAGGGGGCATCCTCTACGTCTGGAGGAAAGAAGGTTTAATCATAATCACAGACGCGGATTCTTTACTGTAAGAGCAGTGAGACTATGGAACTCTCTGCCACATGCTGTTGTAATGAGTGACTCACTACTAACATTTAAGAAGGGCCTGGATGCCTTTCTTGAAAACTATAATATTACCAGTTATATATACTAGATTCTTTGATAGGGCGTTGATCCAGGGATCTAGTCTGATTGCCGTATCTGGAGTCAGGAAGGAATTTTTTCCCCCAATGTGGAGCTTAGTGTTGCCACATGGGTTTTTTTTGCCTTCCTCTGGATCAACATGTTAGGCTATGGGTTGAACTAGATGGACTTAAAGTCTTCCTTCAACCTTAAAAACTATGTTACTATGTTACTATATGATCTGTGCGCAGGCGGATGCACCAAAAATGCACCAGAAATGCAACATGTTGCGTTCGTGGTGCGGATGAGACTGGGTGATTTGTGCGCAGGCATCCGCTTGCGCACAGATCACATGTGTCAGTGAATGGGTGCGCACGGTCATGCGCTGTCAAGCGCAGCACCGTGCGCTCCCATTATAAAGATAGGGGCTTGCCGTGCTGCGCTCACATTGCGGATCCCCTCCACAGAATGCTGCGGAAGGGTCCGCAAATATGAAGGCAGCCTAAGGCTCTGAAACCCTGGAGACATAGAGAACGCTTCATAGAGCTGTGCCATTTTGAAGCTTGGTTGAGAATTAACCTACTTTGTGCCCAATCTGAAAAACTATATTTTCTATCTGGTTAATTATTGTTACCTTAAAAGGCTTCTCCTCAATCGTTGTTTTCTCATTTTTCTTATCCTGTTTGGCTATGTAATTCTTCATCATACAAAGCTAAAGCACATTTAACTTTTCTAGAATATACAAGTTGAGAACATTAGGCAAAATCACTGTTTGACTGTTTGTAGTGTTTCACGTCTTAACAAAAGGCGATTTATATTTTACACGGCTGATGTGTAAAAAATTCACACTTTATTATTTAGTTTCTAATTATGAACTTTAAAAAAGAAATATCAGTTTTCTTAGGCTAGAATTCAATGTGTGAATTCAGTAAAACATTGTCTGCTGTGATTGAACCTCTTCCTGGCCTGACTTCCTGAGGTGAAGGAAGCTCTCTGGAGAACCTGACTGTTGCCAAGCCATCTGCTGCCTAGAAGAATGGCAGCAGACGTGAAGTTTTTTTGTTATCCTCCTGTCTCTCTCTCCTTCCCTCTTGATGTTTTTATTGGAGAGGTTGGGACTAGTGCTCCTGTCAGCCTTTTTTTATTGAGGGATAACATCAGGGCCAGCAAGGGACTAGGTATCCTGTTTGGCGATGGGTTGCAAAAACCTATATAGGGATGGTAGGGAGATCAGGGCACAGCCGCAGGTGAGTGCATATGGTCACCTCTCCCACGTTCTCCTGGAGAAGGGTCGACCACTGTGTTTGTCCCCCCCGGTGTCTCCTCATCTGTTGTTTAGTGCACCAGACACTGTTGGTTCAAGTATCCCTGTCACGCATTATTTCCTGTGTCCAGCATGAGAAGAGCCCAATCTGAGGTGTAGTCATCTTGCCATGATGTGGTAGAGGTGTGAAATCATACTGTTTCATCAAAATCCTCATTTCAATTGAACAGTTCTGCTAACCGGAGAATAAAGTATTGTTGTTTAGTTAAACACCATCCAAAAGAATGGAGGAGATGCTAATCTTTTTTAGGTGTTAAGAATTCCAGGGATGGGGTATAAATTTTAGAATGTAGGTAGGTATACAGATATGAATTACCTTTGTCAGGTTTGCTAAATTTTTCCAAAACAATTGATTTGCAGTGAATTTCAAATATTCTAATTGCATTGGATTATTTTGCTGTATCCCAGTACTACAGGGTGGGCCATTTATGTGGATGCACCTAAATAAAATGGGAATGGTTGGAGATATCAACTTCCTGATTGTGGCACATTAGTATGTGGGAGGGGGAAAATGTTTCCTGATGGGTGGTGACCATGGCAGCCATTTTGAAATTGGCCACTTTGGGTCTAACTTTATTTTTTTCAATGGGAAGAGGGTCATGTGACACATCAAACCTATTGAGAATTTCATAAGAAAAACAATGGTGTGCTTGGTTTTACCATAACTTTATTCTTACATGAGTTATTTACAAGTTTATGACCACTTATAAAATGTGTTCAAAGTGCTGCCCATTGTGTTGGATTGTCAATGCAACCCTCTTCTCCCTCTCTTGACACAGTGATAAGCAACACTGCAGAAGAAATGCTAGCACAGGCTTCCAGTATCAGTTGTTTCAGATGCTGCACTTCTCGTATCTTCACATCATAGACAATTGCCTTCAGATGAGTGATAAAGCAAACACTTTTGTGAATAGTGAAGTTAACAAACAAAACCAGCGCTATTGGTCTGACACTAACCGACAGTGGATAGATCCCTCCAAGACTGTTGGAACACAAAAATTGATGGTATGGTGTGGTATATGGTTTACAAAGATAGTTGGGCAATTGTTCATCAATGGAAACCTCAATGCCACTGGATATCTGAATCATGTAGCAATTTCAGATATCCTGTAGCATGGAGGTTCTCCCGCAGGGGGAAGAACAGCAAAAAAAAAGAAACGTTTTTCACATCTGATTCCTGGTGCCGCCCCCTCTAACCCAGTACCCTAGGCACGTGCCCTCCGGTGCCTAATGATAAATACGGCCCTGATAAGGAGCAGGGGATATGCCACTTCTGACAGTTCTGTGTATATAAGTCCTGCTACACAGACAAAGCTCGATGGCAATTCAAACAGTGATAGTAATAAAGTAATGGTTTTAAACCACTCATGCAGCCTCTCACCAGGTGCCCTCATATTATATACATGTATGTACACAATAAATTTTATTAACATTTTTCCACATTAACATAGGGCACAAGCCCTTTTTCTGAGGTGGGGGTAGATGCTTGTGAGGTGCAGGAACTGGACATGCTCAATGTGTTACAACGTATCTGTTGGATGGATCCGCACATTTCTGGATCCAGACTCAATTGAAATACATTATATCTGTGGCCACATTGGGATGCATCCAAAAGAATCTGGATTTTTTTTGAGCTTCAAAATTGCAACAGTGGAAGAGGTCAAAAGGAAAGGATCCGCTGAAAAACTGATGCTAACGCATATCCCTGCAGCCATATTTTAAGAATAAGGACACATACCTGATGAGGAGGCTTCAGGATATGGATGGCTTACAATGCAGGACAAAAAAATGCAAGTGTAAAACCACCGTAATTACCTCAACCTCCATGAACTGTATGCTTGCTCACCTCACAAGACTCCGTTCTGGAAAAAAAGCATGTTCACTTGTGTTTAAAGTTTGCTCAACAACATTTATTATTATTATTATTATTATTATTATTATTTATTTAAATAGCGCCATTAGGTTCCATGGCGCTTTACATGAGGATGAGGGAGACAAGAACATTTAAACAAGCTTGTGAAATACTGGGAGAATGTAATCTGGACAGTTGAGACTAAAATTGAACTGTTTGGGTGCCATAATACACACCATATTTAGAAGCCACTAGGCACTGCATATCACCCCAAATCAGGAGGTGAGAGCATCATGATGTGGGACTGTTTTTCCTTATGACACTGGCAAACTTCATAAAATTGAAAGAAGGATGAATGGACAAATGTATCTCAGCCGATAAAAAACTGTTGTTCTCTACAAGGATAATGAAGAAGAAACGAGCGTGGACATTTCAGCAAGACAATGATCCTAAACACACAGCTACAGTGGGGACAAAAAGTATTTAGTAAGCCATCAATTGTGCAAGTTCTTCCACTTAAAAAGACGAGAGAGGCCTGTAATTGTCATCATAGGTAGACCTGAACTATGAGAGACAAAATAAGAAAACAAATCCTGAAAATCACATTGTCTGATCTGGAAATAATTTTTTTTTTCAAATTTGGGGCAAAATAAGTATTTGGTCAATAACAAACGTTCGTCTCACTACTTTGTTATATATCCTTTGTTGGCAATGACAGAAGTCAAACGTTTTCTGCAGGTCTTCACAAGGTTGGCACACACTGTTATTGGTTTGTTGGCCCATTCCTCCATGCAGATCTCCTCTAGAGCAGTGATGTCTTGGGGTTTGCACTCAAAATCTCACAATGCGTGGCCCCATTCATTCTTTCATGTACATAGATCAGTCGTCCTGATCCCTTGGCAGAGAAACAGCCCCAAAGCATGATGTTGCCACCTCCATGCTTCACAGTAGGTATGGTGTTCTTTGGATGACACTCAGTGTTCGTTTTCCTTCAAACAAGACGAGTTGTGTTTCTACCAAACAGTTCTACTTTGGTTTCATCTGACCATATAACATTCTCTCAATACTCTTCTGGATCATCCAGATGCTCTCTAGAAAACTTCAGATGGGATTGGACATATAATGGCTTAAGCAGGGGGACACATCTGGCACTGCAGGATCTAAGTCCCTGGTGGCGTAGTGTGTTACTGATGGTAGCCTGTGTCATGTTGGTCCCAACTCTCTGCAGGTTATTCACTATATCCCCCCGTGTGGTTCTGGGATTTTTTCTCATAGTTCTTGAGATCATTTTGACCCCACGGGGTAAGATCTTGAGTGGAGCCCCAGATCGGGGGAGACAGTGGTCTTGCATGTCTCTTTGGTCTTCACCATAGTGGAGTTTGGAATGTGACTGTTTGAGGTTGCGGACAGGTTTCAAGTTCAAACAGGTGCCAGTACTACAGGTAAAGAGTGGAGGACAGAGGAGCCTCATAAAGAAGAAGTTACAAGTCTGTGAGAGCCAGAAATCTTGCTTGTTTGTAGGTGACCAAATACTTATTTTCTATGAAAATTAGAAAAAAAATTATTTCCAAATCAGACAATGTGATTTGCAGGATTTGTTTTCCCATTTTGTCTCTCATAGTTCAGATCTACCTATGATGTCATTACAGGCCTCTCTCATCTTTTTAAGTGGGAGAACTTGCACAATTGGTGGCTCACTAATTAATTTTTTTCCCCACTGTAACATCCACAATTATCAATCCTTGCAGCGCAGATGAGAGTTCATAGGTATAAACATGTCAATAATCACCCAATGAATAAGCAAAATTGTGCTCATTCTTTGAGTCCATGGATCCTTTATGGTGGGTAAATATTAGTTATTGTTAGGACTCTCTGTTGACATAAGTATTTTGCCCCTTTACAAAATGGCATCCGCTGCTTCACTCCTGGTTATGTGATCCTCCACTCTGCCTTTATAAGCCTCAGGCTGCTGTCTACATGCGCTCGAGTATTTAGATTTAATTCCAGACTTTCAGTGCTTTCCAAGTGTGCTCCACCTCCAGGTGATCTCCTCTGGATTTTGCAGCAATCTCACCAGTCTTAGCTACTCTCTTGCTTGCAGCTGTCTGTTTTAGCCTGCTGACTTTGCTCCAGCTTCACAAGTCCTGTGTCACATAAGCCTTGTGTGGCTGCTACCACTAAATGAACTATTGTTTATAGTTACAGTGCTATGGACATTGGGACTATTTAAAAGCTGTACTTCACCAATAAGTATTGTTTTTCTGGGGATTTCCTTTCCAGGAGGGTTTATTATTATTATTGGACTGTGTTTTTCTCCACCAGTTTCTCCCAATGAGTATTATCTCCAGAGACAGGGGCGTAACTAGAACTGGCAGGGCCCCATAGCAAACTTTTGAACGGGGCCCCCTCCAAGACACCCCCCCAATGACACGCCCCTCCAAAACACGCCCTCAATGACACGCCCCTTCAAGACACACCCCCTTACAGGCCCCAGCAGTATATACAGCAGCCCCAGTGGTATACAGCAGCCTCCCCAGTGGTATATACAGGCCCCAGCCGTATTACAGCAGCCCCAGTGGTATACAGCAGCCTCCCCAGTGGTATATACAGGCCCCAGCAGTATTACAGCAGCCTCCCCAGTGGTATATACAGGCCCCAGCAGTATTACAGCAGCCCCAGTGGTATACAGCAGCCTCCCCAGTGGTATATACAGGCCCCAGCAGTATTACAGCAGCCCCAGTGGTATATACAGGCCCCTGGTGGTGGTATATACAGGCCCCTAGTGGTGGTATATACAGGGCCCCTGGTGGTGGTATATACAGGGCCCCTGGTTGTGGTATACAGGGCCCCTGGTGGTGGTATATACAGGTCCCTGGTGGTGGTATATACAAGCCCCTGGTGGTGGTATATACAGGCCCCTGGTGGTGGTATATACAGGCCCCTGGTGGTGCTATATACAGGCTCCTGGTGGTGGTATATACAGGCCCCTGGTGGTGGTATATACAGGCCCCTGGTGGTGGTATATACAGGCCCCTGGTGGTGGTATATACAGGGCCCCTGGTGGTGGTATACAGGGCCCCTGGTGGTGGTATACAGGGTCCCTGGTGGTGGTATATACAGGCCCTGGTGGTGGTATATACAGGCCCATATACAGTGCTGCCGGCTGGGTGGGAAGCGCGGGAAGCGCACAGTTACCTGTTCTGCCTCTCCCCGTCTCCCGGCTTTTGGTGGGGCGGGCACTGCTGCGCAGTGATCACTTCCTGCAGCCCCTCTTCCGGCTCCTCTTCCAGGATAGCGCTCGCGGCGGGCGGCTGGGGGCACAGGCAGCAGGGTCCCCCGGGGAGCTTGGGGCCCCCCCGGGGAGCTCGGGGCCCGCCGACCGCGGTAGTTACGCCGCTGTATTGTAGCTGTACGGCATAGCAGACATAGCGGCGCTGGATCCGGGCCCCCCACAAGCGCCGGGCCCCAAAGCGACCGCTACGTCTGCTATGCCGGTAGTTACGCCCCTGTCCAGAGACTTTTGTGTTATGTTATCTTGTTAAGAACTATTTCCAGAAACTTTCTCTGAAGTCCCAGTCCAGTATAGTTTCAAAGTTTTTTAAGGTTGAAGGTAGATTTTAAGTACATCAAATTCAATTTATAATATATAAAAATAATCATCCAGCTCACCTGTTTCTTTCATGCACGGGGAAATCCAATCGTAAAATCCAAGGCACAAAAAAATATCTAGCAGGTAAAAAATTCTGATTTTATTCCAACAAATATACTAAAAACATGTATAAGGCTGGCTTCAGACTTGCGGACCCTCCGCAGCGTCCTGCGGAGGAGATCCGCAAGCTGACCGCAACCCCTATCTTTATAATGAGAGTGCACGGTGCTGCGCAGATCCGCGCATGACCGTGCGCTCCCATTCACTGCAATATGTGATTTGTACGCAGGCGGATGCCCGCACACAAATCACACACAATCACACACTCTCGTCCGCACCAGGAACGCGACCATGTCGCGTTCCTGGTGCGGACGAGAGTGTGTAATATGTGCGCGGGCATCCGCTTGCATACAAATCACATATTGCAGTGAATTGGAGCGTACGGTCATGCGCAGATCTGCGCAGCACCGTGCGCTCCCATTATGAAGATAGGGGCTGGCGGTGGCTGCAGTCAGCTTGCGGATCTCCTCCGCAGGACGCTGCGGAGGAGTCCGCAAGTGTGAAGGCAGCCTAAGAGTGGTAATTAGGCAGTAAAACAGAGGAAATCCTGGATTTCGGTTTACAGGTTTAAGGCAATAGCCTCTTAATCATGAGGTTATAATTAAGAGGCCATTGCCTTGAAACATGTATCTGTTGTCCATGTTTTGTATAAAATTTATTGTCAATTATTTACCTATACGTGCTGGATATTTTCTGTACCTTGGAAGTTCAACCTATAGCCTAACATGTTGATCCAGAGGAAGGCAAAAACCCCAAGGGGCAACTCTAAGCTCAATATTAGGGGAAAAATTCCTTCCCAGCTCCACATGTGGCAATCAGACTAGGTCCCTGGATGAAGGCTTAATCACAGAATCTAGTACACATACTTAGTTATATCATATTTTCAAGAAAGGCATCCAGGGTTTTCTTAAATTTTAGTAATGGATCAACCATTACTATATCATGTGGCAGAGAGTTCCATAGTTTCACTGCTCATACAGTAAAGAATCTTGCTAGAGAATTACAGCATGATGTATCAGATTAATGGTACCTTTACACGCCGCTACTGGTTGGTGGCAACAACCGGGTACTTCACGTGTACGAGCACGCACAAACGGTTGCAAACGGTAATCGCACCACATTTACACGCCGCAACAAGGTGCTCTACAGTAGGTTACATCTATCTCTGGATACACCGCCGGGCACCACAAGTTACCTTCTGCAGAGCACCTTACCTCATTTACACACCGCTACAACAAGCTAATATGGGCGGACCTGGGGCAGCAGGGACAACACATAGGCGTGCCACAATTGTGGATTACGAGAATTCCATACGCTGATAGGACAAAGCAATAACATCATGATTGGGCAGCCAGCGCAGGAGGCTGATTAATACATGACGCTCGAGCAATTGTGTAGTGTGACTGGTCAGCTCCTTAAATATGCCTCCCTATGCAGCGACTACCAATCGTAACGCAGGAGCTTCCACCAATGATCGCTGATGGGGCGCGGTAACCAGGAGGCTGTGTCACGCCCCAGCTATATACCAGGTACATAGCATGGTGTAGAAACAACCCTTCTGTTCCTTCTTTACACGCCGATACAGGTCGCTACCATCGGCTTGGTAACCAACTGTTTTAGGGCAGTGCTCGGAAACAGGTGCCGCTACTGGCGGGTGGCTACAACCGTCTTCACACGCCGCTACCACGGGTTGAATTGGCGGTGCAAGATACATTTCTCTCATGTACCCGGTTGTTGCCACCATCCAGTAGCGGCGTGTAAAGGTACCATAACAGGCTTGGCTCTTCCTGCTGCCCTGGTGTGTTGGCAAATGGAGTAATAGAAGGGTTAATGACAACTGGGAATTGACAGCTGTAATCATCCCTGGATTGATGATGTTGAGGCCTATATGAGACCCCCACATTACCAATGCTGTAAGTAAATAGTTAAAAAACAGACACAGAGAGAAATTCTTTGATGGAAATAAAGCACGCATAAAAAAAATCCTTAATTTGAAATAAAACATACAGACACTTTCTTTTACCCATTTATTAACCGCAAACATACCCAACTCCAACGGTAAATCCACAACACAATGTCCCTCAATGAGGCTCACTGCTTCTGATACATTGCACTGAACGGTTGAACGGTTTACATTAAAGTAACTGCTCACCGCGAAGACTGCTCTCACACTGACATAGCCGCGGCTGTGAGAACGGTGATGTTAGAGAGTTCATCTGAGATCACAGCTGGCGTGGTTCACACCGTATTTCAGCTGTGACCTCAAATTAACTCCTTGATGTCACTGCTCTTACTGCTGCAGCTGTCAAAGCAATCAGTGTGAGAGTGCTGCTTGTAGTGAGCGGTCGCTGTAATGTCACCGCTCACCGCGCTTTGAGGCAAAGAGCTTCATCAAGGGTCATCATCAGGGGCGTAACTACAATAGGTGCAGGGGTTGCGATCGCACCCAGGCCCTGCAGCCTAGGGGAGCCCCAAAAGTCCTTTTGGCCCATAGAAAAAGACTAATACTATTAAAGATTTGCAATAATTGGGGGCCCCATTGGAGCTTTTGCATCGGGGCCCCTGGGCCTGAAGTTACACCACTGGTCATCATGTTGTGGATATACTGTCAAAGCTGGGTATGTTTGTGTAATGACCGGAGGTCCTATTAAGATCCAGTGAGTCACAGACTGAGAGAGACAGAGGCAGAAATAAACAACAGTATTTTTACTGATATGGGGATCAAGGTATGGTTCAGTATGGAATGTATAAGTCTCAAAATCCCCTTAAAATATTACCAATAACAGTTTCACACACTCAGCGTTAGCCGACATCAATGCACCAATCTCAGAGTTCCCAGGGTATGTAAATCACACTCAGAACCAGGAGCAAATTTACCTACACATTAGACTTATCAAGGATTTAACTTAACTAAAGGCTATGTACATCAACTGTGGGCGGTCTGATGGGACCTCTGAGATGGCACACTGAGTATAACTTATCACAGCTAATAACAATACATATATATATATATATCCAGTATCACAAAAATTATAATCTTTATTGAATAATATCAGAAGAAAATTATTCAGAAAAAAAAATAAATAAAGAAAAATTATTTATTAAAAAGTGGGAAATTATTCCTTTAAAAATTGTGTACGGTAATAAGAATTGGATATTGACTGAATATTAAAAATCAACTTGGTCTGTGTAACCAGGAATTCCCTGCCAGTCTCCCGGACTGGTACTAGCCCAGCCTCAACCTGCTTCGCAACTGCGATCTGACGAAGGCATGCACATTCAGCTTAGAATGGAAATTGATATTAAAATTAATAAAAAATATATGTTAAAATTAATAAAATATTCATTATGGCCTACAGTGCTTCTTCTACCTGCCTACCGGTCTGCAGTACTTCTACTACTCATTTCCTGTGAACCTCACCCCCTACTTCAGTTTGTTGTGCTAACCCAGACCTTGGACTTCTAGGATCCAACACATACAATATACCTCTAACAGAAGGCTCACATATATTCCACTCTGTAGACATGAATTTCCTGGTAAATGTGGCATGTAGTTGACTTCACATTCTAGAATTAAGTATTTATTGTTTTCTGTTGAGCATGCACCCCAAATTAAAGGATTGCTATGCCCAACCAATTTTTTTGCCTATTCATAGGACAGGTAATCAATATGAGATTAGAAGGATTTTACACCGGTCACCTTCAACAATGAGTTGTAATCTCTTCCGGTGCCGGGCACATGTAAGCAATGTGTGGAGTGGAACATGACCGCTCCTATGTATAGGTCAATTGTTTGGCCCTGGAGAACCCCTTTAAGGTCTGACAGCAAGTGATATTAGTAAAAATGCCTTGTGTCTTTTACATGTGTGAAATAAACCATCATGATTGAAGCTGTGTGTGCTTTGAGATAAAAGGCAGTGATAGTGCTGTCATATTCTGTATCTCTTATCTGATAGCAGAGAAGACTATAGATAAGACAATGGAAAATATATTAAACCATACACAAAGACTACGTGCTATTCTATCCATGCTGTGTAAAATACCATGTGAGAACGTTACTTGACAGTGTCATTTATCTTCACTGTCCTGCTGAAGCCTCTCAGCTATCTAACAAAAATACCAGCATGCTATTGTCTAATGACAGGGTTCATATGGGATAAGTACAGTATGTACATGTTTTCTCTGTAGCTCTGACTCCATCATATGGTCCATTTCAGGAGCTTTGTTCCGTACATTTGGATATGAGAAAACCAAAAACTAAACTGGAAAACAAGTAAACCATGACATTATTTTGATTAAAAAAATGTAAAAGCCATCCCACCACGTCAAGGGTCCTAACCTAGCATCAAATATTAAAAATCTTACCAGGTGTCAAGTGACGTTAGTATGATAAGGACTGAGAAGGGCCTGAGTCCCTACAGAGGACATTGAGAAATGGAAAACTATATACACATAATGTCCAGCTCATATAAGGCAGGTCACACCTTAGATTGCAATGACTGTAGAAAAACATACAGAAAACAAAAAACTGAACTGGAACACAAGTATAACCATGCAGTATGTAGATGTATGTTTTTTTGCAGTCATTGCAATCTAAAGTGTGGCCTGCCTAATATAAGCTGGACATTATGTGTACATAGCTTTTCATTGCTGGGTGTTCTCAGTTGGGGCCCCGTGCCCTGCTCAGTCCTTACCATACGTACATCACTTGACATCTGATAAGGTTTTTAAATATTTGATGCTAGGTTAGGACTGTCCCGATGGGGTCACCTTGACGTGGTGGGATGTCACTAAATGCCCTATTTTTATTTTTTCACACTATTGCACTTTATTATTTACTTGTCCTAGGGCAGTGATGGCGAACCTATGGCACGCGTGCCAGCGGTGGCACGCAGAGCCGCCTCCGCTGGCACGCAGCCTCGCCACCACACTGCCGGTTTGATCTGCCGGCGTGCGCCGCGCCGCCGGCAGATCTAAGCTGTATGTGAGCAGAGGAGACATTTCTCCTCTCTCACACACTTCTAGGCCCGCCCTCCCGGCCAGTGTCATGTGACAGCGGTCACGTGACGCGCCCGGCATCACGTGACCGCCCTCAGCGCTGGAGACAGGATGCAAGCTGCAGCAGCGGTGAAGGAAGAGAGGTAAGTATGACATTTTTTTTTTTTACCAGCAGCCAGAATGGGGCCATACAAGGAGGAGGATGATGGGGCCATACAAGGAGGAGGATGATGGGGCCATACAAGGAGGAGGAGGATGGGGCAATACAAGGAGGAGGATGATGGGGCAATACAAGGAGGAGGAGGAGGATGGGGCAATACCTGGAGGAGGAGAATGGGGCCATACAAGGAGGAGGATGATGGGGCAATACCTTAAGGAGGAGGATGATGGGGCAATACAAGGAGGAGGAGGATGATGGGGCAATACCTGGAGGAGGAGGATGATGGGGCAATACAAGGAGGAGGATGATGGGGCAATACAAGGAGGAGGAGGATGATGGGGCAATACAAGGAGGAGGAGGAGGATGATGGGGCAATACCTGGAGGAGGAGGATGATTGGGCAATACAAGGAGGAGGATGATGGGGCAATACTAAGAGGAGGATGGATGGATGGATGGATGGATGGATGGATGGGGCAATACTAAGAGGAGGATGGATGGATGGGGCAATACTAAGAGGAGGATAGATGGATGGATGGGGCAATACTAATAGGGGGCAGGATGGGGCATATTATTATGTCATGGGGCAGGATGGGGCATATTATTATGTGATGGGGCAGGATGGGGCATATTGTTATGTGATGGCAGGATGGGGCATATTATTATGTGATGGGGACAAGGATGGGGCAGATTACTATGTAATGGAGGCAAGAATAGGGCAATACTACCAGGGGGCAAGTTGGGGCATATTACTATGTGATGGGGACAATGGTGGTGCAATAATACCAAGGAACAAGGATGGGGCACATTACTGCTGGATGAGGCATATTACTACATGGGGACAAGGATGAGACACATTACTGCAGGATGGGGCATATTACTTCAAGGGGACACGGATGGGGCATATTACTACAAGGGGAGAAGGATAGGACATTACTGCAGGATGGGGAATATTGCTGCAAGAGGACAAGGATAGGGCATTACAACAGGATGGGGCATTACTACATGATGGGGCAGGATAGGGACATTACCACAAGGGGACAAGGATGGGACATTACCGAAGGGGACAAGGATGGGGCATACTACAAGGGGATAAGGATGAAGACATTACTACAAGAAGGGGGTCAGGATAGGAACATTACTGCCAGGAGAGGGTCAGGATGGAGCAAAACTGCAAGGAGAGGGTCAGGATGGAACATAT
>JARQOC010000003.1:75543792-75618862 GCA_033576535.1 Allobates femoralis | reverse complement strand
TATACAGCAGCAGCCCCAGGGTTATATACAGGAGCAGCAGCCCCAGGGGTATATACAGCAGCAGCCCCAGGGTTATACAGCAGCAGCCCCAGGGTTATACAGCAGCAGCCCCACGGTTATATACAGCAGCAGCCCCACAGTTATACAGCAGCAGCCCCACAGTTATACAGCAGCAGCCCCACAGTTATACAGCAGCAGCCCGAGGTATACAGGCCCCCATCAGTATCCAGGGCCCCCCCCATGCTCCGGTAACCTGTAAAGGAAGATGATTAGACTTATCACTGTCCCGCTGCCATCCCCGCTCTGCATCGCGCTCCTCCATCTTTATTCTCCGTCTTCCGGCTTCCTGTGTTCTGCGCCGACAATGACGTCATATATATAAATATATATTTTCCAGTTATGTAGGAAACCGGGCACCAACAGGTTATCTGGGTACAAGTGTGAAGCAACCTTGAAGTTCCTCCTGGCAGCGGGCGTTGCACACTTCAATGAGGCACACAACACTAAGGGCCACTTTACACACACCAACTTATCTGTCCAACTTCTGAACAGATCTCTGGTTGCAGTGAAATCATGGACACATTGCTCCATTTTATGGCTGTGTACAAATGGAACAATGTGTCCATGATTTCACTGCAACCAGCAAGTTGTTCAGAAGTTGGACAGATAAGTTGGTGTGTGTAAAATGGCCAAAAGTCCAACATAGAAAAAAGAGAAGCGGCACTCATCCTTTTAGATGCCAAATCCTTTATTTTGTCTTGCTCATCCTAGCATAGACAAATCAGCGGGAAGAGGGAGTGGGGGACCCTTAAAAATATGGATGTATCTGATCGGTTTTTGCAACCATATGTGCATTCACTGCTATTCATTTTTATTATATACTAGATGGTGGCCCAATTCTAATGCATCAGGTATTCTAGACTTTGCATGTAGTTTATTTATGAAGATTTAACAATAATGCAATGAATACACGATATCTATCTATCATCTACCTATGTGTCTATCGTCTATGTATGCTATATTTATTTATCATCTCTCTATGCATGTTTTATCTATGTATCTATCTATCTATCTATCTATCTATCTATCTATCTATCTATCTATCTATCTATGTGTATAGACCACACCTTGGGAGGGAGATGTGGTGAACAGCCGTTACGCCCATCTCTTTAGCTGTTCACAAAAACCCAGCCCTGTTAAAGATAAATTAGGTTATCCTGCATCTATGATACTGGAACATTACATCTGGGTTAATATCACCAAATTTAACAATTTGGATGATACACATCTCCCCTCTTATACTTAATGTGTGATCACCTCACTATATAAAATATCTATACATTTATCACACCTATGTATTTATGTATACTTATGTCATATCTATCTGTTATCTCGCTATGTATTATCTGTGTATTTTAGATCTATTCATTTGTGCATCTATCCATCTTTTTTTTTTTTTGTATTTTATATCTATCTATCTATCTATCTATCTATCTATCTATCTATCTATCTATCTATCTATCTACTAGATAAAACTCTCTGCAGCACTCAGCTACTACCAGTGGCGTACATATGCTAACATGCTAATTATATATGAGAAAAAATTTTAAAAACTTACGTTTTTTTTCAAAAAACTCAAAATTCTTATATTTTTTTTAAATCTGAAGTTCTTAGTACACACATTGGCCAATGTCTGCTTGCTCATCGACTGCGACAAAGTGACTTCAGGCACGATGAGTCCTAATGCTGACACCCAAGTCCTCCTTGTCCACCCGACCCCACTACTAAGTAAGAGGACACCATCTATACCCTAGATCACCTGTAGGCATGTTAGCATATGTACGCCACTGGTAGTAGCTGAGTATTTCTAGTAGCTCTAGTATTTTGATCCAGCGTCCCTGCTGGCACCAGTTCACATTGTCTGTGAGTGCTGTGCAGTTTTTTTCTCCTATCTATCTATCTATCTATCTATCTATCTATCTATCTATCTATCTATCTATCTATCTGTTATCTAACTATGTATTTAGATCTATTTATTTGTGCATCTATCCATCTTTTTTTTTTTGCATTTTATATCTATGTACCAATATTGTACACATGCTACAAAGCAATAAATGAGGAAAAATTTTTAAAAACATTATTCTTCATTTTTTATTTTCTGGGGTTCTTGGTACACACATTGGCCATATATCTGCTTGCTCATCAACCACGTCACGGTGCCCCCAGGTCTGATGAGTCCTGAACAAAACGTACGTTTTTAAAAATTTTTCCTCATTTATTGCTTGGTAGCATGTGTACAATATTGGTAGTAGCTGTGTGCTTCAGAGAGATTTTTTCCTTGGTATTTGACCCAGCGTCCCTGCTAGCACCAGTTCACATTATGTCTTTGAGTGCTGTGCAGTTTTCTTTTATTTTATGTATAAGATGTGGAGTTGCTGGCTCCATGACTACACTTAGCACCCTCATGGCGCACAGGTGTTCTGAGGTTGAGGTGGTGTCCACGCACTTAGACGTGGGACAGGGAGGAAAAGGAGGACAGGGATGTCAGCGCAGGACTCATCCGACCTGGAGGCACCATGACGTGGTTGGTGAGCAAGCAGACATTGGCCAATGTGTGTACTAAGAACCCCAAAAAATAAAAAATTAAGAATAATGATTTTTTGAAAAAAACGTAAGTTTTTACATTTTTTTTCCTCATTTATTGCCTGGTAGCATGTGTACAATATTGGTATTAGCTGTGTGCTGCAGAGAGATTGTTTTCTTGGTATTCATATATATATATATATATATATATATATAAAGAAAACACAGGGCTTACGAAATCCCAGTCTAGATAAAAGGGACATTTTTGCAAATTCACATTACAAGATAGCACACGCCTTGAGCACAGGCCTCACAGCCTATATAAACACATTTTTCCCTCCACTATCTCTAGATCTCATATTAGTACTTCATAAATGCAAACTTGGCATAGATACAGAGATTTATACAGTGGATGAAAGGTATTGTTCAGGCCTTGAGACCTACATCTCTTAGACATTAGACCCTCATAGTGCTGCTACTCTAAATGATGACTGATGGGTATGATAAGTTTTATTCCAGACTAAATACGTTAGGTGTCTTATATCTAAATCTTAGAAATCAGCTGAAAAATACATAGAAATAAGATACATGTGTGGAACATAAGGGTTGAGGAGGCTGACTACATGAAGATTAAGGAGCCTGTCAACAATGTGTATAAATATAGGAATTGTGAAGACGTAGTTTATATATTAATACAAGGAACCATTTCTGCATTATCTGTGCAAAGCCAGGTTTTCTTATTTCATAACTTGTCACCTCATATTTCAATAGATAGAACTATGGGAAATCACGCTATCTGCATTGGGCCTGATATTCATCGAGGTCAGAATCCAGTGCTATTCCTCCATGCATGTGCGACACCCAGCAGGGCCGTGGGGTACTCGGTAACGAGCTGGTCAGTTCTTTGGGAGATCACAGTGGCAGTGACCCAGCTCTGTGGCCCTGGGCGTGCAGACAAAAGGGAATATTTCCAGGGGATAAGTTTGTGACGCCACCTGTGGTTATTCAGGTCAGGGTGACCAGCACTGCTGTGAAACCTCTGGGGCCGATGGAGTGGGAGCCTGGATGGTATCGCTCCCCACAGGTAGAACGTGGCCCCAGGGACAATGATGGGAAAGTCTTAGAGGGAGACATTGGTGATAGTAGTCATGGTCACAGCTGGGAAGTGGGACGTAGAGTGCGGGAAATGACAGGAGGACACCGGGGTTTGCCATTTCTGTGCCTTTTATTTGTAACCACGTGGTGCAGTCCGGGGCACTGCAGTTGGATTGCACCCCGCCAGGTGTGTTTGAGGTCTGCCTGCTGCGCTTCCCCAGTTCAGGGTCCAAGTGCTTGGTGCTTCTCTGCAGCCCTCTCTCTCTCCTCCTGGTTTGCTGTGAGCCCGTATGGCAGGCAGTACAAGCCCCTTGTGGACACTGCCAGATGGCTGGCAGCTCCGGGCCCTCTCCACTGCTTTGCCGCCGGGCCTGAAGTGCAGCCGGGAAACGTGCAGTCTCCTGTCCTCCAGAAGTGGTCAGCGGGTCTTGCAGGTTCCAGCTACCCTAGGACTCTGGCGTCCTTTCTTAGCGCGGCATGGAGCAAGCCTTTCAGTGGCTCCACTCTCCAGGTCCTTCCTCGTCATCGTCCTTCCTAGACTCCTCATCTAGACTCACTATCTCCTTGTTCTTCCCACCCCACACCTTTCTATCATTAACCCCTCCTCCTTGCCAGAATCAGAGCAGCTCCCTTGAACTCGGGTTTAGAGCTCCTCCCTTCTGGCCTGGAGTCGAGAAAGGTGTATGTGTGCATAGGGGGTACCTTGCGTGGGATCTCCTTCTGCTCCCAGGCATGACATTACCCCCGGTGAAGGAGGCAATGTTACTGTGTACCCGGACTCTTGGGGCGCCACACCTGAACAAGAGGCCCCATGGGAATGCAGCTCAGAGTCAGGAGAAGGTCAGTTGTTCCATATGCACCTGGGACAAGCACAGGTCACAGTCAGGATCTTGCAGCATGCCTGACCTTATTACAACTGCAGCTAGTGCTGCAGCCAGTGGATCAGCAAATCTAGGAGGAGGAGGATGTAGTAGTAGCAGAAGCTCCTGTATCTCTACCTTGTGTAGCACCCCACACCAGAGGTCTTCAACTGGGAGAATGCAGTGTGGGGATCCCTACCCTCTCCTGGCAACTATCCTAATAGACCTGAACCACCCTAGCCCGTCTTATTCCTGGAAGAAATTAGGCTCTTTGATGCCATTGCCCAAGAGTGATTGCTGGGGCCTAACGCTAATGCCTTTGATGAGCAACGCATTGGTACCAACATTCTTCCAGAAGAGGAGGTTTGGGTTCCTAGCTGAAGACAGGACTGCTGACAATGCTATGTGAACCAGTCCAGCCTGCTGCCTAACCATCTACCTTCACGACTCCACACCCTGCACATTGGAGAAGTGGTCACCTTCATGAGGGACAAGGGCAGCAAGGAGTAGTTTGCAGTAGTCGTAAGTTGGGTCACCATTTTGGATGGATCCCAAGACTGGCAACAGGAGGCTGACATGTAGAGGATGTTGCTTTGGCTGGAGGCCAGGGCTGATCTTGTTAGCCATCCAGCTGCAGAGAAACCCACAGAGGCCAGAGATCCTGAAGGACATGTTGGGAATGCTCAAGTTCCTCCAGTGTGTCCTAGAGGGAGTGGCCATCCCCTAAATCCTATTGGCTCTTCTCCAGCAATGGCCATGATGAGGTGTGTTAGGCGGCAAGTGGGGTGAGGATGTGCTTGGAGGAATAGCCCCTATGTCCTCACGAGACTGTCAGGCAGTGGACTACAGTGCTGAATGGCCACGTCTATCCCGGGCAGTGATGAGAATGTTGCTAGAGAGTTTTTACTCTAATTAAAGAGGATGTCCCTAAAAAAGGCCTGTTGTTGGGTCACTGACCCGTCTAGAGTTGCCCTATTGGCCAGATAAGAACTCTTGAGTTCTCAGAAATGCAAGGCCTCTTTTTTTTGTTCATTTTATTTTTCCCCTTCCTAAGTTTAGTGCCAGTTGCACTTCCCCTGCTGGATTAGCGGGACTGCAGCCTGCAAGCTACATCTCAAAGCCCTTAATGGACTGTGCCCTTAATAGACTTTGCCCCAATGTTTTGATGGCCTGTACCTCATGTTAATGGAGTCTGTTGATCCTTGTGGGATTTCCTTATATACTGTGTATATTTATATGAGTCTTTTAGGAGTTGCTACAATAAAGCTTTTTTCATCACCCCTTGTGTGCTGGACTGTTTCTGCAAACTAAAGGACACAAAACGAAATCGCTAACGAGATCGCTGTTGCGTCACAAATTTTGTGACGCAACAGCGATCCCATTAGCGATCTCGTTCTGTGTGACACGCACCAACGATCTGCCCCCTGCTGTGAGATCATTGATCATTACACACTGCTCTGGATCATTTCTACGTCGTTGGAAGCGCTAAATCGTTGTGTTTGACAGGGACAATGACCAACGATCTCAATGCTACACTATGAAGTGACAATTCCCAATGACCTCGGTATAATTCTGGATCGCTGGTGCGTCGTTTTTCACATCGCTGGTGAGATACCTATTTGACATCTTACCAGCGATGTGAAAAATGACGCATCAGCGATCGCTGCACATCGTTATCGGGATCACTGAAGCGTCGTTATGTGTGATTGGGCCTTACGAGGTGCTTGGATACTGCCCTACACATGGTGGCGATCAAGCCGCAGGCCTGTGGCCTGAAGGTGTGTGATATAGAAATGAAAGACACTGCACAAACTCCTGTAGAACAGGACTGGGCAACTGCAGTCCTGATGGGGTTCAAACTGTACATATGTTCAGTATTTCCTTAGCATTGCACAAGATGCTGGAATTAATCATCATCACCTCTCCAGGTGATGAAATTACTTCTGTTCAATGTTAAGGAAATCCTGAAAACTCACACTATTTTCAAAACCTTGAGGACTGTAGTTTGCCATTCCTACTCTAGAGGTCTCTGTGGATGCAGCCAGGGGGAAAGAGTAATTGACTCACCGTGGCCGGGACTCCGGTTTAGACAGGCGATGCTTTCTTCCTCCTTGTCACGGGTGGACCGCGCCTGCCGGCAGTGGGGCCCGGTGTAGTGCAGATCAAAAGTGTTTGAAGACGTCTTGGTGGAACAGATTAAAGGGGTTTTTAATTTATTCGTGACGCCACCTATGAGTAGTTTCGGTAAGGACTACCGACGCTGCCGAACCTCCGGGGGATGGACAGCAGCTAGATGTTACGCTCCCCACAGGCTGAGCGGTGATCCCCGGAGGCTGGAGCTGCTCAAGATGTTGTGCGGCAGCTGCGGTTACCGTATAGTGCGTACGGACAGTTCATAAGGAAGCACGGACACAGAAAGTCTCTGCAACGGGTCTTTACTGTAACCAGCAGGCAATACATGGCATACAGTGGTTGGGTAGTAGACCAGGTGGACTCAGCAGTGATGGTGTCCCTTAGAAATCCGCAGTGTTCCTCCATTCTAACTAATTGGTTGCCAGTGTCGCCCAGGAATACCAGATTGGGTACGGGGAGGCTGCTTCAATGCCCTATCCATGATGTACGTTCTGGATGTTTTGGGGAGCCTTGGATCCCTCAGTGGGTACACCGCTGGTTAGACGACTGGAAGTTGGCTGGTGGTGGGGTGCTCCTGTGAAGCTGCTCCTCCACGCTTCTGGTTCGCGTAGCAGAGGTGAACTGCTGCCAGCTTCGGTACCAGTGAACCGGCTGTGAGTTGTGGGCACGGGAGTCTTTTGGGAACCCGTGTGGTAATGCCCAATCCCGGTAGTTAAGGCCTCAGGTGCTGACACCCGACCGGTGACGGCCCAGGGGCCCGCACGGGGTACGGAGCCCCCGCTCCTCTCCAAGTTCAAGTTCTCTGTCCCAGACTCTGTTCTAGGCTCAAGTCTCTAGACTATCGTGTGTGTTCTACTACACTTCCCTAACACTCCACCCACCAGGACCTAGGATTGGCCCTCTGTTCTAGGTGATGCATGCAGGGTTGGATTTCTAAATTAACGAGATCATTGCTGAGTCAGAGAATATTGCGGCTGCTTTTATGGCTGCAATACCCTCTTGTGACGCACTCGTTGCGGGGCGCCACATAATCCTCGAGCCTTTTCACCCCAACTGAGGCTCACCTTAGACCCTTTTAGGTCCTGTGCCCTTAGTGCATTGTTTGATGCTTTTTTGACTCAGATTTTGAGAATATGCATCACAATTTGCATGCCTATCCAGAAAGGTCTGGGAGCCCATAAGGCGTACAGACCCCATGACTTTCTGGGAGGTAGGGAGTTAATAGGAAAAGGTATGGGATTGGGGGATTTGAGTGTGGCAGCAATTGGCTATGGGAAAAAGGGGGGTGTTCTTAGAACAGGAAGAGGGGGGAGCTTTAGGGGACATTACAGGAGTGAGGGAGGAAGTGACCCTCACTCCATTTCCGGGGATCAGAGCAGTTCCCGCCCACCCGCCTTGATTGTATGGAAGTCGCAAGTTATGTAGATCAGGATTGATGGTTGGTTTGGGATGGTTGGTGATGTGTATTTGTCACGGCAGCGGGGGTAGGTCTGGTCCAGAGGCATTGAAGCTTCGATGTTAATCGGGAGGTGAGCCACTTTTAAGATATAGTGGCTCCGGTTATAAGTACCTGGCAGGCACGGGGTTCTGCCAGGCTGGTGTATTGTCTATCGGTAGCAATACCTTTTTCCTGGGGCCGGTGTGTTGCGGCCAGGGACAAAAAGTTAAAGGGGAGGACTTCTGGACCGGATCTATCCAGGTGTGAGAGGTGTAGTGCCTATTGTTATGTTGGGACGCCCGTTGGACGGTGTACCCGTTGGTTTATTATTAGTATGTAAAACAATAGGCAATAAAGGCTGCTGTGGCCAAATTATTAACCAAGTCACTAGCAGTTGTGTCGTTATTTAAGGTACGGTGGGGTTAATGTTTAAAATAAGGTAAGTCTATTAACGACTGAAAGATCCTCCCTTGAATGTCATGAGCCTAGCAAAGTGTAACAAGTCAGAAGTGCTGTGCTGTGCCCACGTTGCATTTTTGTTTCCTTGCACATGTGGTTTAGATTTCCTTTTTCTAACCCAAAATCTGCAGCAAACCTGCAAAAAAAAAAACATGTTGGCACTTCAGAACTCTCATAGACTTTGCTGGCTTCAGGGCAGACATGCAGACTCTAAAATCTGCTTCCAAAAAAGATTAAACAACATGGTGGGGCCAATGTGGGATTCTCTACTGTGTAATGCCGGCTGTGTAACCTGACATAAAATAAATAAAAAAATAATGGAAAAAGGTTTTGGGCTCCACCCTATTAATTGCCAACCAAGGTTAAAATAGGCAGATGGTTCTCTCAGTGGGGTGAGGGCCCATCGTTTTTGGGAAACCCCCACATTCTAGAATAGCTGCCCTAGAAATTGGCAAAATCTATGACAGTTCAGAAGAGCTGTACCCAAATTCCTTTTGTTTCCTTGCAGATGTGGTTCAGATTTCTTTTTTCTGCCTCAAAATCTACACCAAATCTTCAAGGAAAAAAGAGCTTTGGCATAGCACTTCTGAACTGTCATAGACTTTGCTGGTTTCAGAATAGACATAGAGATTTTAATGCAGATTCTCAAAATCTGCTTAAAAAAAAACATCAAACAATGTACCGTGTGTACAGGGCCTTACAAAGATATGGGGGGTCACATTCACAGAAAGAATCCCCCACATGCTGTGAGAGCAGGCACGCCGACACTGGTGATAGTGTGACAAGTGGTGTCATCATAAACGTTACTGCAGTTCAGGCTTGAGGAGTCACACAGGGGCTATTCCGCAAGTTTGAACTGTACTACTCTCCCTGATGCCACAACTCCTCACACATGCTGTCTCACAATACCGGCAAGATATACCATTTACATCTCGTGTGATATTGTGGCTCTTGCGAGACAGTGTGTGTTATGAGCGCTGATGTCACTGAGGTTATATCAGGTCGCACAGTGGGATTCCCTGCTGTGTGTTACCCACTGTATAACCTGAGACAACCACAGGAAAGTCAGTGCTTGTCACATTGCTGAGAGGTGTGCAGTGCCTGCTGTCCCATCATATGAGGCATGCAGTCACTGATTTTGTCTCCAATATGGTGGGACTACTTCAGCATTTATTAGGGTTTCATATTATTATTTTTTTTTAATGATTTTTTACATCCTCTTTTGGGGGGGTTGGGTGGTATGAAAGACTTTAAAAAAGTTGATTTTAATTTAAAAAAGAAATGTTGAAAGCCTTAGGGTACCTTTGTACGCCGCAATCAGTGGTAACCCAGAGGGCTGGAGGCTGGTATTCTCACCGTGGGTCCCCAAGCTAAAAATTGCAATCAAAAAATCAAAACCAGGCGACATTGGTTTTATCGCCGCCAAATTCCCAAAATACACACCGCAATAAGGAGGCAAATTGGCGGCGATAATTCCAGCGGGAAATATCGCCGCCAAAAATGTCTCTGCTGGTTGTGGCGTGTAAAGGTACCTTTAGGGTTAATTTTCTAATAAGATATATATTGGTGTTGTTATTTGTGTCCTTACTGACTTGGCTAGTAATATCAGGTATCTGATTGACACCTCAAAATTACTAACCTCTGGGCTTGCTCTCAGCTAACATTAACCTCTTATTACCCAGTCTGCAACCAGCCCCAGGGCAACTGAAAGAGTGTGGTAATCACCAGTTTTGGCATCTCTCATGGAGGTGCCAATTTTGGGGCAGCTGCGGGCTTCAATTTTTAGCTTTGGCATCCACGCTGAGAATACCAGCCTCCAGCTCTCTGGGTTACCTTGGCTGGCAATCAAAAATATGGCAAAGTGCATGCCCATTTTTCCAATTATTTATTATATTAGTAATTTGATGTTAGTTTGGTTGCCATGCTAGCAACCAATCACAGACGTCGGCAGAGAGAGTGGGCGGGGCTAAATCGGATTTTAATGTGGCGCCCCTGTGGATCCAGTTCCCAAAGAGGTACTACACCCCTGTTAGGGAGTAGTATCCCACTCTTCCGGATCTGGGCAATCCATTGCCATAGACTCCCATGTTAGGGAGCGCCGGATTGCCCCGGCTTCGGGAGAATCCAGGAGGATCCAATTTGGGCAGATTTTTTCACCCTGGAGACAAAAATGTTGCAAGCAACATTTTTGTGTCCGGGAGAAAGATCCGAATTGTCCCGGATCCTCCCGGACAGATGGAAACAGGATGGCAGATAGCTCCATCCGGCTCCATCCGGCCCCATAGGGCTGCGTTATGACAAAATCCGGTCCAGGGATGTCAGGTTCACCCCGGAGAGCCCCGGACCTGATTCTTCCGTGGTGTGAAGCCAGCCTTAGGTTGGTAATGCCTGTTATACCTCTATAATCATCAAAGAGTTGGGGTGTTGGGGGGGAGATTGTGAAGGAGACGTGATGGTCAGACTTCCATCAAAAGACATTGATAGCTCTGAGAATTAACCCTGTGGTTAATTTATCTATTATGGCCACTTTACACGCAGCTACAGGTAACAGGTTTTCCACAGGTAACTTACTGGCTGCAGTGAAATCATGGAGACATGGTTCCATTTGTACACAGCAACAAGATAGAACCATGTCTCCATGATTTCACTGCAGCCAGTAAGTTACCTGTGGAAAACATGTTACCTGTAGCTGCGTGTAAAATGGCCATTAGAGGGTGGCGGTGGAGAAATGGCGAAATTGAACTTAGTAGTTGGGTGTTTCCAATCACTGTGGCATATGTATAGTGGATCCTAAAGATTTGTGTAACTAAAGTTAGTGTCTGTTGAGTAGCAATTTATTCGTCTTGTTAACAAGGAGGGTAGAGAGTTTGTGTGACTTTGAAGACCAAGGGAGCCAGGTGTTCACAAACTTTTCATGTGAACAAGTCTCTCAGCTAGAAATTTCTTCTAGGCGGTAAAGATAATGTAACTTAGCAATCCATTTTGTCAGTATTGGGGAGTTAGTTTGTCACCTATGTATGGCTAGTAAGTGTTTTGTGCTAGTCAATAGTAATTGGATGAGCGTGTGTTTTTATACCCAATAGGCGTAAAGAATTTTTTAAACCTGTATGTTTGTAGCTTCGGGCATGTCCATAGTATATGTATGAGCGTGCCTTTTGATTTTGAGCATCTCCAGCAAAGTGGTGTTGCTGCTAGGCCCAGATGATAGAGGCGTTCGGTGTTCTGTACCAATGGGATAATATTTTGAACGCATTTTCTTGTAACAGTGTACACTTCAAAAATCCATGGAAACTGGTTAGAATTTGGTGTACTTCCTGAGAGGAGAATATGATATTTAATTATTTTTCCCAGGAAAGAATATAAAGAGGTTTGTGCTGTATAGCAGGATTCTTCAGGTTGGTGTATATCTTAGATGTAATTTTGAGGATGTGAGAGGAAAGCCCAACAAAAATTCAAGCCAAAGCCATTCTTTCCTGTGTTGAAGCTCACTTATGAACCTGTTCATGAAATAATGAACGTGTTTCTTCTGAAGGAAAGTAGATGATTGTATGTGTGCATCAACTGGACAGTTATCTATGCACGTGAATTGATAAAGAAAATGGGAAATTGGCACCTCAGGAAAAGACTCCCATATACCGTATGCGTCCTATATTGCAGATCTGTTAGCCATGGGATCACTTTTAGTGGGATATTATCCAGGAAGTTACAATGTGTGAGGCAATCTATTATATAATCACGAATGGGTTTTTTGCCCCTTTTGAGTCCGCTCACGCTGCGAGTCAGCATGGTCATGTGGATATGCCCGAAGCATTGGCCGCGCAGCGGCCATTGCAAGCAGTTCTAAGGCGACTCGCTATGCCCGCGCAGCGGGCATGGCGAGTCGCCTTAGCAGCGCGAAGCATTGGCCGCGAAGCGGCCATTGCGAGTCAGAGACTCGCTCTGCTAGAATCCCGATGCATGTGCATCGGGCACCCAGCTAGTGTAATATAAGAGAGCATCTTATGGAGAGGGTGGTTTCAGTTATTTTGTCTAATTTATGAGATCGGGGAGCCAGGGGTGCATCAAGCCCCTCTGCCGCCTGAGCCCTGTTTGAGGAGCAGGGGGTGTGGGGTGGGGGGTGCTATCAGCTCCCGCACGTCGCAAGTGAGGAGCGGCGGGAGGAAGCCGCTGTGTGGTGCTGGCGGCGCCGCCCCCTTCTACCCAGCTGCTCCCCCTGCCAACTTGCTGCCTGAGCTTCAGGGCTCACACTGTCCAATGGACGGTGCAGCCCTGGGGGGAGCTTTTGATGTACATAGGTAGTACTCTGCATCTTTGGCTATCAGGGTGAATTCTACGTTTGTGGTAGTGCTTTCATTTCTGGTGTTTACTAAGCTCACCCAGCAAGTGAGATGAATAGCTGTGTAGTATACGGTAAATGGAAATTAGGGAGTCCCAATCCTCCTGAACCCTAGGGGAGCATCGTAGTTTTCAGGAGTAACCTAGCCTTCTTATATTTCCAAACAAATTGGAAAACAATTATAGGCATCATGTTCATAATATAAAAGATCTTTTTAACCCTTCATTCTTCCTATTTAAATTTTCTGAGATAATGACCTTTGAGTTTTCATTGGTTGTAAGGCATAATCATCAACATTAACAGAAAAAATACTTTAAATTGATCACTCTGTTTGTAATGACTCTATACAATATATACATTTCACTTTTTGGATTGAATTACTGAAATAAATTAACTTTTTGATGATATTCTAATTTATTGAGATGCACTAGTATTATTTTGGTAGTAATTTTTTACTATCATAGGGTCAGGAGAATAATGCACTCCAAATGTTTCCCACTTGAACAATTACTGTATATACTCGAGCATAAGCCGAGTTTTTCAGCACAAAAATTGTGCTGAAAAGTTCCCCCTCGACTTATACTCGAGTCATACAGTTTGCTGTGTATGGTGGGGGGTGGTGACCAGGGGCTTGAGGAGGTGTGGGGAGGATGCAGAGTGAGCAGGCAGTTGACTCACCCAGGGTATGGGGACTCAGGTATCTGGGCCCTCTGCTTCAGTAGGGATGTCACTGGTGGCCTGCCCACACCTGTGGCCCTGGTGTCTTACTCAAAAGGGGTAATACAAAAAGAGAGAGAAAAGCGCTCCCATAGGGAGAACCCACATGCACTTTGAAGGGGAAGGAAAGGTTGTGACAGGGGGGGCTCTCACCTTTTCGGGTTGTGCCGCCTCCGCACAACCCCAGTGTATTCTTAAGGCCACCTGGGCCGGAGGAGCCGTCCAAGGGCCAGCCGCCTGTCAGTCACGTGGTATCTGCAGTCACGATTTATCACCAAGGTGTCGACGTTCCCACAGGTCCTGTGCTCCACAGGCAGTGAAGGATTTTCAGCAATGTGCCCCGCAGCTTCTGAATAACTCACACAGAGGTGAGATCCAACAGTTCAATTAAAGGTTATTCTATAGCGAGCGCAGGGGCACAGATAAGGCAGGTAGTTATGGATCAAGAATCCTCTTTATTCACCACAACATGTTTCCACGAAGGCTTATCGTCTTCCTCAGGTGGATCCACCTGAGGAAGACGATAAGCCTTCGTGGAAACATGTTGTGGTGAATAAAGAGGATTCTTGATCCATAACTACCTGCCTTATCTGTGCCCCTGCGCTCGCTATAGAATAACCTTTAATTGAACTGTTGTTACTCAAAAGGGGGGTAGTTAGTGTTGAAATGGAGATAAAAGTTTATAAAGTTCATCGTGACGCCACCCGCAGATCCTGGTGAAAGAGCACCAGCGCTGCTTCAGTCCTCTGGAGGGTGGTGGTACAGCAGCCGAGATGGTATAGCTCCCTGCAGGTAGAGCTGGCCCTCCGGGGCAGGGATGCACCTGTAGGGATAAAGGTGCAGATGATGGAGGTAGTAGTTGCAGCGCAGCAGTGAATAAGCACACGGAGACTCAGTCACTCTACCCGGGTACTTTACTGGAACGATGCAGATGATGATACAGTTCATAGTGGTGAAACAGTCTTTATCCGGCCGGGTTGTCACAGTGGGCTGCAGAGTTCCTGGAAGTCTTCCGTGGTATGCCTTCCTGGATCCAACCCGTGTCCTGCTGCTTGTGCATGTCCTGGGGTAGCCCGCTTAATACCAGGCCCGTTGAGGTACTCTGAAGATCCCGACTTCCTCTCTCTCTCCTCTGGGACCTGACCCCGGTGGGTTATCCTAGTGTGACTTATCCCTCCAGACAGGGTATCGGGGCCGGTAAACAAACCCACGACCTCCGGTGTTCTTGTCTCAGGGGCTAGACACCCTGTCTTCGGAAACGAACTTCGGTAAGCTGGACCAGGGTTCCTTCCCTGAGTATGGATGCTTGGGGGGTTCCCTCCTTCTGTCTGGGCTGCCTGTTTTCTCTCTCCTGGCCCCCTCCTTGGAAGTCTCCTTTCCTCACTCGGAGGCTCTCCGTTCTCCGTCTTTCCTCAGTGCCGTCTAGAACTCAATGTGTGTCCTCCCTCCTCCCCTAACTATCCCCCAGGGTACGGACCCAAAACCATCTATTCTAGGTGGGTGTGTGGGAGTGCTGGGATGGGACATCTGCCTTCCACTGTGACAGGGGTTACCGCACACTCATTTATGGGTGCAGTACCCCAATTTTGATGCCTGACCAGGTGGGACACCACACGGTCACGTGGTAATGAATATGCACTGCATCCCTCTGTCCATCAGCGGCAGGGGGAGCGGTGCATATTGCACTACACTAAGTGTATTTAACTTCCCCCCCCCCCATCATAGTGTCTGGCCCCCATGCTGCGGCACACATGAAAACAACAAACCATTTATACATCATCTTTCCGGCGAATCCCTGCAGGCACCACTGTATTCTCAGCTGGAGGATTGGTGCCAAAAGCTACATGTAGGTACCAGTTCTACACCTCCCCGTCACAAGCATGGAGTATACCGGGTAGTGAAGGAATATGAGCAAATGTTCAGCAAACACCCGTTAGACTTTGGGCAAATCAAAGGGGTAAAGCACACTATACCCACAGGTAACTATCAGCCTATAAAAGAGAGGTATAGACCATTACCAACCCGCTCACTACCAAACCACCAAAGACATGCTCAAAGAAATGAAATCTGCAGGGGTAATAAGAGACAGATGTAGCCCCTGGGCAGCACCTCTAGTGTTAGTTAAAAAGAAGGACGGGACCATGAGAATGTGCGTAGATTACCGGCAGATTAATCGCATCACACATAAGGACGCATACCCATTACCTAGGATTGAGGAGTCATTAGCTGCATTAAAATCTGCTAACTACTTTTCCACCCTTGATCTGACTGGTGGGTCCTGGCAGGTTCCTGTTGCCGAGGCCGACAAGGGCAGACAGCGTTTACTACGCCGATGGGCCTCTGTAAGTTCAATTGTATGCCGTTCGGACTCTGCAACGCACCCTGGACCTTCCAACGCCTCATGGAGAGCTGCCTAGGACATAAGAACTTTGAAACTGTCCTCCTGTACCTAGATGACGTCATAGTCTACTCCAAGACGTATGAGCAACATCTACAAGACCTGGCAGAAGTGTTCGAAGCCCTGTCCAAGTACAGCATGAAAATCAAGCCATCCAAATGTCACCTTCTGAAACCAAAGGTGCAGTACCTGGGACATGTCGTGAGTTCAGAAGGAGTAGCACCGGATCCTGATAAAGTCACCGTGATAAGGGATTGGCCAAGACCTACGAACGTGAAAGAAGTGAGGCAGTTCCTGGCCTGGTAGGCTATTATAGAAGATTTATCAGTGGATTCACAAACCTAGCGACATCCTGATAGAGCAGTCAAGAAAGTCTACAACCCGTAATCCTCCTTTCCAGTGGAGTGAAGAGAAGGAAGACTCCTTCAACAAGCTGAAAAGTGCACTGATGGGAGAAGAGATTCTGGCATACCCTGATTACCATCGACCATTCATTCTTTACACAGATGCCAGCAACGTGGGACTGGGAGCAGTATTGTCGCAGATGCAAGGAGGCTAAGAGAGAGTTATTGCCTTTGCAAGCAGGAAGCTTCGGCCTACAGAAAGAAATCCCGAGAATTACAGCTCCTTCAAGTTAGAACTACTGGCAGTAATTTGGGCTGTGACTGAACGCTTCAAGCACTACTTGGCAGCTGCAGAATTCACCATCTACACGGATAACAACCCGTTGACTCATCTGGATACAGCAAAATTAGGTGCATTGGAGCAGCGATGGATAGCCCGGCTATCTAACTACAACTTTGTCATCAAATATAGGGCAGGCCGCAAGAACGGGAATGCAGATGTCTTATCTAGGATGCCACACCTGAAAGACGTGGAAGAGGAACCGGAAGAGTTGGAAGAGACTAAACTACCGGCCTTTCATCGTTCAAAGGAAGAGAAGTATGAACCCGGCATCTACCAGAGAGAACAAAAAGTAAATCTTAACCCGTTAAGACACTATGGATGGGCTGACACCCAAGATACAGATCCAGCTGTGAAGCTAGTGAAAGAACTGCTTACACAACCAGGAGCATACCCTAATCAAAATGCCCCAGCTGAGACTATACAGCTATGGAAAGAAAGAGGCAAGTTGTTCCTGTACCAAGGGAAGCTCTGCAGAAGGCATACCAATCCAAAAATGCATGAACTGGTCTGGCAGATAATCGTACCCAAGCAAGACATCAGAATGGTCTTAGAAGCCTACCACGACGGTGCAGGTCATTTCGGATGGAAGAAGTTAGAAGCAATCCTGAGAGAAAGATTTTATTGGGTTGGCATGAGAAGATCAATTGAACTTTGGTGTAGAAGATGTGCCACATGCAACCTCAGAAGGAAAGATCCACAGAAAGCTCCACTCCAGCCCATAGTAACCAAGCAGTCACTCGAACTAGTCACGTTAGACTACATCAAGTTGTCACCAAGCCGGTCAGGCTATGTCTATGCCTTAAGCATCGTGGACCATTATTCACGCTTCTTAGTGGTGGTACCCGTCAAAGACTTGACAGCGAAGACGACAGCAAAAGCATTCCAGACGGATTTCTGTAGACCTCATGGTTACCCAGAACAAGTCCTTGCAGACCAAGGTCCAGCTTTTGAATCAGAATTATTAAAGGAATTCTGCAATATGTACGGTTGTAAGAAAATCCACACAACAACGTACCATCCCCAAACAAATGGTTTATGCGAGAAGATGAATCATATTGTTATTGAACTGTTAAAGACATTACCAGAGTCAGAAAGAAATCAATGGCCAGATAAATTACCCGATTTGGTAGACTTATACAACCATGTTCCAGTGAGTTCTAACAATTGCACTCCAGCCTACCTTATGTGTGCAAGACCCAGTAAGCTACCAATTGATTTAGAGATGGGAATCGTAAAACCAGATACAGAAACAGAAGAATCAGATTGGGATACCAAATGTCAGCAGCAGTATCGAAAAGTACAAGAATGTGTAGAGAGAAACCTTCAACAAGCTAGAGCAAAACAAGAGAAAACCTTTAGCAAACATGCTCAAGCAACGCCATTCCAACCTGGTGACCAAGTTCTCAAGAGAAAGAGACGCTCTAACAAATTGGATAATCAGTGGAAAACCATCCCATACACAGTCTTACCATCTAACCTAGACAATGTAAAAACCTGTTTGATAAGCAAAGATGAAGAAAGAACTTCAGTAATTGTATCCCGAGATCAGCTCAAAATGTGTCCAGAAACCCTGAAGACACTTGAAGTAACAGAATCCGTACAGGTCCAACCTATTAAAGAGAAAGAAAAGGAAGATGAAGTATTCCTTATGGTACTAGGAGATTTTCCCAAAACATGGCCAAATTACTACGGAGCAGTTGTAGTACCAATGATTGCTTTCCCTCCAATGGTGGAACCAACACCAGAACCCGTGTCACCAGAACCCGTGTTACCAGAAGAAGACCCAAGACTTGAAGAACTGGAAGTAGAATCTGAAGAGGAAGAACTAATTCCTGGTCCTAGCGAACTTGCCAGTCCTGCAGTCAGATACCCATCTGCCATAATACCAAGCACCCCAAATAGGTACACGTCCACTCACGCTATCAGACTAAGTCCACCAACATTGCGCAGATCAGAGCGTAGTACCCAAGGTCAGTTACCGGCTAGGTACAAGGAGTAAAAAGGTGAAATTAAATGTGTAATGTAAATATGTTTGCTTGAATATAAATTGAACCCGGTGGAACATAGTTATTGCAACGTTAAAAAAAGCCCAGTACCTACAGAGACTATCCTGTATGAACTTTGAACTTTTCTATTTACTTATGGACCATATATACCATGGACTGGTTGTGGTAAGAACTCTCTTGTATATACTTATCAGCCCGGAGGCAATAGACTACACCCCCAGAAAGAATGCTTTTTTGAATTTTTGGACTCTTTTTTCAAATTTTTGTGATTTTTGTACTTTTTACTTTTAAGCCTATGTAAATATTAATTGTATTAATTGTTTATTTACTTGTTTTTCCACAGTCTCGGAGTACTGTATTTAACTAAGGGGGAATGTGGCACCCCAGGGGTTAATGTGCCACAGTAACATCACACGGGTTCCCTCCCCACAACACATTGACTTACACTAGCACCTCTGGGCCAGGAGGGGAAGCACAACCTGTTCTCTTATATACTCCAGTTCATGAGGAAGTAGTTCAGTTTCAGTTCCTGGGAGAAACTGAGAGAGGCTGTAGTGTCAAAGAAGCTGTGTCAAGCTTCTCTACAGTCTGCTCACGATTCCAGGCCTAGCTAGGGTCTGAGGAGAGGAGAAGTAGAAGGACAGAGAAACACATCTGGGAGCTTGAGTGTCATCACCACTCGCCCCAGAGGAGCTTACAGAACGGACACCGGATCCGACACTGTGACTGACACATGCAGCACAGTGAATCTAGGAGTAGTGGAGTCTCTAGACCACCACAGTACCAGAGCAAAGCAACACGGCGGGGTCAGTACAACACAGAAGACTCAAGTTGCCTAGCCAAGTGGTACCAGCAGAGAGAAAGAGAGAGTGAGACAGTGCCAGCAGCTCACCTAGAGGCAGCAGCAAGGACACACACAGCGCAGCACGAGGAAGCTGAGGACCCGGACAGGGTGGGAGAAACTCGGTCCCAGTACAGACTCCGTGGACTATAATCTACAACAACATCGCAGTAAAGCTTTGGAAACTACAAAACGTGAGTGTGTGTTCCTTAATCCGTCTCCTCTATCATCCCCTACTATCACATCCACCATAGACTATACAAACCACTGCCCGGGACCTTGCTTCTACCTACGGTCCCCCATACTGACCACACACCGTGGGTGGCGTCATGATAAACTCTATCCCCTGTACATATCCCCTTATTATTGCCAGGGCCCGGGACACGGTCCGGATCAGGACCTCCGTGACATCCCCCGCAGCAACGTGGTCCGGTACCGAGTACCCCGGTCCCAGTGGGCTCGACATTTATGATGAATCAAATTTTTGTGGAACATCTGTCAAACACACTAAAGACAACATCTGCAAGGAGTTTGTATGTTCTCCCTGTGTTCGCGTGGGTTTCCTCCGGGTACTCCGGTTTCCTCCCATATTGTAAAGACATACTGATAGGATGTTTAGATCAGAGGTCCCCAACTCCAGGCCTCAAGGGCCGCCAACAGTGCAGGTTTTCAGGATTTCCTTAGTATTGCACAGGTGCTAATGTGATCATCTGCACAGGTAATGATTCCAAGCCCTGTGCAATACTAAGGAAATCCGGAAAACATGCACTGTTGGTGGCCCTTGAGGCCTGGATTTGGGGACCTATGGTTTAGATTGTGAGCTCCAAGATAGACAGCATTACTCATGTATGTAAAATGCTATGGCATTAATAGCACTATATAAATGAATAAATATTATTATATTATATTAAACTTGGGAATTTTAATTTCAAAATATTCGCTCATTTCTAATGGAGACATATTAATAATTTGTATACAGCTCTACAAAAAAATCAGGACTGTGCCCTACATTATTATAGGTAACTGGTGGGAGGGGGAATAAGACCGGTTTCACTCTACCATTTTTTATAATCTATAAAGCTTAAACTGGATGCACCCACATCTGCTCCGCAGGAACTTGCAGGTACATCCGGTTGTTTACAGTTCCCCTTGATCCAGGTGTAATTTTGTAATGATTTTAGTGACTGTTTAGAAACCGAGAACACTCGAATCCATCTGAAACCATATGCACCTACATCCGTTTTCTCACCCATTGACTTTCAATGGGGACACCGGAACATGCGGTGTCCTGCGGTGTATACAGTTCTAACCAGATCTGGGTGTTAACAGATTTTTTTACCAAAGCCAAAAACGCAGTGTGTAAATTTTTTTTGTCTTTTAAAAACACGTAAACCACCGAATCCGGGGCAATGCGGCCTAAAATAAAATGAACCTCTATAGCATCCGGATCTGGATGCCAGATCTGAGTTTTTTAACTGAACATGCCCAGAAGCCAGTTTCATATGACACACCAACTATGGGTGTGTCATCTTTCACCAGATCCATCAAAAAAACATACACAATCTGATAAAACTGGGTACTACCGCACCATTATTACATGGGATACAACAGACGGATCAGTAGTAATACTGTCGAGCCCTGTTCCCCTGTCCTGGGTGACACTTCAAAAAGGGAGGTGATTCCCTGTAGGGTATATATAAAAAACAAACATGCGGCGCCAATCTCAGTGCGTTACCAATGTAAGTCTCTGGTGCCCTTTTAATGAAGTTTTATGCACTCACCTCTTGCCATAAAACTTTAAGCATATGGCTTTTCCAAAGCCTCCTCACGCTTTGGATATTTATCCTGGTCTGCTGCTCGCCTTGAATTGATCCTGTGTTGTGTCCTGTCACGGATTCCCACAGGCATAAAGGTTCAATAGGAAGTGATCCAATTCTATAGTGGCCGCGCTCCCCGTGGTAATGATTTTAAGAACTTCTTGTCCACAAAAAAATTTTATTACTCAAAACATGTGAGAATATAAAAAATGGATACAACGCGTTTCGGCGGAGACAACCGCCTTCCTCAGGTATCTAAATAAAAATACATTTGACACTTTGCTTTATAGGTAAAAGATAATTACAGCTTGCTAGGTAATGACATGAGGGTGTGGGTATAACCACACCTGTCCAATCAGTCTCATTGTCCGCTTCAGCTATAGTGCTTCATTACATAGTAAAAACAAACACCCACAAACAGCAAACACTATGCTAAAAAACCACTAAGAACATTTATCAATAAAATTACTATCCACAAAAAATCTTAAATTACATAAAAGTTAACAAAAGAGAAAAAAAAAAAAAAGAAAAAGGTTTTAAAAAGTGTTGTTTTTTGTTTTTTTGTTTTTTTTTAAAGGGATCATATACATATACTGAATACTAAATACTAAATTCTTTCCACAATATCATTGAGACCATTGGGATGCAATGTTTGAAGGTGGTAAATCCAATATGTCTCTTTGCGATTAAGCAGAGAATTTCTATTGATTGTATCCACAGGTATTTGTTCTAGAGGTGTCCCCATTATATTAAAATTCTTATTGTGCTTGAGTAATAAATGTCTTAAAATCATTACCACGGGGAACGCGGCCACCATAGAATTGGATCACTTCCTATTGAACTTCAAAAAGGGAATTATTTACAGGAGAAATCTATATACAGTTGTTGTGACGCCACCTGCAGTGTCTGGTGATGGGTCACCAGCGCCGCCACAGTCCGTCAGAGGTAGATGGTAATGCGGCTTGGTTGGTAAAGTCCCCTACTGAACCTTCGGGGCAGCGTAGGGTATAGGGGCAGCTTGGAGTGGAGCTGTAGGTAGGATGGGGAGTGTTGGCGTAGTCTATGAGGGGCACCGGGAATGAAGAGGAATGACACACGCACACTGCAGAAGTCTCCTTTACCATTTTACTGTTGGTACGGCAGGTAAAGATGTCCAGGGCACTGACAGGTGACCAGGTGCACAGTAAGCTTCCACAGCAAGTGGGTATAAGGCCTCCTCTGTTCCTCTGTGGTTGCTGAAGCCCAGCCTGCATGCAGCCAGTCTTGCCTCCTCTCTCTTCTTGTCTCTGCTTTCTGCTCTCTCCTCCTGTGCGGTCCATGGGTTACCCTCTCTGATCACTGTGGTGGAACATTGCGGTGTCTGGCTCCCTCTCTTTGACCCACAGGGGGACCGGGTAGCTGAAGCCTCCGCGGTGTGACGGGGTTTTCTGTAGTCCTGAAGTATCCTACAGGTGCGGATCCCTGATGTCCATAACGTCTTTGGGCGAACTTCCACTAGTTCCTAACTCCCTTTAGGCTGTCTGCTCCTTGCCTTCTGTCCCCACCCAGGCTTGCGGGACGTCAGAAGGGCCACCACGGGTCACTGGTTTGGGCCTAACCGCGGCACCGACCACCAGGACGTCTTCGCAGCTCTCCTAGCATCTGCACACTCTGACTAACTCCTCCCCCAGCAGCAGTATTTATAGGGGATCTTGCCCAAGGTCAGCAAGTTGGGCTCCCCCTACTGTGCTGGGGTGGAAGATGTTGCATGTAGTAGGTACCTGCTGTGGAAAGCCATCTGTGCATTAGAGAAGTCTGTGGCTACTTGCGTGAACAGGGCGCCACAATACCAGTGTAGTAATATCCGGCGAGGTTACAAGTTTTCGCTGTATCCTTCCAAAACCGTAAGTGTGAAACCAGCTTTAGGCTAGAAACACACTATCTGACTCAAACGCAAGTCTCTCAGATGAGACTCGGATCAGTCACCCTGTGAGTGAGATGCTGCACAAAAATACAAGCAGCTGATACTCCCGTCCAGAGAGGGGGGAGGCCGTTCAGGGTGACTGATCCGAGTCTCATCCGAGAGACTCGCATGTGAGTCGGATAGTGTTTTTCCAGCCTTATATTGTACACTGTATCACAAATATTATATTATAAGGGAGCTAAGGATAGGGTCAGACTTGTGTCTTCCCCTAGCCTTCAGGATCCGTCAGAAACTTTGATCCTGGCAGGTGCAGCGCATAGTGTTAGCGGAATGTAACGCTATGCGATGCCTGCTCTATGTATCTCTCTATATCGGGGGATTCTCTGTGGAGCCAGCGGCTGCGGTAAGCATCCGGTTGCCAAAGAGATACATAGCGCAGGCAGCGCTTAGCGTCATATGCCGTTAACGTTAAGCGCTGCTCCTGCCAGAATCAAAGTTTCTGACGGATCCTGCAGGCTAGGGCAGACCCTAGCCTAACCAAAGACCACTAACGTCAAGACCTGTACAATGGAGGAGTCATAAAATGGAGGATTAATCATTAAGTTTCCATACAAATCTATATAAGACTAGGGTCACACATCTGTTTTTTTTTTTTTTTTTAAACCTGATCCGGTTTTGAGCTTTTAAAAAGCTCAAAACCGGAGCAGGAAACGCTCCTCATAGGAGCCTATTATAAAAACCGAATTGCTTCACATGCAATCCGGTAACCTGCTCCGGCTCTGCAGGAGCCAGGGGCCGGCTTACTGGCGGCAGCCGGGATGAGCAAAGTATACGGAAACCGGATTGCTCAGGATTACACATCCTGAGCAATCCGGTTATTGCAATGTGGTTCCCTCCACACATTTTTCATAAAAATTGTGTGGGACCGCAATTGTGTTCACCGCATCCAGATCCGGATCTGGATGCGGTGAATGCAATTCAAGTTTTAAGTGTGACCCTAGCCTAAGATTGTGGAGGTAAGATTTTACGATATGCAACTTTACAGTATCACATTGTCATTTTTGGGCTTTGGTTTAATTTAGACAAATACATTCACGCTGGGAGCTATTTTGCTTAAATGAGCTCCGGATGTAAAACCACAGGGCAGAGAATGTGGAGTCATCCTGGCTTGGCTGGTGGAGGATGTTGGAGCAGGTGGATGGTGAATGTGCAAATGTCTATTTCCTGAGCTGTCAGACAGGACATTATATCATGTTGTGGCTGCTGGAAATATCCAACACCCACAATCTTTACTACTATATACTCAATTTTACTGTGGTGTAGTAACCTCTTCATTACTATTTGTCTGCAATTTTCATCAGTTTGTATGGCATTGTGTATATATGTAATGTGTATAGGGAATATGTAATCTGGGGGCATGTATCCAATTGCAGAAACTTTTTTTATAAAAACAGTGACTTGTGGTAGAATGCAGAGATTATACAGTAAAATCACAGACATTGTTATTTCACTTCGTACTAGACATGTTTTTCAGGTTCTTGTCCTATCAGTGTTTTTACAGGTAGAGAACAGACGATGATAGTCTATAGAGCTTCTCACACCTCGATGTTTTTTTTATCTGCAGAAAAAAACGAGGAATCGTGTGCATTTTTGATTTGCGTAATTGATTAAAATTACATGTAATGGATAGGAGACATCTGCAATGTATTTATTTTTTCATTAGTATCAGTAATGAAACACAGGATAAAAACTGAAGAAAATCTGCTGAAAAATACTGATGACATTAAAACTATTTTTTTTTCCTATATGAGAAATCACGGACGTCTAAGGGTACCTTTACACGCCGCAATTTTTGCTGGCGATAGGAGGCGATCTAACGTGCGCGCTCACGTTTTTCATGCTCGCCTCAGATCACCGATGGCGCCATCACACGCTGCAATTTCGCCCTCAACCTAAGGCGATGTGTCGCCCCCGAAATTGCCTCACCCCTAGTAGAACCAATCCGTCCACTTCCCTCGCCGCTTCACACGCCGCAATCCCAAAGGAATGTGGGCGTACATGTTCAGCGCGGTGAGAACATAGGCGTGCCAGACTGGTCTACACTGCACCCCAAACAAGCTCATTGGACAACGCAACAGCGTTATGATTGGGCAGCCTGCTCTGGAAGTCTGGCTAGTACATGACGCCATTGAAGTTGTGTGTATTGCTGAACGGACAGCTCTTCAAATATGACGCCCTGTGAACTGACAGCCAATGGGAACACAGTAGCCACCACCAATCATCGCAGATGGGGCACGGACTACAGCACGCTGAGGCACAACTACGGGAAATCAATAGGCGACGCAGATTCTATCACTATCACCCCTTCACACGCCAAAAGCCGGGAATCTCGCCTTCATGATTGCCCCTGATTTTGGAGCAGTGCTGTGAAATCAGGAACCAGGCGACAGGCAATTTATCACCGCTAAGATCCCCAAATACACGCCGCAACTGGTAGGCAATTTGACGGCGATAGTTTCAGGGCGACATATCACTGTCAGGATTCCCACAAGATATTGCAGCATGTAAAGGTACCTTTAGAGATGGCTTAGGCTGGTTTTTAGTATCTGTGTTAAATCCCGCATGCATTTTCGGTCCTGTTGTCTTTCAATGGGGCTGCAGGATCTTGCTGGTGCATTCAGTTTTTTACGGTTCCCCCTGATCCGGGTGTCCATGCTTTTTTCACTGATACCAAAACCGCATTTTAGAGCGATTTTGGTGTCCGATTTAAAACAGAGAACACCCGGATCTGGGGCGCTACAGGTTTAAATAGAATAGTGCTCTATGAAACCTGAATCCAGCAGAATCCGGATCCCACTGGATCTGGACACCGGATCCAGGTTTTTAGACTGAACATGCCCAGAACCCAGTGTAAAATGACACGTCCACTAGTGGACGTGTCATTTTTCACTAGATCCAGCAAAAAAAAAAGGAATCAACCTGCAACAGGAGACTCACACACCGAAAACTGTTTGATGATAATACGATAATATTGGTGGGGGTGCATCCAGTTGCATCTCGTTTTGCAATTGTTGGGGAATCGGCAATTTCAAATGAAAGGGTGACTTCATAGCACGATTTTTGCCCTGTCAGGCCATGTCCGGTCCTTTGCAGGAGGCACCGGACACAGCCTGACAGCTCCAGACAAATAGAATGGGAGGGTTAATATGCCCTCTGATCCTGTTCGTAGCCAGATGCTGCAGAGCGCAGCTGAGGTAGCTGTCCCCTGCTGAAATGGTGCTGAACCACTTCACAGGGGACAGTTCCCTGGTGCTGAAGTTCAGCGTAGCTCATGCTGAACTGCAGCCGCCGGTGTCCGGTTCCCGGATCCTCCCGGAACTGAGCAATCCGGCTCCATAGACTCCCCTGTTAGGGAGCGCCGGATTGCCTCAGATCCGGGAGGATCCAGGAGGATCCAATTTGGGCAGATTTTTCAAAAAAATCTGAATTGTCCCGGATCCTCCCGTACAGATGGAAACTGGATTGCAGATAGCTGCCATACGGCTCAATCCGGCCCTATAGGGCTGCAGTACAGTAAAATTGGGTCCGGGGCTGTCAGGTTCACCCCGGTCAGCCTCAGACCTGATTGTACCCTAGTGTGAAGCCAGCCTTAGGCGTCATTCAAACAGAACAGTTGTGCTCTGTTCTTGTTGATCTGTTTTTGGTGCAGTTTCTGCACCAAATACAGATTCTCTTTCTGCAAAAAAACAATCACAAATGCTTCATCAGTTTGTGTTGCTTTATTGCTGCAATTTTGGGGGACACAGACAGACAAACAGAGACACTCACACACTTTCTTACCCTTCCGGTGATGGAGATCCCACGGTGAGCCCTGGCGATGTTTTACTTACTGGCACCGGTAGGACCTGTGAGTTGTATGAGTACTTACAGGATCTAGCACCATATGACTCTCTAGTGTGGGAAGGTCCTGTCAGCACTGTGGCCCGCTGGTCCTACCGATGCACGGAAGGAAGACATCGCAGGGAGTCACCATGAGATCACCGGGAAGGGTAAATAATTGGATATTAGTGATGTAGAAATTGCACAAGAAAAACAGAGCAATAATTGATGCTCATTATTTTCTGGATGCGTGTTCTGCAACCCTAACACAGCAGTCAATAACGCTGACATCTACACAGAAAATCAAGAATCCCATTCACTGTGCTGGCAAATGCAGTGACAGATCCACTTTTGATGCAGTTTAAAAAAAAACGCAGCACAAAAAATGGATGAAAAATGTCCAATGTGAGCATAGCCTAAAACACGGTTGAGGGCTATCCAATGTGTTCAGATAGCCCTCGGACCAATGTTATTCTATGTGCCAGTGCAGATGAGTGTATTCTTTCTCATGCCTTTTTGGCATGAGAAACAATTTGCAGCATGCTGAGAATGGCAGCATAAATCAGATGGCTTGCACTCATTTAACACTAGGTTCACATCAAACGCATTGCCCTGCGTTTGCATGCATTGCGGTTTGCACTGGGTTAACGCTATCAAAAGCTAGCATTAACTCAGCTGAACGCATCCCATAGACTTATATGGATGGGACACGCTATGCAAACGAAATGCTAACGCAATGCCAAACACAGTCGCGGTAGAAAGTCATGAGTTTTTACCCAGTGCAATAGGAAACGTTGCAGGCAGCGTTTCCTGTGCGCTGGGTGAAAACACATGCGTTTCTACCGCGACTGCATTTGGCATTGCATTACCAAATCATTTTCAATCCGTTTCCCATATAAATCTAATGGATGCGTTGAGCTGCATTAATGCTAGCATTTGATAGCATTAATTCAGTGCAAAACGCATTGCATTTAAAACACAGCACAAACCCTGATTTGAAAAGGCCCAAAGTCTGTGGGAGCATGGAAATCATTGGACTTACTCGGATTTCCACGGACTCACAAAATGGAGAAGATGGAGAAATTATGTCTCCCCATGTTCCTCGTACCTGTGATGACCCTGATGAATTGCATTATGGCACCCGGTTAAAAGCCGTAAGTGAGTGAGAGAAGCCCTCACTTTACAGCTGGGATCTGTGCGCCATGATGAAGTTCATCGCGGTCATCTGAGTTCACAACTGACGCAGCTCTGCTGTGAACTTGGATGAACTTTTTCTTGGCACCTGGATCACACCCAAGTGTCAGTGTGAGCCTGCTTCTCGTTGTGAACAGATGTGTGTCTGCTCACAGTGATGTAGCAGGGCTGTGAATGTTTGCCGAGGGACAGACTTGTAGATTATCATTGGAGGGTTTTGTTTTGGGTTACTAAAGATAGGAACCAGGGATGTCTTGTGTTTTATTGCAACTAAAAGATTTTTTCTCTCTGTTGTATTTTTTAAATGTTTACTAGAGATTCAAAGTGGCCGAGTCTAACATTGGCCGACATTATAAATCTTGGGCTTAGTGACAGCTGCTAATACAATTAACAATTACAATTAGCTGGCATTAATCATTTTATTTCCCAGAGTGCCAATGCCACCAGGGCCACTGGAAGAGCCAAGTAAAGCGTCTGAAAATGGTGCTACAAAAGAATGTGTTATTTTCAGGGGCAGCTGCGGGCTGTGATTTTCAGCATGAGGGGGGCCCATAATGTTTGGGCTTTACCACGCTGAGAATTCCAGCCCCCAGCTGCCTGGGTTTTACCATAGCTGGCAATCAAAATTAAGTGAAGCCCACATATTTATTTTTAATTACTTAAATAATTAAAACAATAATGGGCTCTCCTGTATTTTGATTGCCAGCCAAAGTAAGGCCAGGCAGCTGGGGGTGGCAGCCTGTAGCTGCCTGCTTCATCTGCTCTGAGAAACAAAAATCCTGTGAAGCATTACATCATTTTTTAAAAAAATATATATTTATTTTCACAGTACTATGATGTCAGTCAATGGGTGGGGACCCAACAGCCAATAAACGACACTGTCACAGAGAATGGGTGTCTGTGATTGGCTGTTGGAGTAACTTGAAAACTGCCTATACATTCTAACATTTACCATGCTAGAATGTATGGCCTTATTCCAGATTACTCCAACAGCCAATCACAGATGCCCATTCTCTGTGACAGTGTCTGTGATTGGCTGTTGGGCTCCTCTGCAGTGAATATTCAGGAAGTTAATGAGGGGCCAGAAGTACAAGCAAGAGGATGCCCGGATGCTGCTCTTGTGAGCATCACTTGAATTTAGTTTACGCAATGCGCAATCAAAAACTAAGCTCACAAAGGCAAGTAAAGTAGTGTGGCCCTTTGATAGAGCATGCAGCAATACAAAACACAAAGAAAGAATAATGTATTATTTATTGTTACATATTGGTCACGCTTTTTTTCTATAAGGGTGTGTGCCCACATGCCGGGTTTGTGCCGGTGGGCGGCTGGGCGGACCCGCCAGGAAGCTCTGCAGGCGTCCACCGGCTTCCTGGCGGGTATGTGCGGCGGGTGACGGGCGGGTGCAGGGCGGGTGCCGGGCGGGTGCACAGCGGGTTAGCGGCGGCAGTTCTGCAGCGGCTGGAAGCAGCACATGATTCTGCTTGCAGCCGCGGCAGAACCGGCCGGTTTATAGAACATGCACATTTGTTGCTAACCCGCTGGGAACCCAGCGGGTTAGCAACAGATGAGCATGTGTAAACCGCCGGTGTGTGCACAGCGGGTGTCGGTTTCCATAGGTTTTAATGTTAATCCAAACGCCGGTTTGGATTAACATAAATTTACATAAAACTTATGTAAACCGACCGGCGGTTTACACAGCTAAACCGACCCTAACCCGGCCAGTGTGCACATACCCTTAAACTCCATTTATAGTATCAATAAAATTTGCATTAGAAATATATTCCTTTACATATCTTAGTTGAAAACATATTAATCTTCTTGAACTTAGAATCCATCAGTGATTTAGAAAAGTTGCTTCTATTAAAATCAGTCTCTGTCTTATTTTTTTTACAAAAAATGTTTAAAGGGAACAGTATTTAGTGCAAGAAGCGCTAAATACTGAGAGCGCAGGTATGTGGACAAGCCCATAGTCAATCATAGCATTCAACTGCTTTTAATCATTTGCACAAGTTTTTATGTACCGTATGTCTATACAGTATATATATATATATATATATATATATATATATATATATATATATATATATACAAAAAAGTTGAAAAAAATGCACAGCACTCACAGACACAATGTGAACTGGTGCTAGCAGGGACACTGGGTCAAACAACTAGAAAAAAATTATCTGCAGCACTCAGCTACTACCAATGATGCACACATGCTAACAAGCTATATATCTGAGGAAAAAATTTAAAAACTTAAGTTTTTTTCAAAAAACTCAAATTCTTATTTTTTTATTTTTTGGGGGTTCTTGGTACATACATTGGCCAATGTCTGTTTGCTCATCAACCGCAGCAAGGTGACCCCAGGTCTGATGAGTCCTAACGTGGCCTGTCCCTGTCAGAAAGGAATCAGTCACACCAGGATAACCCACCGGGGTCAATTTCCAGTGCAGGAGAGAGGAGAGCGGGAAGCCGGGACACTCAGAAAGCACTCCAATAGGGCCTGGTACTAAGCGGGCTGTTCCCGGGAAGGCAGCAGCTGCAGGACACGGGTCAGAGCAAGGAAGGCATACCACGGGAGACTCAGAGAGACCTTGCAGCCCACTGTGATTACCCGCCCGGCTACCCTTACCTAACAACTGTTGTCCTCTGTGAACTGTACCACCACCAGCATTGTTCTATTTAAGTACCTGGGTAGAGTGACAGAGTCTCCGTGTGCTTATTTCACTGCTGCACTGCAAATGGTCTATCTCCATCATCAGCAATTCCATCACTACAGGTGCATCCCTGCCCCGGAGCTGTACCATCTCGGCTGCTGTATCATCGCCCTCCGGAGGTCGGAAGCGGCGCTGGTGCTATATCACCAGAATCTGCGGGTGGCATCACGATAAACCTACAAACTTTTATTCCCATTTCAATTACCCCTTTGTAGTTGACCACCAGGGCCACGGGTTTGGGCAGGCCGCAAGTGACAACCCAACCGCAGCAGAGGGCCCAGACACCCGAGTCCCTGTATTGCCCTGGGCTAGTCAACAGCTACAATTAACAGGTTAACAATTGTGGCTGGAGTTCTGCTTCACATGCTATTGTTAGAGGCAGATGATGACTGAATATCATGACCATCGTCTGCTAGCTTGCGAGTCCGCATCAAAGTCAAAGAGAGAGCATATGATGTACATAGTATGCCATATAATATTAAGGGGTTAACGTGATTATGTTTTCTCTAGCTCACAAATTTGGATGGAACTTCTTAACAATAATACTTGATGGAAACAAGGATCAAACAGAATGGATATTTTGTGACTGATCAGCTTATTCCCTCCAAAAACAAACAACAATAGACTAAGTTTTTCACATTCACATCTATGGTATTAAAATGACAAGTAAGCTAATACCGGAATCTGCCAAAACTCAAAGATTGCTATCACTGAGGTTAGTGACTGGCTGCTGAGGTCACATGGGTGTAGAACATGTCATAACAATGTTATGAACATGAATCACTCACACACACGGGTAACAGAAAACGGCAAGATGCATCCACACCCAACTGGTCCCTGTATGGATTAAAAGACCCTAGCTGCATAACTATCTGTCACGGGTTAGTATAACTGATAGAAAGGCAAGATGGTAAGATAGGTAAGGATGTTCAGGGGAGCTAGTCTGGCCCTGGACTTGAGGTCCCTGACTTGCCCTGTTCCCGAAGGTACCTCTGAAGATGAGGAGGTGAGGGTCACCACCCTAGCTTTGCTCCTGATCAGACCTAGACTAAGGGCCCCTACTTCAACCCACGGACCAGGAAACCCAGCAGCTTTGATGGAAGTAAATGGTAGCAATGACACAGCACAGAACAGCATGACTGCACACCACGGAGTCCAGAGAAAAAATGAGCTCTAACTGCGACACCTAGTGGAGGAAAGTGAAGCTATTTAAAGGCTGAGGGAGTGGGGATCTGAATAGCAAGACACACCCCTCCACCCCCACCCAAATGCTGTGACTGACTCCTCTAATTGCAGCTGCAGCACAAGCATAGACTATGCAAAAAAACTGTTTAAACACAGCAGTAACACTAATGGATTGCAAGGCAGTCAACATGTGATACTAACAGCACTACATTGGACCTTGTTTCCTAAAAGGCAGTTGAGGGGTTTCTCATGCTTCGTGAAAAACCAGATGGGAGGATGCCATACTCTGCCTATAAGGGAAGAGTTACATTTGCAGGAAAAAAACAGAAACACAGTTTGAGGTAAAATAAAACAAATTCAAATAAAGTGAAAGGATTAGGGGCTGGGAAGGAAAACACACCAAGTCACAGCAGACACTCAACTGATGTTTACTTCAAAGATAAACCTCTATGATGAAGTGCCAGAAACAAGTCCACATAGAGATATAGCCAGCAACAAAGTGCACTGAGAGGTGAAGGTATATAATCCAACCCAGAATGTGATAGGGCAAACAATAATGGGAAAAATAGAAACAACTGGAGAGGAGCAAATCAAGGATTTGGACAGCGAAGAAAGGGCAATAGCCCAGTAGGCAGAGGAATTGACCACAAAATCACAGGTCACCTGATCGAAACACCAAACCGAGCCATGACACATGGCAGCAGAGTGGGGTATAATAGGTAAACTATTAGTTTATTTATTTTACCACATTTCCTATTTTTAAATTAACATTTTCAAATCCTGGACAACTCCTTTAAAGAAAACCTGTCAACACAATTTTGATACCTTTCATGCAAAAATCCTCTCTATAGTTCATCTTTAATCACCATTTCAAGTCTTCTGCTAATTAACTTTCAGTGGAAAGCACAGGGGATTTCTCCTCCCTATCTGTTATCCTCCAACCCATCCGTCTGCCTCCAGCCACCTCCTCTGTTTCAAATCTCAGCAGTAATCTATCGTTCAAAGTCCAGAGGCAGGGGCTGGAGAATCACAGACAGGGAGGAGAAGACCCAGTGTACAGTTCGGCCCCTGTGCAATTTATTTAGTAGAAAATTTCATATGTTGATTACATCAAAGGTATCAATGTAATCAGTATTACGTCTTCATTACACCCATGTCTTTACACTACGAAACAGGTTTTCTAAAGATTTTGCTTTTATTTTCAAAGGAGTTACTGAGAAATAATGGCTTTACGATGTAACCTTCTATAATACAAATTTCCTGGAAAAGGAATTACATAAAAAGGCAGACCATAGAAATTCTACTCGCCACACGATGACTAGTCTTCTGGCTAACCTCCACCTAAAGCTATGGCTTATAATTATAACAACTAGTAGGAACTACAAAATAAAACAAACCATAGCCGTGACTAATAGAAGCTGGTCTTTTGGGGCTATGGGTTCCCGTCTGCTCTACTATACTGTATATCTGAGGGTGTAAGCTCTGGTTTCACCTTGTCGGGACGCCCAGGAGAAACAGCTGCTACATTTACTGAAATAATCATGAAAATAGTGAGTAATAAAGGACTATAAAACAGTTTGATATATGCCCTGTATAACTAGATCTGGTCATAGGAAATAAATATGTTTATACTGACCATCGAAACTAATTGTAGCACACTATACACTTCATTTCAACAGTGCATCTTGGTCATGAATATTAATAATTGCATTAATATAGCGCCAACATATTCTGCAGCACTTTGCAATTAAGTGGAAAAACTTAGACAATAAAAACAAAACAAAGTAACACATAGTTCAAGAGGTTACAGGACAAGATAGGGCAATGCTCACAAGCTTACTACATAAGGAAATAGGGGGACACCATAGGTAGAACATGCTTATTATGCATGGTCCAGCCATCATTATAATATACCGTATATACTCGTGTATAAGCCGACCCGTGTATAAGCCGACCCCCCTACTTTTGCCCCCAAAACCTGGGAAAACCTATTGACTCGTGTATAAGCCGAGGTTGGACCCCAGGACAAGTATACAGCCCCCAACAGTGTGGTATACAGCAGCCTCCCCAGTGGTAGTATACAGCAGCAGCCCCAGTGATATATACAGCAGCAGCCCCAGTGGTAGTATACAGCAGCCCCAGTGGTAGTATACAGCAGCAGCCCCAGTGGTATACAGCAGCAGCCCCAGTGGTAGTATACAGCAGCCCCAGAGGTATATACAGCAGCCCCAGTGGTATATACAGCAGCAGCCCCAGTGGTAGTATACAGAAGCCCCAGAGGTATATACAGCAGCCCCAGTGGTAGTATACAGCAGCCCCAGTGGTAATATACAGCAGCCCCAGTGGTAGTATACAGCAGCCCCAGAGGTAGTATACAGCAGCCCCAGAGGTAGTATACAGCAGCCCCAGAGGTATATACAGCAGCCCCAGTGGTAGTATACAGCAGCCCCTGTGGTAGCATACAGCAGCCCCAGTGGTAGTATAAAGCAGCCCCAGAGGTAGTATACAGCAGCCCCAGAGGTATATACAGCAGCCCCAGTGGTATCTACAGCAGCCCCAGTGGTAGTATACAGCAGCCCCAGTGGTAGTATACAGCAGCCCCAGTGGTAGTATACAGCAGCAGCCCCATTGGTAGTATACAGCAGCAGCCCCAGTGGTATATACAGGCCCCCACCATCAGTATACAGCCCCCCCCTTACTGGCCGCAATCCTGTAAAAGAATACATTAGTATACTTATCCCTGCCGCTGTCCCGCTGCCGCCGCCATCGCGCTCCTCCGGCTTCATCCAGTGCCTTCCGGCTTCCTCCTCTGGCGCGCAGACAATGACGTCATTGCCTGCGACCACCGGAGGAAGCCGGAAGAAGCCGGATGAAGCTGGAGGAGCGCGATGGCGGCGGCGGGACAGCGGCAGCGGGACAGCGGCAGGGATAAGTTTACTAATGTATTCTTTTACAGGATTGCGGCCAGTAAGGGGGGGCCTGTATACTGATGGGGGGTGACTGTATACTTTATACAATGTATACAGTATACAGTGACTCGCGTGTAAGCCGAGGGGGGGACTTTTCAGCCCAATTTTTGGGCTGAAAAACTCAGCTTATACGCGAGTATATACGGTACTTCCTGTAGTCCCAGCATTGCCCGGGATAATAACTAAGGGTACCATTACACGTCGCAACATTGCATTTGCAATTTGCTGGTTGCAGTGAAATCATGGACACATTGTTACATTTGTATACAACAACAAAATAGAACAATGTGTCCATGATTTCACTGCAACCAGCAAATTGCCAGTGAAATTGCATGCAATGTTGCAACGTGTAACGGTACCCTGTTACTAGCTATAACAAAATAAAATGGGTTAACAAAAAATTATTTTGCACATAAAAGTCACAAAGTAAATAGACAGAAAATGTATTATTACAAATCAAAAAAGTAAAGTAATAGAAGCATCTCACATCATATATACAAGACCCCAGATTTGGAAAACAAATTAACTAAATGATTACCCAAGTAATGTGAAGCACTCAATCTGAAGCTCCTTATTCAAGAGCCTTCCAGCGTAAAGATGACCAGATTTTTGGCAATTCTAACTCTTGAACAAACCATGTAAAGTTGACCATGAGAAAAGCATGGAGATTGGAAATCAATTCCTACTATTTTCAAGGTCTGTCCCTGAGCCTTGTTAATGGACATTGCAAACGCCAATCGAAGTAGAAACTGGAGGCATTTAAAATCAAGACTCAAATGAGATTGAATGAGTGGAATTGTTGGAATGAAAACGTCCTCTCCTACAGTCAAAATGGTTGCTTCAATTACATGTGGAAACAGGTTCTTAATCAAGAGTCTTGTCACATTACACAGCTTTGGTGGATCTAAATTTATTAATAGCAGGTGCTCCAGGTTTTAGAAAGAGGTTATGTGGAGAAAGTCCTTGTGGTTCCAAGGAGTTGAGGAACTCTATTGGATAGAATAATGCTTGAGCAGGGTGTGTCACTGTATTCACTGTCTTGTTGGCCCTGCACACACCTGGAAGGAGACTTACAATTAGAAGATTGATCTTGTTGATATTATACATTTTCGGAGCTAGAATAGCCCTTTCACACAGCCAGACAGACTTTCCGAAGTTGTGTTGAATGTTTTGAAAAACCTTTGTTTTTAGCTCTTCAATGGATGTCACGATGAAATAAATGTTGCATGTTCTGTCCAGTGGTTGAGTTTGCTTTGTGCCTTGCCATCTCCAATAGTCAGCAGCTAGCTTGACAACAATACAACAACAGAAACATCAGCTGTCATGTGGACCCTCATGTTTGTGTTTAGCGACATTTTCTTCACTTGCGTCCAAAGATACGATGCTTTGAGGCAGGCGTTGAGTTTGGCTGGTTTCACTCTGCAGTTTTTTCCCTGATCAGGGTTCATCAGGTTTTGGGTGCCAAAACCAGGAGTGACTCCAAAACCCAGAACAGGTGTCAATCTTTCAATTATACTTTTTCTCTGCAAATTCCTCTCCTGGTTTTGGCACACAAACCTGATGAACCCTGAGGGAAAAACTGCAGTGTGAAGCCAGCCTTCATCTCCAGAGATTGATCTTGGAATAATGGGTAGTGTATCAGATGAAAAACACCTGCCAAACAGCAACTACACCTCCCATGATAGAACTGTTTCCATGCAAGTCTTACAGTAGTCTTTCCACTGCTCGTGTGAAATGGTGCATTCATCTCATATATTGGCGCTGCACTTTAGAAGCAGTTTGGTCTTGTCAGGTCAATCTGCCCATTCTACTTCAGCATGACGTAGTGGAGGCTATTATATCATGCACGGAGGAAAATGACAGACAGCAGATTCAATTTCTATGTCAGCATATTCCTGGAGGGTGGCACCCAAAAAGGATTTATTTGTAGGCAAATGTCAATGCATCAGTTAATACAGCTTCAACGCTATTGGTTACATTCTCAATTCTTCACAATGATTGGTTCCCCAAATATGTCTGCTACATGTTGATTTGGCCCCATATAGTGATGCTATATGATGTCAAGAATTGGCAGGGTAGATGAAGCTATTGAGGGACATGAAATGTCCCCAAAAATTCCCGGCAGGGTGTATAGCCCTTAGGTCTTATGACATAGTGACTTAGCATGACTTAGTATGACACAAAAACATGTTTACATGCTTTTAGAGACCAACAACATCTTATGATTCATCTCAGACTCTAAAATGGAGCCTTCACTACATTCAAATAATTAGTAATTGTTTAGTTCATTATGTCAGATAATTTACCAGACAGTCTCTCCTGATCACTTGGCAATGTTACCCACTGGACTGTCACTTTGAGACAGGTTAAACCATAGCTTGAATGTCAAATATGTAATGCTATCACCAGTTAAAAGTATAGCTGCAATGTCTGAAGATGACACTGCAAGTGCAATCTTTTGTTGTTGCTGAAATTTTGCCAGGAGCAAGCAGAGTAACAATGTCTTTCCAGCTGGAACATCTAGGAAGGCAATCCCATTTTTCTTAGTTGCATTGAAACTTAAAGTTTGGTTGTAGGTGTCTCTTTGGTGTGGTACGAACAGTGGCTCGTTGTGAGAGACAAATGCATACAGTTCATCAGCACATTTGGTTAGCTTCTTGATATCTTGTTGAAGTAGGCAAGCCAAGCAGGTGTAATGCTTTCCCAGACATTGCCATGCTCTGGTCCTCAAGGAGAATTAAGGCTTGGTTGAAAATATTTTCAGTGAAGTTGATAAGTTGCTGAGGATTTTCCTTTTGAACTTGCATAAGGATGTCCTCATTAAGATCAGTACTGTACTTTGTACAATTCTCAAGGGGATTTGAAATGTTACAGGTTGTTAGAAGAGTAGTAAAGAGGTGTCTTAGTCACTTTGAGGTTTGTGTGGCTGCTGCTTCACTGAGAGTCATGTCCCAGTGTGCTTCATTTCCTGAAGTCCTTGCCTTTGGCAACATCCCTGAATGTTTCTCAGACTGGCCTCCGACAGTCTTCAGGTCAGAAAATGATATTGGAGCGTATGTGGATTTGATCTCGGAGCGGGAGCGCATCCTTTGTATCCCTTTTATCCACCCTGCAATCCTGGATCTATATCAAGGGAGGACTGCTGTAGACCATGCAATAGATTGACATCTATAGTTGTCAAAGGTGCAAAAAGTAATTGTGATATCTCACAACCCTAACAGGTGAGCAAATTTCATTACTCCCCTGTTTACCACGATAATTAGCCAGATACACACAGTGTTGCACACTTTTTTCATTTAAGCTCTTTCCATATTTGAAGTGTAGTACTTCAGTAGATCACAGTAGAGAATTGTTTTTACAAATTGATCTTGTAGTCACAGTTCACAAAATGCCAAGAGGGTGGTCTTAGGTGTTTTTAGAAGATGCTGGCACAGGTTTGCCAGCTGAAAGTAAATCTTCTGTCCATTTTCCAAGCGAATACTGAGATTCATAACTGGTGGGTAGTGCTCAGGAATGGAGAACCCTAGTATTCTCCACACAGCTTCATTACAGCTGCTGTACCTCCCAATCTGGAATGCCTCTACTTCATCAATGATAAGTCCATTTTTCTATAGTGACAATATCAAGGCGAGTGTTTGGAATTAAAAAGCATCTCTGCTGAGCCTCTGCTTCTACATTTCCCATGAAGTAGAGTTGAAGAAATTGAGGTTCTTTTCCTTATAATGGAAGTGGTGAGCCAATTAAGTGGTAAATCTGTCTTTGAACTTTGAACGTTGGCATATATCCAGTTGTACAAATTTCTCCTGTTGCACTAAATGATGTTATTTGAAGGCAGGAGTTGCACTTCTTGATTTTGTCCAAGAAATGTTTTGATGCTGCAGTGGTGCCTGTCATCAGAGACTTCAGGGGATCCGGTGGTGAGAGGAGAGGAAGGAATTTTACCTTGCAATTTGCAGAACATAAACCTGACAGTTCATCTTTCTACTTCAGGGCATTGCAGTACATGCAGCCCATATCCATTTTTTCCTATTTTATCTACTGGATGATCCTGATAGTTGATGTTTGAGCGCTAGCAAAGACAGAGTGTTTAAAGTTTCCAAACTTTTCCTCTGTTCTGGTGAAAGCAATTCCAATTCTCATACTGGTTATTTGGTCTTCTCTCTGCTGAGATGTTTCACTGGTCCTTGAGGAAGCAGCTGTTGTTCTCTTCTCTCTAAGTCTTGCTTCTCTCTGCTGAGATGTTTCAGTGGCCCTGGAGGAAGCAGCTCTTGTTCTCTTGTCTGTCAGCCTTGCTGCCCTTTCTTCAGATTGCTCATAGAGCCATAATATCGCTTTTGTCGTGTCTGAGGACAATCGTCCAATTAAATTCCTTTTTTTACGGGGCATTATTGTCTGTAATTGATAATATATAAGACCCCACAAATTTAGTATACAGCTCCTAAGCTCATGTGACTTACACCAGCCTCTACAACAATGTTGACTAAGCGTCACCGCCAAAAACATATAAACTCACACATATGCTATGTTATACTGTTTTATATGTATATAATGTTCTTTGCTGCCTATAGCAACCTTTCAGAGCTCCTATTAATGACCTGCAGTAAAATAGAAATAGAACTGTAAGGCCACCGGATAAATATCCAGGCTAACTGTCTAAACAGCCAATGCAGTATCTATTACCTCACACATACAAACAGTAAATAAGTCTGTTTTGGTGAATGACTGTAAAGCGCCAGGTGAAAATTGGCCCTCAAAACACAGTCTATGACGTTCCCTGAAGTAAATGAGGTGGCTGTGACAAATTTTATGATTGTAAATGCGATGATGCAGATTCTTTTAGTGGACATACATTCATATATACACACATATATACACTCAACTTTATTGGCTAACGGTTTTCATATAAAGCTGTATGTACATCAGCCGATATCTGACTTAAGGTACCGTCACACGGCATGATGTTGGAACGATGTCGGCAACGATCTCATGGGTGCGCGGTCATTTCCGACATCGTTTTGACATCATTGGTGAGATGTCACACGTATAGATATTGTGGGTTGTTATCTGTGTAGATGGTGAATTTTGCTGCAGCCAGGTAGCGCTTGAAGCATTCTGTCACAGCCCATACTATGGCCAGGAACTCCAGCTTGAACGAGCTATAGTTAACAGGGTTTCTCTCTGTAGGGCAGAGCTTCCTGCTGGCATAGGCAATCACTCTTTCCTTGCCTCTCTGCACCTGGGACAACACAGCTCCCACTCCCACATTGCTTGTATCGGTGTACAGGACAAACCTCTGGGTATAGTTGGGATAGACCAGGATCTCCTCCCCTGTCAGGGGCAACTTCAGCTGTTTGAATGAGTCTTCCTCTTTCCATCAGCAGCCAAAAGCAAAAACCCACACTGTACTTAGCAGGATACAGTCACACCCCATTATGTAGAGCAAGCCCAGGTGCAGGCAGATACAATCGCCTCTACCTACAAAGACATGTCGGAGGTGACTTACCATGCACAAATTGGGTCCTATGCAAGCCCTATATGTGCATAGCAAGTCACCTTCCACATGTCTTTGTAGGTAGAGGTATTTTTATCAGCCTGCACTTGGACTTGCTCTACATAATGGGGTCTGACAGCATCCTGCTAAGTGCAGTGTTGGTTTTTGTATTTGGCTGCTGATGGTACATTTTTCTGATGCTGCCTTTTTTGAGTAGTTTTTGTATATATTTTGTAAGTACTCGTAAGCATGGGGATCCGTGACATGGATTATGAGCTTAAGTGTACTATACAATACATGAAACAATACCCCATATAAAAGTTTTTTGTCTATCATAAAAAACCTTTTGCACTTTTTTATCATTTTCGAGGGTTGCGGCTGGGCCCCACAGGGTGCCATTTATCCAGTGGTATGGAGACATCTGTCACACTTCCGGGGGAAGGCGCCCTAGAGTGGACCCACTGGGCCGTGGTACCGAACTCCCCTGGGTGAGCTGATCTTAGTTTACCCAACCCCTATACAGGGATTGTCAGGGGCAAGCCCAGAGGGGTCTAAATACCACAGCAACTAGTACCCGGGGGGCGGCTCGTAAGGTTAGCCTATACTAGGGAATAGAGAAGTATTCCAGGTAACAGGGCACAAGGCTAGGAGACCAGGAAGGGTGCTACCGGGGAACAGCACAGCAAGGGTTCCAGGAAACAGAGTACAAGGCTGGAGGACAGGAATGGTGCTACTGGGAAGGAGCACAGCAAGGGACACAGAGCACAAGGAAGGCCTGACCAACAGTCAGCAAGGCAGAAGCAAACTGACTTAATAATCAGGTACCTCCCATCAGAGGAGGTGGCCTGATATACCATGGGAAGAGCAGCTATTGGTCAAGGGGAGTGTCAGGTTGGACCTTGCCGGCCCCTAGAGTCACAGGGAAGGAATGCACCTAGCGCGCCGCTGAGTAGGCTCATGAAAATGACCATAGTAATGTGCTCATTTGCGAACCCTGCGAACCTGTCAGCTGACAGGAAGGGAACATGGCGTCGGCTCCGAGAGACAGCACGCCTGGATGCCGGACGCCTGGTCGGCAGAGGAGCAGGAGATGCCGACCCGGGAGAGGTGAGCTGGGAAGCGGTGCCAGAGGGCCTAACAACATTGTACTGGGCGGCACATTTGGTCAGGTGGCAGGACTGGTGGGTAGCAATCCACATCATATGTATCAGTGTGGATGACGTCCTATGCAAGCCCAGTATGTGCATGGCAAGTCCCCTCCCACACATCTTTGTAGGTAGAGATGATTTTATCTGCCTGCACCTGGGCTTGCTCTACATAATGGGTTCTGACTGCATCCTGCTAAGTGCAATGTTGGTTTTTGACTGCTGATGGTAAGTTTTTCTGATACTGCCTTTTTTGAGTAGTTTTTGTATATATTGAGTCTTCGTCTTTGTCATCTCATTTCAGCAGGGAACTAGGACCTTTCACCTTCTTGGACTGACCCACCAGGAGGTCTTGCAGGGGGGCAGCCATCTTGGTGAAACCTTTGATAAACCTCCGGCACTTGGACGGCTTCACTTTCATGCCAAACTTGGACAGTGCCTCAAATACTTCTGCCAGGTTTTTCAAGTGGTCTTCATACATCCTTGAGTAGATTATGACATCATCTAAGTACAGCAGCACGGTTTTGAAGTTCTTGTGCCCTAGGCAGCACTCCATTAACCTCTGGAATGTTCCTTTTGCATTGCAGAGTCCAAAAGGTATATAGTTAAACTCACAGAGGCCCATAAGTGTCGTGAAAACGGTCTTCTCTTTGTCAGTCTCTGCTATGGAACCTGCCAATACCCACTCGTGAAGTCTAGGGTGGAAAAATAATTAGCAGTTCTCAAGGCAGCTGATGACTCCTCAATTCTGGGTAATGGATAGGCATCTTTATGTGTAATGCGATCAACCTGCCTATAGTCAACACACATCCTCATTGTACCATCTTTCTTCTTTACCAGGACTAGTGGAGCTAAGCAGGGGCTAAAACTATCTCTGATCACCCTGACCCACCCAGGGGTCTATGGGAACTCTGTATCCGGGCGTTTACTGTAAGGGGGATGTCACTGGTGGCCTGCCCGGACTCGTACCCTGGGGACACTTTGAAAAAGGGTAAAACTTAAATGAGAAATAATAAAGTCTCTTGATGTCACCTGTGGATTCTGGTGATCTCATCAGTGCTGCTTCAGACCTCCGGGGATGATGGATGGGCAGCTTAGGTAGTACGGTTCCCCACAGGTGGAGCGGGGTCTCCAGGGCAGTGAAGAGGTAACGGGGGATGGACACACACTGACACACACACTGTGGCTCGTGTCTGTACCTTTACTGATGGTATTGCATGCACTGTCCAGGGTACACTCCAGGTGGTCAAGATGGCACTTCTGGATTTCCAGTGAGTGATGGTAAGGCCTCCTTGTCTCTTTTCCCTCGTTGAAGTCTCTGTCCCATGTAGAACTACCGTAAGAACAAAGAACCCAGGGCTAATGACCGTGAACATGAGGTATACTTGACAATACATTAATTTACCAGAGAAGGAGTATATACTACCTCAATTTTTAGGTTTTAGTAGTAGTAATCACACAACACTGGATAGTGCTTAGTGCACATTTTACTAGTGATGCCAAAGTTGTACAGTAAACTAAAACCGGTTACATATGGTACAGGTAAGGTTACAAAGGATACAGATCACAGAGCTTGCTTTCACATTAAGAGGGATCATTAAAGTGCTTTTAATGCAGGGATATGGATTACATGCACTGGGTACAGAGATATATACAATTCACAGTACAGTTTACATACAAAATATATCACCGTTGCTTATTTTCCTGTCCCAGTACCTAACAAGTGCCTGTGATCTCTAATCCCACAACAGTGGTGTGTGATTACTACTACTAAAACCTAAAAATTGAGGTATTATATACTCCTTCTCTGGTGAATCCATGTAGAACTAAGCCTGACCTCCTCTGTGTCTTTCTCTCACTCATTCTGTAGTGTCGAGAACCTTTGTGTGGGTTACCGCTATGACTTCTCCTGCTGTCCATGATGCCCAGCTGTCTTCATCAGGTGAAGACAGAATAATTCTGTTGAAATGCGTTGTGGAACTGTAAAGGGGACTAATAAAGATTTCCCAACCACTTATATTTTTGTGCTTTAATACATTCCCTAAGTGCTTCCATGAGACCTCTACATCCCCTATTGTATACAAATAAAGTCTATGGCATACAGTACCTGTTAATCTCAGGCACGAGATCCTGATGCCACGAACCTGACGCACTCAGGGCCGTAAGGCTACTCGAAACTGAGCTTTGGGGCCCTTCCGGAGGAGTCACAGCGGTCGAGGCTCTGTGACCCCATGGGTCAGCTACAAAGTTCAGTGGTTTGTGGCTTGGGAATGATTAACATGATGCCACCAGCAGAACACGGCTATTTGTGGCCGCAGCTGCTGTACAGAACCTCTGGGGACGATGGGAGTGCAGTAGTGATGGTTTCACTCCTCACGGGCTGCACAGGTCCTCAGGGCAGCCAGTAGAGTGTATGGCGGTGGTAGGCCATTGGAGGGTGCAGGACTGAGGGCGCGGAATGACCAACAGTGACAAGGGTTGAAGTCTCCGTTACCTTTACTGGTAGAAGTAGCTGGTTCGTCCATGGTACCATCCACAAGAGATGTTGGGAGTCTGGGCACCTGAGTTCTCCTCACCTGGTAAGTTCTGAGTCCTCCCTGTTGCGCTACTCTTGGCAGGTCCTGGCTGCCTGTAGCTAAGCTGCGACCCTCTCTTCCTGCGCTCAGTATCTTGCCCATATGGCAGACAGCTCGAGCCCTCTCTGGGTTGCACTCCTCTGGCTGCTCTCCCTGAGCTCTCTAATGCTGCTGTGCCTCCTAGGCTTCATGGTGGATGAGAGACTTGGAATCTCCCGCCCTCTGGTGTTGGATGCTGGGCCTAGAGTCCCTCACAGCCTTAGATTCCGGTGTCTGCATCTGGTGCTCTGCGCCGGGGTGGGCCAGGCTACTTGCTTCACTCCCCAGGCCTACTTCTCCACTTCCTCAGACCCTCTCCTACGGGTCCCTTACACTAGTTAGTTTCCGTCCCGGGATGAGCCTTACGCTGCTCTTGTCCACGGGACCTCTTCACAGTCCTCCTAGGAACTGAACTGCCTAACTCCACCCCAGACCAGAATTTATAGCAGTGGACCTCCCCTTGTACTCGGGTTTCAGAGCTCCCCCTTCAGGCCCCGAGTTGAGAAGGTGTTGTGTGTGGTGGGCTTACATGGTGTGGAGACCCTTTCCCTGCTTTTAGGCATGACTTGGTCCCGGTGAGACGATGTCATTGTGTCATCTGGACTCTGGGTGCCACACATCCTCATGAGAAATCAAGACATACAATGTTGTAATGGGTCACTGTAATTTCAGTGTCAGCGACACATGGAGCCATGTAGTCTATAGCCTAATGCATGGCTGGAATTAGAGCAGGGTACACTTGGCAATTTCTCAGAGCTCCCTCTTGCTTGGGGGCCCCAAGAATCTATGGCAGGAGTTTCACCTATAACAACATTATCATTGCAGCTTCCAAAGTTGAGACTACGTCAAGAACTTTGCTGCCATCACAATCATGTGATCTATCATGTGACTGTGATGTCACCACAGGTTCTGTACTCTGTTGGACTTTAGGATCGTTGGTGACATCATGATTATGTGACTGGTCATGTGACCCTGACGTCACCACAGGTCCTTGATTCTGCAGGAATTGGAACAGCTAAAGAAGAAATGGAGTGGTAATAAGCCCAGGGTATATGTGTTTCTGTCTGTCTGTGGGTCTTGTTGTATCTATCTCAGTGTATGGTTCACCCTAGACTGTGTGGGCTTCTAGTAGGTATACATTATTGAAAACATCAGAATGTAGGGGTCCATAGTAGGTATATATTAGCGAGGACATCAGAATATATGGGCTCCTGGTAGGTATATACTAGTGAGGACATCAGACTGTATGGGCTCCTAGTGGTATATTTTAGTGAGGACACCAGAATGTATAGGCTCCTGGTGGTATATACTATTGAGGACATCAGAATGTATGGGCTCCTGGCGGTATATACTAGTGAGGACATCAGACTGTATGGGCTCCTAGTGGTATATATTAGTGAGGACATCTGAATGAATGGGCTCCTGGTGCTATATATTAGTGAGGACACTAGAATGTATAGGCTCCTGCTGGGTATATATTAGTGAGGACATCAGAATGTATGGGCTCCTGGTAGGTATATATACGTCTCTATGTATGTGATCTTTGTTTACATATATGTGTGTTTAAGTGCTCGAGGTATACTTGTGTGTGTGTGTGTTATGTGTGTTTATACATGTGTGTGAAAGGCCTCCTTCAAATTGTGTACAAGTCCGCTTTTTACCAGATGTGAAAGGCACCCTTTATAACCTGTAGTGCTGCTCACATGCCCATGTGAATTACACAGAGACATGTCATTTATTTCAGGCAGCAAAAATGACAAGAGCCAATACAAGTCTATGGGTCCGTGTAAAGACACACAGCACATGCAGGCCATCCGTGCGTTGTCCGTGTGCTGTACATGTTTAACATTGAGAGTATAGGAAAAGCTTTGTAATTTCATTTTCGAGATCCATATCGGAAAAATATTTATGGCCCATGGATGCCACACCGATGATAAAAATGAAGACTGATGGTCAAAACTGACCGAGCCACACGTATTTGTTTTTATACAGATATGTAAAGGGGGCCTAACATACAGTGTTTGTGTCACATACTGTGCGCAGTTAGCATTTAAGGCCCTACTTTAAACTTTTTCCCGGGGCCCCAGTTTGTCTAAAGTCTTGCCTGGCCTCACGATCATCCCATGTCCAAGAAAGTTTGAGTCTTCTTGAAGTTAACAAATGAAAGTAAGCAGAGATCTTCAGAGGCCAGAGGAACTGATGCAGAAAGTATTTTGGAAAAAAGTTATTATTTTCATGATATTAAATGCACATTTATCTCCAAAAACTGGGATACACTGCTAAAATAAAATGAAGTATGTGGATGCCACAAATGTGCAATGTGGTGGAGATTTATGAGTATTGGAAAGAATCCCTGCACACACGCCCAATGACAGATCCGTGTACACAATCAGTCTAATTATAGATGGAATTAAACTAAAGACTTAATGACGGGAAAGACAAATAATAGGGCATCAGGTGCTGCTTAGTTCCTGCTACAGATGTGCATGGTAAACTACAGTCATCATTTCAATCACGTGATGCACTAATTGTCGGCTTTGTGACTATTTTGGATTTTGTCAATGAGCTGCATTTGCTCATTGGACCATATCAAGCAGAAAGCTACACTGGCGATCAAAATTAGAGAACAGCTCACAATTTCCTTAACGTTAGGGTCATTGTATTGTCCTATGTGAAAATGTCCTAACAAGAGTAAATTTGCAGTATGTTAAGCTTATTTCATAAATTGAATATATTCTAAAGCACAGAATAAAAATGTAAAAGAGATAAATGAAAAAGACACTGATCAAAATTAGACACTTTCAGATACCTGCAAGTTATTGGTGTAAATCTGGCACTTGGTGGTAATTGCCTTAATTATCTGACAAACCCTATGTAACTGGCAGCCTAATTTTCCAGTTTGCGCTCACTTTGCAAAAGTAGTGGTGTTCCAAAGTGACAATAAATCTCCGGCAGCAGGTTGTCCAGATGAAGGTCAAAGGGGTCACCGCATTAACCATAGCAACTGAAGTTGGTCGCTCCAAGTTTGTGATTTCTAGAATATTGCATCTTTATAACATCACAAATGCTTTCAAGTCCCCCAAGAAGGCTGGTCACCCACAAAAGACAAATCCAAGAAAGGACAAGATAATGCGGACCATCACCATGGGTAATTATTTCAACACTGCAGCTGGAATAGCTCGCCAGTTCAGCACTGAACAGGGAAATGATCTGTCTCATCATACAGTTTCACAATGTTTAAGTTTAAGAGCATATGTGTGGCACTCCAGGGGTTAATGTGCCACAGTAATATCACCAAGGGTTAATTGCCATACAGAACACTGAACACTGCACTAGTGCCACTAGGCCAGAAGGGGGAGCTAAAGCAGCTCCCTTATATATTCTGGTGTAGAGAGGAAGTGAGTAGTTCAGTGCAGTGCAGCACTGAGGAAGAAAAGACTGTGGTGTAAAGAGGCTGCATTAGGCTTCTCCACAGTCTGCTACTCAATTCCAGGTCTAGCCAGAGTCTGAGGGGAGGTTGTAAGACAAACAGGAGAACACATCTGGGAGATTGAGTTACCTCCTAACTCCCCCGGAGGAGCGCAGAGACCGGATACTGGATCCGAATCTGTGACTGATACACGCAGCACAGTAAACTCCAGAATAGTGGAGGTTACATACCTACACGGTACCTCAGCGAAGCAACACAGCGGGGTCAGAAATACACGGAAAGACTCAAGTTGCCAAGCAAGTGGGTACCTATGAGGAGAAACAGGGCCAGCAGCCTAGCTAAAGTGGCAGCAGGGCCACACACACAGCACAGCAGTGGGAAGCTGAGGACCCAGACGGGGTGGGAGCTACCAGGCCCCGGTACAGACTCCGTGGACAGCACTCTGCTAACAACATCTGCAGTAAAGACTTGGAAAACTACAAAACTATGAGTCTGTGTAATCCTTGTGCTCAGCCCTTACGTTCCCTCACAAGCAGCTATCATCTCTGCTACTACCCCTACTATCCTGCAACATCCATAACATCAATCATAGACTTTAACTTCCACTGCCCCGGGGAACCAAGCTCTACCCGCGGAGAGCTGTTACATCTTTAGCTACCAAACATCATCCCCGGAGCTCTGCAGCAGTGGTGGTCCCCTCACTGACCACAACCCATGGGTGGCGTCATGACAACAATCCCCTGTAAATATTCCCTTCTACTTGCGGAACCTGGGACACAGTCCGGACCAAAACCACCATGATATCCCCAGCAGCACCCCTGTCCGGTACCGAGTACCCCGTCCCAGTGGGCTCCACATATGGACTGAAAGCCCATTCTGCATTGACCAAAACTCTTATTAGCAGAAAGAATCAAAAGGCTAGACTCAGCTTTGGTGAGGAGCATGTTGTGTGGACAGAGGAGAAGTGGTCCACAGTTAATTTTAGTCATGAAAGCAGGTTTAATTAATGTGGGTCTGAAGGGAATCATTTAGTTTATTGACAAACTGAGGAAAGACTGACCCCAAAGTGTGTAAAGAAGTCAGTGAAAGGTGGTGGAGGAAGTGTCATGGTTTGGGGAATGTTTTTTGCTGCAGGGGTTGGACCTGTCATACAGTTACATGGAAGAGTGAATGCAAAGTGTTACCAAAAAGGAGGCAAAAAAGGAGTTTTTCTACGCTTGCAGAGTGAAAGTATTTATTACAAAGTGCAACCCTTGATGAAGCAGACGACGTAAATAAGCAAAACTTGCGTTGTGTTTCTGTACTAGAGGGGTCCTTCCTTTCTCACCCTCCTAGCACTGCCGAGCACCTGCACTTTGGTATGGCATAATTGTAAGGGTCACGCTACTGTTTTTTTTTTAAAACCTGTTCCGGTTTTGAGCTTTTAAAAAGCTCAAAACCGGAGCAGGAAACGCTCCCCATAGGAGCCTATTATAAAAACCAGATTGCTTTACAAGCAATCCGGTTACCGCCTCTGGCTCTACAGCCTGCGTGAAAAATCATGCAGGCTGCAGTTTCCGGAGTGGTTCTAAGCCCCGCAATGCGGTAACTGCATTGCTCAGGATGTGTAATCCTGAGCAATGCGGTAACCGTATATACTTTGCTTATCCTGGCTGCCACCGGGATAAGCAAAGTGCTTAAGTGTAAAATAACATATATAGAAAGGAGAGAAGTCCGGCTTTCAGGATCGCGCTGTTCCAGTCCAAAGTTCACAAGGAGTTAATCCAAGGACCAAACAGTGTTTATAACTTTCTTTTTATTCTAGAAAAATCTACGCGTTTCGTGTACACGTTGTACACTTCCTCAGGAGCAAAGTAACTTTGCTATAATGTACTATACATACATTAGGTATAGTATGAGCGCTGCTCACAGGGGAGCAGCGGCTTCATTCATAAAAATGTACAGAGCCGATAGGAGTCGGCTTTACTGTACATAAGATATTAACCTATTACTTGCCAAACTAAGGAGGTAGCATGTCTCTGGGGGTGGTGGGCACCTCCTAAAGACATGAAGGGCATAATTTTTTCCATTAATAAAGCTTTATTCATAGATTTTACAGATTTTCACAGGGATGAGCAAACTATCAGGTAACCAGATTGCTCCGGATTACACATCCGGAGCAATCCGGTTACCGGATTGCGGCTTCAGCAATCGGGTTACCGGATTGCAGCTTGTCTGAAGACAATTGCGTTCACCGCATTTGAGGTAGGACAATGCTCCCCGTCACACAGCGAAATGGGTAAAGTAGTTTCTTGAAACAGAAAACATCGAAACAATGAAAAGCCAATAGGAAACCTCTGAAAAATCCATGGTGACAAAGTTATGGCCAAGAACAGTCACAGAATTGTGGAAGAGACTGGAAGAGTGGACCAAAATTGCACCAGAGCAGTGTGAGAGACTTGTGATGTCCTGTGGTCGCAGATGTGCTGAAGTCATTCAGAGCAAAGGCCTGTACAATGCCAAGGCCAGTATACTTCCTACTGATTTGTGACTGTTGTAACCTTCACAACATTTACCTTTAATCTTTCTCTGTCTACAGTCATTCCTGTTCTCTAATTATGATCTTCAGGTTTTAAGTTGATAAACTTTTGTTATTTTGGGGAACCCTGTTCTAGTGGCATGGTGCACCCCTTTCACAAAAAACGCCAAATGTTAATCAATGTAACATAGTAACATAGTAACATAGTTTTTAAGGTTGAAGGAAGACTTTAAGTCCATCTAGTTCAACCCATAGCCTAACATGTTGATCCATGTAGATTACATTCTGAAAAAATCAAGTGATCTTACATTGTTCTCTAATTTTGATCACCAGTGTATATGGTGTCTATATCCCAGGACTGAGTAGAGACAAAGATCACTCAACTCTGTAGACACTTTGGGTCTCAAGTGACAATAGAGGCAGTGCTGTACTACTGGAATGTAACACAATGATGGATAATTACAATAGGGCACGAGACACGGAGGAGATCTGCATACGTCACCACTTTGCCTCAAGGTTTATCTGTATTTATTCATTACCTGGACATTGAAGGCACATTATTAAGACTCTGCATTTGCTCTATGCATATTTTCCATTTTTCATATCCTGCTTGATGTGTTGGTTTGATATGCCACGTCTCATCCTCTGAGGAAATAGTGCCAGACAAGGCGGATTATTGATACAGACCGAACACTTTTCAAACTAAGATCTCAGATAATGACTAAAAGTACTTTAAAGGGGAAATATAATTTCCGCTGCTCATAATTTTCTACATTTCTAATAGTAAATGAAAAATCTTCAAAACCCTTCTCTATATTGCTACTTGCACTGTACCCCTCTGAGAAAGACGATGATAGCAAAGGGGAGAACATACAAACTCCTTGCAGATGTCGTCCTTGGTGGGATTTGAATACTCCAGGACTCCGGCGCTGTAAGACTGACCCCCACGTATTCTACTTTTATTGGACGACATTTTTTGTGGGTTTTTATGTGAAAAAATCAGAAATTTGGTGGCAAAAAATTGCGAAAATTTCAAATTTTTTCAACTTTGGTTTAAGGGCATAAAAATTCAGAGTTATGTCACATAAGATAGTTCATAAGTAAGTAAGTAGGTAATCTTTATTTATATAGCGCCAACAAATTCCGCAGCGCTTCACAATTCAGAAATAACATTTCCCACATATCTCCTTTACATCAGCACAATTTTTTTCATTAGGAAGTTATAAGGGTTCAAAGTTCATCAGCAATTTCTCATTTCCACAACAAAATTTACTAAATCTTTTTTTAGGGACCACATCACATGTGAAGTGACTTTGAGGGGCCTATATGACAGAAAACACCCAAAAGTGACACCATTCCAAAAACTGCACCCCTCAGACTGCTGAAAACCACATTCAAGAAGTTTAAGGCCGGCTTCACACCACAATTTTTCGGTTCTGGTGCTGTCCGGTGTGTGCCCTGGATCTGATTTTGCCCCTGTCATATCCCTATTGTGCCAGATGGGGCCAGATGACAGTTATTTGCCATCCGGTTTGGTGTCTGTCCGGCAGGATCCGGGTGTTTTCGTTTTTTGCCCTGGACACAAAATCGGAGCTTGCAACATTTTTTGTGTCCAGGGCAAAAATCGAACATTGTATCATGTATTGTAATCGTACCCCCCTGGGTAGCTGTGGTAACAGTGATAGGTGGATAGTTATACCGCAAGCTGCCATAAGGAATCTGAAGCAGGGGCGGAACTACACTGGTGCAGCTGGTGCAGCTGCACCAGGGCCCCGACCGGCTGGGGGCCCCTTCAAGCCTGGAGGGGGGCCCCCAGCCGACCCCCGCAAGCCGCCGTCAAAGGAGAGGAGGGTCAGGCAAGGGAAGCAGAGAGCTTCCTGCTTCCCCTGCCTGATCCCGCCCCTCCTCTCCTCTGCTCCTCCGGCCCCTAGCATACATCCGGCGCGGCTCCCAGGTAGGAGAACATCGCGCCTGCGGCTCCCTGCGGCTCCCAGCGGCTCCCAGCAGCACCCACCCCCCCTTTCCGGGCCGCGCCGATGGCCAGCGGCACCCCTTCCCCCCTGGGCCGCGCTGACGGCCAGTAGCCCCGCCCCCCCCGGTCCTCTCCTGCACCAGGGCCCCCGGGGTGACGGTCTGCCCCTGATCTGAAGTATGATTAGATATAGCTGAGCACAACTTCAGCTGTTTGTGACACAACTAGGCTGAAGTATCAAGTGAAGAGGCAGTCCTATATCATATGTATGGGGTAGAGGTGGTGATTAATGTCAGCTCAGTGGATTTGGGTCAATTTTGATACTGATTTGCAGACCCACTACTGTTGTGACGTTTTTTATGATTATTGTATGGCATACTATACTGTGCACTGAATAGTCTGTTTGTATCTTGTGCACCCCCCCGGAGGGAATGCTCTGTTTTATAAATTTTATGAGGATATATAATAAAGATTGATTGGTAAAATTAAATCTTTATGTTGAATCTTTCCTATGGGTGGGAGGTTTAGAAACCCATCATTGTGACATTTACTATTTTTATTGAAACATAAAAAGAAAAAGAAAATCCAGTCCTGTTGAGCCGGTCTCCAATTTTTCCATTATCTTTAGCTGTGTGTCTAAATGCCATTCCTCTTCTATACAGGCAAATGATATTGGTATATAGCAATGCATCTCTTTATACTAGTGCATTTCTATTTACCTGCATATTTGATATGAAAAAAGTTAAGAGATTTTTTTGTCGTACAAAATTATTAAAAAACAATAGCAGTAATCACACTTCTTAATATATTTTTAAAAATTGACATCACAAATCAGCAAATAACATGGACATATTTGGTTTGTCTGTATTCGTAGCAGCCAATACAATACAATGAACATATTTATGGTGATCAGTACATAATGTGAAAAATGGGAATTGATTCTTTTTCCTCCCTCAAAACACAAAATCTATTATAGTGAAGCTTAGGTAACAATGAAAAGTTATGGTTGTTATAACTATCAATGAATGAGTAAGCCTGGCTTCACACCACGGTATGACTCGGTCCGGGGCTGTCCGAGATAACCCTGACAGCCCCGGACCGGATCAGCACACAGAACCAGAGGGCCAAATGTACCCTCCGGTCCTGTGTGCAGCCGGATGCTGCTAATTGCAGCCGCAGCTCCTGATTTTTCAAGACCGCGGCTAGCATGAAGCTAGCCGCGGTCCTGAAACAACAGCGGCGTGCAGCCGCCAGTGTCCGATTCCTGGATCCTCCCGGTCCGGGGCAATCTGGCCCCATAGGCTCCCATGTTAGGGAGCGCCGGATTGCCCCGGCTCCGGGAGAATCCGGGAGAATCCGTCCGAATCCGGGATCTGGCAAATTGGGGAGATTTTTCTCCCCGGACAAAAAAATTATGCAAGCATCATTTTCGTGTCCGGAGAGAAAAATCTGCATTCTCCCGGATTGTCCCGGAGTGATGAAACCGGATGGCAGAGACCTGCCATCTGGCTTCATCTGGCCCCATAGTTTGCTATGGGGCCAAAAACCAGTCCGGGGCTGTCTGGTTTACACCGGACAGCCCCGGATCAAAAAATCCGTGGTGTGAAGCCAGCCTAAGAAAAATTCATCGATTGCATCATAAAAAACGTCACTGTGTATATCCGTGTATTACAAAATATGTATGTGACTCACCGTTGCCGGGTTCTCAGGTCTCAGGCGCTGCTTCACTGTCACGGTTCCGTGCCTGAGGCTGTGGAGGCCCGGTGGTCAAATGGACATGTTGGGGAATTGTGGAATAAAGTCTTATTTGTCTCATGATGCCACCTGTGGGTGTCCGGTGATGGCACCGGCGCTGCTTGGGCCTCCGGGGGATGTGCAGCAGCTAGATGGGATGCTCCCCACAGGATGAGCAGTTGTCCCCGGGGCCAGGAGCTGCACTGAGTGGAATACGGCAGCTCAGGTAGTTGATGAATGCATGGGTTAATAGCAGTTCTGAGAGAAAAGGCACGGACACGATGCTCCTCTGTAACGGGTCTTTACTGGAGTTGTACATGGTACACGGTAACACAGTTCTTGGGTAACGGACCAGGTGGTCCCAGTGACGAACAGTCTCTGTCCAAAGCTCCACAGTGTCCCTCTGTTACTAACCGTCCCTTTTTGTTGCTAGTCGCTCTTTAATTCACCAGGTTAGGATACTGGGGTCTCTCTAATGGATGGCCTGTTCCAGATTATTCAATCGGCTACAAAAGGTCCTAGACTCCCGTGGTGGGTACCCCCCTGGGATGGTGACGGGTTTGGTAGCTGCAGTGGTGCGCTCCTATGAAGCTCTTCTACCACTCCAGTTTGTAGTACAGTGATGAACAACTGTCTACCTCGGAACCGGCATCTGGTGGAACTGGGCGTGGGTGAATTTGAACCCATTGCTCTGATGCTTGCCCACTTTCTTGTCTGGGTCACCGCTTCTCGGTGCCCTCCCGGTTAGATCTCCGTCGTGACTTCCGTCCTTGACCTTGTCTCTCCCACGTTCTAACTTTCTTTTTCTCCTTTTTCCCCACACTACTCCTCACACTCCTCCCACCAGGACCTGATTGGTCCTCTGCCTCTGGATGGTGCATGTGGTACATGGAGCTTTGGATTTAACTTGTTCACCACTGGGACGGACGATATTGCATCTTCAGTCAGGGATGCAATACCTTCCTGTGATGCACTCGTTGCGGGGCGCCACATATGTGTGTATTGATTTGGCCCCTTTCACATCAGCAGTTTTCGCTGATTGTGACAGATCCGACAGATTTACTGCATCTGCCGCCTTTCAGACCAGTTGCGGCAAGCCCCATGCATTGTCTATTGGGCTTGCGGCAGGTGTGGAAAGTGCGGTATTGCTGTTATCCGGCACTTGTGGCATTTGCAGCCGCGGAAAAATATGTGGCCAGCTATGGTTATTTTGCACGCCCGCAAATGCCAGATCGTGGCAATACAGCACTTGTCGCAAGCCCCATAAACAATGCATGGGGCTTGCCGCAACTGCTCTGCCAGTGCGGCCATTAGGTGGATGATGCGGTAAATCTACCGGATCTGCCACAATCAGTGAAAAGCGCTGATGTGAAAGGAGCCTTATATGCATAAAATTCATAGACTTTATTTCCAAATAGATAAAAGTAACAGCGTGGTAGGCGATGTCATGATGAGCGAATTATGAAATATTGGTAATCGACTATTAAAGGCCAATATTAGGGCTAGCAAGAGACTAGGTATCCTGCTCGGCGATGGGTTGAAAGAACCCATATAGGGATGTAGGCAGCTCAGGGCACAGCCGCTGGACACCATTGGTCCGTGCATCCCTCTCACGCACTGTCTCCAGACTCTCCCTGAGTCCAGCATGACAAGAAAAATTAGTGGCTCTGACTTGTATACCAGCTCCCGTCGTTCACAGCTCTTTGTCTCAGATCAGTTGCGACTGACACCTCACTTCGACATTCCCAACCTTTCTGAAAACCGACATCTTATTCTTCCCCTGCAGCTCACATATGCAGTATAGATGTAAACGTCTTATAATGTTTACATAAATGGAGCTGAATTTCGGAGCAGGATTGAAATAAAACGTTCACCTTCAGCCTGATCTGTTGGAAGGTTTAGTTATTATTTTACAGATGTATAAATATCATTTTTACTAGCCATCACATCCCTGTTTCCTGTCTGTGACCGGCAGATCCAGACAGGCGGTTTGAGAACTGACATCTCTGAACCTTTCCCAGGTTCCTCCGGAACAAGGAGTGTGAATTATACAGAGGAGCCCCTGCAGCCCTATGTGTCCTAACGTCAGAGCTATCACACACTTTCCCCATTCAGGATTCTTATGCCGTAACCACTTAATATGCAATGTTGGGATGTTTGCTTGACTTTGTAATAATTATAAGGTTTAATATCCGATATATGTCTGTGTACATTTTAAATGTGTATCCTTGATCTGTAACAGACCCTTCACTTCCTTCCTGGACTCAGGCAAACAAGGAGTGACATGGAATTGTTTGATTTAACGAATTCTTATTTAAAGATAGTCTACATAAAGAAATAAATCTAGAATGAATGAACGACTGCAGAAATGGAGCTTATAGCAGGTTCCTATTTATTCCGGGTATTGCTCAGAATGAACGGTATAAGCCTGAATTGTAAAAATTTGTACCGTATATACTCGCGTATAAGCCGAGTTTTTCAGCCCAAAATTTGGGCTGAAAAGTCCCCCCTCGGCTTATACGCGAGTATACCGAACCAGACGGCCCCCCCGGAGGTATACAGGCTCCCCCATCAAGGTCCAGGGCCCCCCCCCCCCTTGCGCGGCAGCCTGTAAAGTAAAATCATACTTATCAGTGTCCTGTCGCGCTGTCCCGTCGCTGCCATCACGATCCCGGGCTTCATTCTGCGTCTTCCGCTTTCCTGTGGTCGCTGGCAATGACGTCATTGCCCGCGACCACAGGAAGCCGGAATCCGGAAGACGCAGAATGAAGCCCGGGATCGTGATGGCAGCGGCGGGACAGCGCGACAGGACACTGATAAGTATGATTTTACTTTACAGGCTCCCGCGCAAGGGGATGGGGGGCCCTGGACCTTGATGGGGGGGCCTGTATACTTCCGGGGCTGCTGCTGTATACAGCCCTGGGGCTGCTGCTGTATACACCCCTGGGGCTGCTGCTGTATACAGCCCTGAGGCTGCTGCTGTATACACCCCTGGGGCTGCTGCTGTATATACCTCTGGGGCTGCTGTATACTACCACTGGGGCTGCTGTATACACCACTAGGGCTGCTATATATACCTCTGGGGCTGTATATACCTCTGGGGCTGCTGTATACTACCTCTGGGGCTGCTGTATACTACCACTGGGGCTGCTGTATACTACCACTGGGGCTGCTGTATAGTACCACTGGGGCTGTATATACCTCTGGGGCTGCTGTATACTACCACTGGGGCTGCTGTATACACCTCTGGGGCTGCTGTATACTAACCACTGGGGCTGCTGCTGTATATACCACTGGGGCTGCGTGTATACTACCACTGGGGCTGCTGTATATACCTCTGGGGCTGCTGTATACCACACTGCTGGGGGCTGTATACCTGTGCTGGGGTCCACCCTCGGCTTATACACGAGTCAATAGGTTTTCCCAGATTTTGGGGGCAAAAGTAGGGGGGTCGGCTTATACACGGGTCGGCTTATACACGAGTATATACGGTATTTGGACATATATTGAAGTGTACTCATGGACTAAAATGGGCAAGATGTGGTAAAAAAAAAATATTGACTGTTTTGTAATGTTTTTGTTATATTAGAGTTCAGAAAAACGTAGCTGACTGTACTTTTTAAATTAAACTTTTTTTCTCTAATATTATTATGAAATTACTGGAAATTCCACCTGTGGAAAAAGGGAAAGAAGGTGCGGAGGGCTATTTAAGCATAACAATTTGATATAAGGCAGTTTAGGCTCCATGGATGCAATGTACTCACCTTGTTACAAGCTTATACACAAAGATCCTCCCAAGATGGTGGCTGCCTGTCCAAGGGTTGAACTACAGAATGTAAGAGTATACAGACATTACAGCCGGGATCACAGAATATGAAAGTATACAGACATTATGACTAGCCCGGGGTATGGGGACTCAGGTATCTGGGCCCTCTGATGCAGTAGGAATGTCACTGGTGGCCTGTCGAGACCCGTGGCCCTGGTGGTCAACTAATAAGGGGTAATTGGAATTGGAATAAAAGTTTATAAGTTTATCGTGACACCACCTATGGTTTCTGGTGACTGCACGAGCATTGTGTAGGGCCTCCAGGGATGATGGATGAGCAGCTAGGTGTTCAAGCTCCCCACAGGCGGAGCTGGATCCCTGGGGTGTTTGGTTATGAAGATGAGGGATGGAGCAGGGACTTTGCCGGGCTGTTGGATAATGGGACAGTCTTTGTGGATGGCACGGGCGCAGGTAAGGAACTGACACACACACCGCTGGTTGTTCTTTACCTTTTACTGGTGTAGTTGCAGGTAAACGTCCAGAGCACTGCCGGGTGTTCAGGATGCACTTCTGCGTCTCCACAGCTAGTGGGTATAAGGCTTCCTTGTCTCTTTCCCCGTGTGTGTGAAGCCCCTGCCCCGTGTGAAACTTGGCTGGCCTCCTCTGCTCTCTCTGATCACCTGTGTTGTCGGTGGGACACCCTCGATGGACTACCGCTATTCCTCACTCCACGGTGCCTGGCTCCCTGGTGAGTGACTGCGCAGATGCCTGGGAGACTGAAGTCTCCATGGTGGACCGGTATTCTCTACTGGGCCAGGTGCTCTCCAGCAGACTCGGACTCTGGTGTCCGGTGTGCTGTTTGGGTGAACCTAACACTGGCTCCTCGGTTCCCACTTTGTTCTTTCTGTTCTCGCCTTCCGACCCCCCTTTTGGGCCTTGCAGGACTACTCGAAGGCTGTTCAGGGCAACTGGCTCAGGCCTAAAGCAGCACCGACCACCAGTATGTCTTCACAGCTCTTGCAGCGGCAGCACACTGTAACTCTGCCCCCAGCACCAGTATTTATAGGGAATCTTGCCTAAAGGCAGCAAGTTGCTGTGCTGGGGTGTAAGGTGTTGTCTGTGTTTGTGTACATACTGTGGAAACCCATCCATGCTGTAGGTGAGTCTGTGGATACCTGTGCCAGCAGGGTGCCACAATTACAGCCGGTGATCACGTAATGTAAGTGAGTCCGTCGACAGGGTAAGGGGTACTCGGATACTGGGACAGGTGGTTACTTCGGTGGGGATCACGGCTGGTCGGTTCCCGATTCCGTGCCATGGTCCCTCAATGGTGGAGTGGGGGTGATGATGATGGGGGAATGGTAACATGATGCCACCTGTTGTACCTGGTAATAGGGTTACCAGTGCTGCGGCCGGCCGCTGAGGTGATGTAAATGCAGCTTTGGTAGTACAGCTCCCCACAGGTGGAGCTTTACCTCAGAGCAGCAGGGTGGATGAGGGGAGTAGTAGTACCAGTTCTGCTGTGAATGCTTCAGGCGGCGGCGGTGAAACAGGCACACACACACACACACACACACACACAATAGTCTCTATTTCGGCACCTTTATACTGATGTCCGGTAACAGGCACGGTCCAAGAGGGTAACCAGGTTTCAGTGCAGCTTGGGACGTCCACCTTGGAGAGTTGTGAGGCCTCCTCTGTCACTATGTGCGGTAAATGGGGTAAGTTCTGCCTGTAACTGAACCTGCTGCTCTGTGTCCCTCTCAGGGTACTACTCCACAACTGACAATGAGGACCTTGTGGGGATCTCTATTCTCCTCTTGGCCCCTGGTCCTATGCTTGGTCAGGTTTGGTTTCTCACTTGGTGTAACTTCAGGGGGACTAGATCCTTCTGGTTGGTCCAGGCTTTCTCTGCTACACTTCAGAAGAATAGCAACTTCGGACTCCGGTGTCCGGATGGGTTAAGGGGATACCAGGTATGTTCCCTTCTTATTTCTCCCTACTTCTTCCACTGGCCTCCGTCTCTCTTCCTAGGGTGTTGCACTGCTTGGTCAGCTTCCTGGTTCTGGGCCTAGCTTGGTCCCAGCAACCAGCTCCTTCACTAACTGTTCTCTTCTCTGCAGACTGACTACTGGCTGACTCCTCCCCTCATGCCTGGATCTTTATAGGGGATCTGGCTTAAGGGCAGTCAGTGGGGCTCCCCCTCCAGGTCTGGGGTGGAAGGTGTTGGATGCACATCCCTCCCTGCATCGGTGGGTCCTGTGGCAATACCCCGCTGGGGTGCCACATAAGAGTATACAGACACTACAGCCAGGAATCACAGAATATAAGAGTATACAGACATTACAGCCAGGGATCACAGAATACTACAGATACTACAAAAAACAGCAAAAACTTACCATCAGTAGCCAGATACAAAACCAACACTGCACTTAGCAGGTTGCAGTCAGACCCCCTTATGTCGAGCAAGCCCAGGTGCAGGCAGATAAAATCACCTACAATACATGCGGGAGGTGACTTGCCATTGGGCTTGCTATTCACACTGATACATATGATACAGAGTGTCTAATAGTTACCCATTGGTATACAGACATTACAGCCGAGGATCACAGAATATAAGAGTATACAGACATTACAGCCAGGGATCACAGAATATAAGAGTATACAGACATTACAGCCGAGGATCACAGAATATAAGAGTATACAGACATTACAGCTGGGGATCACAGAATATAAGAGTATACAGACATTACAGCCGAGGATCACAGAATATAAGAGTATACAGACATTAAAGCCAGGGATCACAGAATATAAGAGTATACAGACATTACAACCGGGGATCACAGAATATAAGAGTATATAGACATTACAGCTGTGGATCACAGAATATAAGAGTATACAGACATTACAGCTAGGGATCACAGAATATAAGAGTATACAGATATTACAGCCAGGGATCACAAAATATAAGAGTATACAGACATTACAACCGGGGATCACAGAATATAAGAGTATACAGACATTACAGCTGTGGATCACAGAATATAAGAGTATAAAGACATTACAGCTAGGGATCACAGAATATAAGAGTATACAGACATTACAGCCAGGGATCACAGAATACAAGAGTGTACAGACATTACAGCTGGGGATCACAGAATATGAGAGTATACAGACATTACAGCTGGGGATCACAGAATATACGAGTATACAGACATTACAGTTGGGGATCACAGAATATAAGAGTATACAGACATTACAGCCAGGGATCACAGAATATAAGAGTACTAGATGGTGGCCCGATTCGAACGCATCGGGTATGCTAGAATACCTTGTAAACAGTGAAGTGCGTCACACTGACTGACAGCCTTGTAGACAGGAGTGAAGTGTGTCACACTGACTGACAGCCTTGTAGACAGGAGTGAAGTTCGTCACACTGACTGACAGCCTTGTAGACAGGAGTGACATGCGTCACACTGACTGACAGCCTTGTAGACAGGAATGAAGTTCGCACCCGGGCCCTGCAGCCTAGGGGGCCCCAAAAAACCCTTCGGCCTATAGAAAAAAGCTAATACTATTAAAGATTTTCAATAATTGGGAGTAAACTGTGTCATACTGACTGACAGACCTAATAGACAGGAGTAAGGAGTGAGGATGAGGAGGCTGTGAGAATGGGAGGCTGTGAGGATGGAGGAGGCTGTGAGGATGGGGAGGCTGAGGTGTTTGAGGAGTCTGTGAGGATGGAGGAGGCTGAGGGGATGGAGGAGGCTGAGAGGATGGGGAGGCTGTGAGGATGGGGAGGCTGAGGGGTTGGAGGAGGCTGTGAGGATGGAGGAGGCTAAGGGGATGGAGAAGGCTGTGAGGATGGGGAGGCTGAGAGGTTGGAGGAGGCTGAGGGGATGGGGAGGCTGTGAGGATGGGGAGGCTGTGAGGATGGAGCAGGGTTTCCCTGTCCGCTCGGCTTAAGCGGACACCAGGCAGCCTGATGTGTAGATGGTTGCCACGATCAACATCGGGTAACCAGGGGCTGCGATACCAGGAAGCGACGAGGATGTTCGGATCTCCGCTTCACTGAGAAAAGCTAAGTATTTAGCGTAGTCCCGCTAAAAGCTGCCAACGCAGCTGTGTGACCCTGGCCTTACTCCTCTCAAGAGAAGCCGGGCTTCAGCCATAGAGGTGTACCAGTGCGCCTTCATTCACCGCATAGTACAGACTGAGCTCTGAGCATGCCCAGGCATCTTGATTGATGGCTAGTTCTGCAGCACATCGGTCAGAGAGAGCTGTGTGTGTTATCTCACTATGTATTGGCATGTCTCTATCACTGAAAACCAGCGGCTTTCCGGAGGAATGAATGTCATTTTCTCCCGGTAGCCATGGCTTCAGTAAGGAAGCTGGACAACATTGTACACTATTAACCTGCAGATTGTTTTACAGCCTTTTGCTCAATTTTGTATTGATAGTGTTTGAGGTAGGTTCTCTTTAAGTTGAGAATGCCAGTGTTTTTGTATGCATAAAATGCCTAAAAACTGCTGCATAAAATCTTCACTAAAAACACATGAAATAAAGGAAAATGCATAAAAAGATGAAGCAACTAAGCAATAATTAAAACAGAGTGCTATTATGTATTTTGCTGTAGACACCTACAGAAAGAGCAGAAGAGATGCAGCAAATTGGGGGGAAGATGACATAATGGCCACAGACCATGGGCAGGTGCGGTGCTGTTTTTGGAACAAAACAATCTTGTCCGCAGTGGTGTAATTTCAGCCCCAGGGGCCCCGATGGGAAAGCTCCAACAGGGCCCCCAATTATTGCAAATCTTTAATAGTATCAGTCTTTTTCTATGGGCCAAAGGGACTTTTGGGGCCCCCCTAGGCTACAGCGCCCGGGTGCGATCGCAACCCTGCACCTATTGTAGCTACGCCCCTGCTTGTCTGTCTAATCCTCTATATCAAGGTCTCATTCACACATCCATGTGGCATATAAGTTTAGCTTTACGCCATCTCCCCATATTAAAAAAAAGTACTAAAATTCAATTTTAAGGAAGATGTTTGCTTTCAGTTTTGCACTTCATTTAGTTTTCTCTATAATAGGATTTTTCGTTCCTGCTATTCACTACCCGGCTCAGTGTGATCGACAGGTTTCTACCTATTTATATATTTAAGGCCTGTTGTACACATCCGTGAAACCACAGACGTGCGAGACAAGGCAGTTTGTGTGTGGGGCGTGGATCCATGTATCATGGATCGTGTGACACATGTGTGCTGTCCGTGTGCTATCCGTGGATCCATGGATAGCACACAGACATCCTGTAAGAATACCCACCTCCCTCCAGCGCCACTGCTCCTCTCACTTCCGGGGCGCTGTTAGGCTCAGTGAAGTGAATGTTACTGAGCTCAGGGTCGCCATCAGGGGCTCACAGGCCTGCCTTCTGTGAGGGGCGTGACCGGCAGAAGCCAGGATCGGGGCCCGGAAATGCTGACGGTTGCAAGGGGCGGGACACTGTTGTAGTTATGCCCCTGGTGGTCAGTCTTCTTGGCAATGAGCTGAAAACAACAGAAAAGTGTTAATATCTCTATATCAGCTGTATAGTTAAATAAGAAGTAAATTGCAAAAGTGTTTGTTTTAACATAAATTATCCCACAATATCCATCTGTGAACATGGAACTAAAGAGTTTGTCCAGTGAAGACAATCTACAGGATAGGTGATAACTTGATGGCTGCTGGTCTGATCTGATCTGCAGGAAGATAGATCTGTTCTGGAGCCCCATAGAGGATGAATGCAGTGGTAATCAAGTACAGGAGCATCTCAATGCATTAGAGAATAATCAAAATGTTACATTATTTCAGTAATTCAGTACATAAAGTGAAACACATATATTACTGTACGTAGAGACATTACACACAGAGTGATCTATTTCAAGTGTATATTTTTGTTAATGTTGATGATTATGGCTTACAGCCAATGAAAATCCAAAGGTCATTATCTCAGAAAATTAAAGTAAAGAGGATGAAGGGTCTGAGAGATAAAATATGACCTAAATAGGTATCAGAGGCTTCACCTTGTGTGGTTGTGAGAGTCACAACCACTATAAAAGCAGATCACGGCTGCTACAGTCCCCAGCATGGTGCATATAGAGTAGGGCGGATGAAGGGTTAAAAACCGCGCTGCTGTATTCCACGAGACATCAAAGGGTGAATATAATATTGATTATTAGTCAACGCGTTTCAGGGCTCCCTGGCCCCTTCTTCAGGACAAATCAATATCGTATTGCCATGTTTCAGGGCACTATACTCACCCTTTGTGGTCTCATGGAATATGGTTTTTAACCCTTCATTCTCCCTACTTTAATTTTCTGAGATAATAACCTTTGTTTACTATTGGCTGTAAGCCATAATCATTAACATAACTAAACGCTTGAAATAGATCCCTCTGTGTGTAATGACTCTGTATAATATATGTGTTTCACTTTATGTATTGAATTACTGAAATAAATGAACTTTTTGATGATATTCTAATTCATTGAGATGTACCTGTATATGCTTTCAGCTCTATTGTAGCAGAGATAAAAGGGCCCAGCAGTGCTGGACCCAGTGATTGGAGCACCACCTAGCAATATTATCATCTATCCACAGAATAGGTGGTCATTTGTTTTCACCATAAAACACCTATAAATATCAAATCAAAAACTAATGCTGCGGTCTCTACTGTCTTATGAATGGGGTTATACTGACACCTTGTGGGCGAAAATGAAATGTTTTATCACCTTCTCTAGTGGACTGCATTTATAGCCTAAAAATATGCTGCATTACTATATGAATTTTATTATAACAATGAATGGTAATAAACTGCTCACAGTTGAAGTCTGACTAATCTCTCACTTATATCTTATATGGTATAGCTCTTTTTTTCAGACGTGATCAGAGTGATGTATACACAGATGGCTTTCAGTGTGCAGTATTGCTTCTCCCCAATGGTTTGACCGATAGATTATCAAACACTATTAAACAAGGGTGATAACATATCAAAAAAATTGTTTGAATTTAATTATCCTATAAGTTATAATGTTACATTTTCATTCAAAGCTCTTTGATCCCAATGTGAAATCTGAAAGCCTCCCACGTGATACTTGTAACACAGTATAGTCGTCTTCTTATGGGACAGATAGCCTTAAACATCATAGTTATAAAGGTTCAGTAATAGATACTGTAAAGAATAAAGCAATATTCCAATAGCAGCCATTTTGTTCAGATGCCACCATAACTCCCTCAATGGAGAGGCCCCCACCTTTTTTGCCTAAGGAGTATTCTATTCCAGGAGTATGTTAATTAACATGAGGAAATTGTCTTCCCGGCCAGATGTTATCACACAATGGAAGTGACTCACCCAGGGCAGGGGTACTCGGATCCCGGGCGTCTGTATGGGCTCTCTATCACTGGAGGTGGTTGGTGCCCGGATCCGTGCCCTAGTGGTCAGCTGAAAGGGGTTATTTACAGGGATTAAAATTATTGTCATGATACCACCTGCAGTTGTTTGGTGATTGCACCAGCGCTGCTAACAGACCTCTGGGGACAGTGGATTGGCAGCAAGGTGATGTGGCTCCCTGCAGGCGGAGCTCTGTCCCCAGGGCAGCGTAGTAGGAATGGGGCAGCGCAGTCTCTGCAAACCGGAGGAATGGCAGTTTACCAGTTCAGCTGAAATAAGACACCGGAGGCCTTCTTTCTCTGTATTTTACTTGTCACGGCAAGGCCGTTCTCAAACAGTTCACAGGTGCACAATTCGGGTAGCTGGATGGGTGGTCACCAGAGGATGCAATGTCTCTGAGGCTCTCCAAGATATTCCTTCTTTAATCTTTCACTGTCCTCTCACTATCTCTGCGCCCTCCTTCTATCCTTGCGCTGTCCTGCATGGAGCCCTCTTACTACCAGTCCCGTCGGGTGTAATGAGTTGTCCCCATGTAGGCCGCCTCAGGGGAGCTCAACCCGGTTTAGTGCTTCTGGTGGGGACGTGCGTAGGTCGGACTGGGTCCGGGCTGTTTAACTAACCCACGACTTCACCAGTATCAGCGGCTCAGGGTTGAACTAGCCTGGACCGCCCTCGGAGCCGGTACCCCGGTCTGGACTGGGTTCCCTGTCGGGATATTCTCCTTATCCCGATCCACAGCTAGAGTCCCCCTTTTCTTGTCTGGGAAGCCTCCTCTATGAAGCCCCCCTCCCAGGCTTTCCTCAGCCCTCCTCTTCTCACTCTCCTAACTGCCACTCCTTTTTCTACACCTTAGCTCCTCCCACCAGGACCAGTTACTCTGGTTACGGGCTAAACCATTTGGTCCCCTACTTCTAACTCTATCTAAAAGCAATTCAAGAATGCGCACATAGGGTAATACCTTCTTTTATAAGGCTGAAATATGTGTAAAGAGGGAGCTGCTCACCTGATGCAGTTGTGAGAACCCACAACTGGTAATGATCGCTCATCTATGAGTGGTTTGCTGCAGGACCGTTCTTCCACAGGTCACCGTGGTTCAATCAGCTTGTAGGACAAAGTACCGTGGGTCCACGCTGACACTTCAATTAATGGAGAAAAAACAGCCACACGGGATTGTCTGGATCAAACAGGATTCTTCTTTATTTGTCCAACATGTTTTGGAGTTATCTCCCAACTCCTTCCTCAGGGAATGTCAGGCTCACAATGAATTTCCACATATTTATAGTGAAAAAGTGCAAAGTCATTCAATTAGTGACATCACATAGTGGGAAGGTATTTCCTGTGATGTCACTATGTTTTGATAACAAAAAAACTACGTAGTAATATTATGAACTAGCTGTGAGCCCGATTCTAAAGAATCGGGTAGTCTAGAATCCATATATAGTTTATTTACTAATATTTAGGGGAGTGCGGTGAAATTAATTGTGTGTATACAGGTGGCTCAGTGGGTAGCACAGTATACGGTGGCTCAGTGGTTAGCACTGCGCGGTGGCTCAGTGGTTAGCACTGCGCGGTGGCTCAGTGGTTAGCACTGCGCGGTGGCTCAGTGGTTAGCACTGCGCGGTGGCTCAGTGGTTAGCACTGCGCGGTGGCTCAGTGGTTAGCACTGCGCGGTGGCTCAGTGGTTAGCACTGCGCGGTGGCTCAGTGGTTAGCACTGCGCGGTGGCTCAGTGGTTAGCACTGCGCGGTGGCTCAGTGGTTAGCACTGCGCGGTGGCTCAGTGGTTAGCACTGCGAGGTGGCTCAGTGGTTAGCACTGCGCGGTGGCTCAGTGGTTAGCACTGCGCGGTGGCTCAGTGGTTAGCACTGCGCGGTGGCTCAGTGGTTAGCACTGCGCGGTGGCTCAGTGGTTAGTAGTGCGCGGTGGCTCAGTGGTTAGCACTGCGCGGTGGCTCAGTGGTTAGCAAAGTACGGTGGCTCAGTGTTTAGCAGTGTACGGTGGCTCAGTGGTTAGCAGGAGTATGGTGGCTCAGTGGTTAGCAGTGAGTGCGGTGGGCAGAGTGGTCAGCGCAGTGCGGCGGGCAGAGTGGTCAGCGCAGTGCGGCGGGCAGAGTGGTTAGCACAGTGCGGTGGGCAGAGTGGTCAGCAGAGGACAGAGGCACTCTGCCTGTCATACTTACCAGCGGGTCATTGCCTTCCCCGCCACGGCATTTTCACTCCGCCGTCCCCAGCATCTTGGCTCCACTCATGCAGAGCATTGCTCCTGTGCAGCCTCCTCTCTGCTGAGTATTGCTCCTGTGCAGCCTCCTCTATGCAGAGCATTGCTCCTGTGCAGCCTCATTACTGTAGAGCATTGCTCCTGTGCAGCCTCCTCCTCTCTGCAGAGCATTGCTCCTGTGCAGCCTCCTCTCTGCAGAGTATTGCTCCTGTGAAGCCTCCTCCTCTCTGCAGAGCATTGCTCCTGTGCAGCCTCCTCCTCTCTGCAGAGCATGGCTCCTGTGCAGCCTCCTCCTCTCTGCAGAGCATGGCTCCTGTGCAGCCTCCTCCTCTCTGCAGAGCATGGCTCTTGTGCAGCCTCCTCCTCTCTGCAGAGCATTGCTCCTGTGCAGCCTCCTCTGTGCAGAGCATTGCTCCTGTGCAGCCTCCTCTCTGCAGAGCATTGCTCCTGTGCAGCCTCTTCTCTGCAGAGCTTTGCTCCTGTGCAGCCTCCTCTCATGCAGAGCAAGGCTTCTGTGCAGCCTCCTCTCATGCAGAGCATTGCTCCTGTGCAGCCTCTTCTCTGCAGAGCATTGCTCCTGTGCAGCCTCCTCTGTGCAGAGCATTGCTCCTGTGCAGCCTCCTCTCTGCAGAGCATTGCTCCTGTGCAGCCTCCTCTCTGCAGAGCATTGCTCCTGTGCAGCCTCCCCTCTGCAGAGCATTGCTCCTGTGCAGCCTCCTCTGTGCAGAGCATTGCTCCTGTGCAGCCTCCTCTGTGCAGAGCATTGCTCCTGTGCAGCCTCCTCTGTGCAGAGCATTGCTCCTGTGCAGCCTCCTCTGTGCAGAGCATTGCTCCTGTGCAGCCTCCTCTCTGCAGAGCATTGCTCCTGTGCAGCCTCTTCTCTGCAGAGCATTACTCCTGTGCAGCCTCCCCTCATGCAGAGCAATGCTCCTGTGCAGCCTCCTCTCATGCAGAGACATTGCTCCTGTGCAGCCTCTTCTCTGCAGAGCATTGCTCCTGTGCAGCCTCCTCTGTGCAGAGCATTGCTCCTGTGCAGCGTCCTCTGTGCAGAGCATTGCTCCTGTGCAGCCTCCTCTGTGCAGAGCATTGCTCCTGTGCAGCATCCCCTCTGCAGAGCATTGCTCCTGTGCAGCCTCTTCTGTGCAGAGCATTGCTCCTGTGCAGCCTCCTCTGTGCAGAGCATTGCTCCTGTGCAGCCTCCCCTCTGCAGAGCATTGCTCCTGTGCAGCCTCCCCTCTGCAGAGCATTGCTCCTGTGCAGCCTCCCCTCTGCAGAGCATTGCTCCTGTGCAGCCTCCCCTCTGCAGAGCATTGCTCCTGTGCAGCCTCTTCTGTGCAGAGCATTGCTCCTGTGCAGCCTCCTCTGTGCAGAGCATTGCTCCTGTGCAGCCTCCTCTGTGCAGAGCATTGCTCCTGTGCAGCCTCCCCTCATGCAGAGCAATGCTCCTGTGCAGCCTCCCCTCATGCAGAGCAATGCTCCTGTGCAGCCTCCCCTCTGCAGAGCATTGCTCCTGTGCAGCCTCCCCTCTGCAGAGCATTGCTCCTGTGCAGCCTCCTCCTGTCTGCAAAGCATTGCTCCTGTGCAGCCTCCTCTGTGCAGAGCATTGCTCCTGTGCAGCCTCCCCTCTGCAGAGCATTGCTCCTGTGCAGCCTCCTCCTGTCTGCAGAGCATTGCTCCTGTGCAGCCTCCCCTCTGCAGAGCATTGCTCTTGTGCAGCCTCCTCCTGTCTGCAGAGCATTGCTCCTGTGCAGCCTCCTCTCTGCAGAGCAATACTCCTGTGCAGCCTCCTCTCTGCAGAGCATTGCTCCTGTGCAGCCTCCTCTCTGCAGAACATTGCTCCTGCGCAGCCTCCCCTCTGCAGAGCATTGCTCCTGTGCAGCCTCCTCCTGTCTGCAGAGCATTGCTCCTGTGCAGCCTCCCCTCTGCAGAGCATTGCTCTTGTGCAGCCTCCTCCTGTCTGCATAGCATTGCTCCTGTGCAGCCTCCTCCTCTCTGTAGAGCATTGCTCCTGTGCAGCCTCCCCTGTGCAGAGCATTGCTCCTGTGCAGCCTCTTCTCTGCAGAGCATTGCTCCTGTGCAGCCTCCTCCTCTCTGCAGAGCATTGCTCCTGTGCAGCCCCCTCCTGTCTGCAGAGCATTGCTCCTGTGCAGCCTCCTCTCACCTGTATCCTGGAGATCAGCTCTTGGGGGCTCAGTCCGGGGTCCTCTGTCACCTCTATGTTCCCTTGTGATCGCAGGATGTCAGAGGCAGAGAATCACTCATGAGGACATGTCTGATGTGAGACAGCGGCATGTCTCCTGTGCTGACACTGCAGCAATTAAAGTGCCTGTGATGATGTCACAGTCATGTGATATAGTCCCGCCCATACCAGTGACATCATCTCAGGTCCTGCAAGCCGTGGGTGGGAGGATAGAGAGAGAGAGACTCTGCAAGAACTCGCAAAGGCATTGCGAGTGAGGCAGCCACGGACACGACGACGGAAACAGCGCCGAATATGACGGAAGTGGCCTTAGGGTAATTATATATTAGATGAACAAATAAATCTTCGGATAATTATACAAAACCAAACAAATAGTCTCCCAGACATTACCATGAAGGGATTGTTCCAAAAAGTGCTTTATTATTAGAGAAAAGAAAGATTTTGTAGAAAAGAGAAAAAGAGAAAAAAGTTGAGCCAGGAATTGAACTCAAAAATTTGAAAGTTTGTGACAAGAAGGTGTACAAACACCTATGTTATTATCCTAGTGTGCTATGTAGATTGGTGAAAATTATTGTGGGGAGACGTTTAATTGTACGTAGATTATTAGAGATCAGTGAGAAGAAGAGGGAGAGGAAAAGTGTATTATAAGTGGTACTATTGGAGAAATGTTTCGGAGTTTATTGGGATTATCTGACAAGTTATCGGAAAAAAATTACATATTTTTGTTAAACAATATTTTATTAATGATATTAAAATATCTTTGTATGTTAATAAATTTCAAAAAATCTTTATATATGTAATAAAATTATTATTAAAAAAGTTTTGATTTGTATTACTCTATAAATAAAAGATTTTTTTAATTGGGTATGTTGTTAGAAATACAAAGAACTATCATTAATAAAATATTGTACCTGTAGCTGCGTGTAAAGGGGCCATCACTGATAGGTGCCCTAATAAACCAGCACTGACAGGGCAGCTGCGGTCCTTCTTTTATTCTCTGGCAGTTCACTGGCTTGCCTGAGCATAGAAGAGGCGCTATAGAGCTGAAAGTTTCAGTGGCCAATCCATCATAAATACTACTTATATACCTGCCACAACTGCTGCATTTAGTTCAAAGGGTTTTAAAGAGGTTACTGCTATTTATATAGCACCTTTAATTCCATGATGCTGTACATGAGAAGTGATTACAAACAAAATACAGATATAGGTTACAGTAAACAAACTAACAATGAAAGACTGCTACATAGGGGAGAGGACCCTGCTGTAGCAGGCTTACTTTCTACAGGATAATTGGGAGGAGACAGTAGGTCATGGGTGCAGCACATTTGGTGATGGTGAGGCAGCAGCTTCGGTGGTGGTGAGCCAGCAGCTCTGGAGGTGGTGAGACAGCAGCTTCAGTGTTGGTAAGGCAGCAGCTCCGGTCGTGGTGAGCCAGCAGCTCTGGAGGTGGTGAGGCAGTAACTTCAGTGATGGTAAGGTGGCAGCTCCAGTCAGGGCTGCCACTAGGAATTTTGGGGCCCCTGACTGCCAAAGTTTTGGGGGCCCCCTGAGACTATCCAGCCTCCACCCAGCTCTGCCTCCACCTATGCTCAGCCTTCACCCAAACATACATTATATTTAAAGTGAAAAATTGGAACAGCACCAACAATTACCTCAATTTATGTGCAAAGCTTTCCCAACCAGCAATCTAGATGTTTCTTACAATAGATTAAAAAAAGTAGATTAAAAAAAGGGAAAACAGCAGAAAAAAATAGAAAAAAGTGTACTTTATTGCCCAATGCGTGGCCATGCCATTGGGCAATAAAGTCCACTTTTTTCAATATTTTTGTGCTGTTCTTCCTTTTTTATAACACTCTCTCTCTATTATATATTACACGCACACACTTGAGACTGCTGTGGGCTGAATATACAATAGCTGTATATACAATAAAGAATACACAATAGATACGGCTGCTAGCTGTATGCACAATAGAGATGGCTGTGGGCCATATACACAATGGAGACTGCTGCTGGCTATCCACACAATAGAGAATATACAATTCAGATGGCTGCGGGAAGTACAGACAATAGAGACGGCTGATGGCTATACACATAGTAGAGAATACATAATAGAGACTGCTGCCGGCCGTATACACAATGGAGATGGCTGCGGGACAAATGCACAATGGAAAAAGCTGCGGGACAAATGCACGTTGGAGATGGCTGCGGGACAAATCCACAGTGGAGATGGCTGCGGGACCTGTGCAGCATGGAGACTGCTGCGAGACATATGCACATTAGAGACAGCTGCGGGTCGTATGCACATTAGAGACTGCTGCGGGATGTATACACATTGGAGACTATGCAGGATGTATACACAGAGACTGCTGGCCGTATAGCTTGCATACACAGACAGCACTCTACTGTATATACAGGTCCACATTATATACAGGTCCACACTATATACATACAGTATATAGATACACAAATACAGCATGTAATGTATATAGAGTAGAGTGCTGTGTAGAGCCAGCCACACAGCCAGAGACAGATGCAAACAGACAGACAGAGACAGTCAGAGAGAGGGACAGACAAAGAGAAACAGACAGACAGATGAGCATACTCACCACCAGCACCAGTAGTAGTGGCTGTGGCAGCAACAGCAGCAGCTCCGTCCTGATTCCAGTCCTTTGCATCCTGCTGATGCCTGCATGACTTCTGGTTTGTAGGCCACACCACAGCAGTGGTGGTGGGCAGGAGACAGGACCTGCTCAAGAGGTGAGGGGGTGTGACCTGGCAGTGATTGACAGGAGAGGGGGCCCATGCAAGATGTGAGGAGGCAGGGCTTGGAGGAGATCATTGCCTGCCCCTTCACGTCTTGCATGGACCCAGCAAAGCATCGTCAGCATGCGCCGGCCGGGGGGGGCGGGCCTCCCTGCTCCCTGCTCCCTGCTCCAAACGGCCTTGCCCCCTGTGTCACAGCTGGGCCCCCTTGCCCCTGATTCAATGGCCATGCCCCCTGCAGTAAGGCACAGGGCCCCTTACTCCAGGCAGGGCAGTACCCTCCTAGTGGTGGCACTGGCTCCGGTGGTGGTGATCTGGCAGATCAAGTGGTGGTGAGGTGCAGGCTTCTCTGGTGGTGGTGATCTGGCAGCTCCGGTGATGATAAGCTGGAAAATCCAGTGGTGGTGAGCTGTCAGCTCTGGTGGCAGCGAAGCAGCAGCTCCGGTGATGGTGAGTTTGCAGCTTCAGCGGTGGTGAGGTGGCAGCTCCCATTGATGGTGAGGCAGCATGGTCATTGCAGGCTTTAAGCTTTCCTGAAGAAATGGGTTTTCAGATACCGTCTGAAGGATCTAAGGGTGGTGGATAGTCAGATGTGTTGGGGGACAGAATTTGGTTAAAATTTTGGAGGTGATTGGATGAGGAACAAATAAGTGTGGAGAAAATTAGGAGGTCTTGGGTGGACCAGACATTACGTGAGGGAAGATAGTGGAAGATTAGTTCAGCGATATAGGAAAGGCATAGGTTATGGACGGCTTTGTAGGTCAGTGGTAGTAGTTTGAACTGGATTTGTTGGGGAATTGGGAGCCAGTGAACGTATTTGCAGAGGGAAGAGACATAGGAATAGTGAGGAGAGAGGCGGATTAGTTGGACAGCAGAGTTGAGTACAGATGGCAGAGGTGCAAGAGGACTCTGCCCACCCCCTCTCTGTCACTCACAGAATGCAAATCATTAGTCCTGCCTTCAGCTCCACATCACAACAGCACAGACAGAGAGAGGCTGGATCCTGGAGCCTGCAAAACAACACACCCTAAGGGCTAAAGATTATAGCCCCTGCTAATTATAATGCCTAATGAGTATAAAATCATTTTTATCAACTTTCACAGGATGCTTTTAGGAGACAGAAGGAGTGTGAGATTAGTAATAGGATGCTGCAGGGACATGATTTTGTAGCTTAGGTGGCTTTTTGGAGGTGACAGGATCCCTTTAATATATAAGACCCTTTTCCCATAAATTGAAATTAACATATTTCTTTGAAAAAACGTCTTTAGAGCTAAATAAACAACCAAAAAAAAGGGAATACTACCCTTTCTATGAGGAGACTACCTATCGAATGGTAACCTATATCTGAGTATCCTTTATCATATCTCTCATCCACCTTTTTCATGCTCAAGAATCCGTGTTTCTTTAACACCTGTATAAACTATAGGCTGCTCTAAGTAATATCTAAGTATTTTTGACTCCTCCACCTCACATCTCCTTTGCCTTTATGCTGTCCTCAAAATAATGTTTTACATTCTATAATAAATGTATGATAAATGTAGCAAGTGACACTGTTACACTTGCATAATGGTATTATCTCTCTGTAAATATGTATAATACTTCCATTTTCTTTGTATGTTCCACATACAGAGCTTACACTATATTTGTATATACTTACGTTGTTTTATCTTTGTTCTATTTGTAGCAACTGTAACAGGCCGAAACGTGTTGACATCTCGAGGTTGCTCTGCTAAATTCAAATAAAGAATTGTTTTTCTTGCATTCAAACAAGGAGTGTGCAATTGAATTTTTACTTTATGTTGCACGAGGGATTCTCTCAACCAAGTTCAGGCCTCTCTGTGAGGTTGCGTCAATGTAGGCACATCTGTGAGGTTGCGCCAGTGTAGGCACGTCTGTGAGGATGCGCCAGTGTAGGCACGTCTGTGAGGATGCGCCAGTGAAGGCACATCTGTGAGGTTGCGCCAGTGTAGGCGCGTCTGTGAGGATGGCCAGTGTAGGCACGTCTGTGAGGATGTTTACGCCAGTCGTAGGCACGTCTGTGAGGATTGCACCCGTGTAGGCAGTCTGTGGGTTGCGCCACTGTGGCACGTTCTGGTTAGGTTGTGCCAGTGTAGACATCGGATGAGGTGCGCCTAGTGTACGCACGGTCTGTGAGGATGCGGCCTGTGTTCGCACGTCTGTGAGGATGCGCCAGGTGTGAGGCCCTGTCTGTGATGGATGCGCCCGTGTAGGCACGTCTGTGAGGGTTCGCCACTGTAGGCACGTCTGTTGGGTTTGCCAGTGTAGGTACATCTGTGAGGTTTGCGCCAGTGTACGCTTCGTCTGTGAGGAGTGCGCCAGATGTACGCTCGTTCTGTGAGGGATGCGCCAGTGTAGGGCCCAACACTAAGTTCGCACTCTCATCACAAGAACCCAACTTCCCTGGCTCCATGTTCAGTGGAGGACAGTTATGGTCAAACTTGCCTGCTTGATGTCCCACAACTCTTCTGCATGTGTGACTATAATTCTCCAAGGCATTTTCATTTCAAGACTGCCTGATTGCAGTGAGGTTCTGCGCTGCACAGTACAGAGGAGAGGGGGATAC
>JARQOC010000003.1:75463768-75543692 GCA_033576535.1 Allobates femoralis | reverse complement strand
GAAATTCATGGCGGTCATGTCTAATATTGGCGTGACCGCCATAAATTTCAGGCTTAGGGCCAGCTGATAATACAAAGCTGGCCCTAACCTCTTTATTACCCAGCGTGCCACCGCCACCAGGGCCGCTGGAAGAGCGGGGTTCAGCGCCAGAGGATGGCGCTTCAATGAACGTGCCATCTTCTGGGGCGGCTGCGGGCTGCAATTTGCAGCGGGGGGTGCCCAGAAAGCTTGGGCATCCCAGCGCTGCGGATTCCAGCCCCCAGCTGCTTAGCTGTACCTGGCTAGACATAGAAATTGCGCGGAGCCCCACGCATTTTTTTAAAATTATTTCATGAAATTCATGAAATAATAAAAAAAAAAAGGGCTCCCCTATATTCTTGTGTCTGGCCAGGTACAAATAGGCACCTGGGGTTTGGTGGCAGCCCGTCGCTGCCTGCTGGATCCGGCTGGTTCCAGAAATACGGCGAAGCCCATGTAATTTTTTTTCTGAAAAATCAATAAAACAATCCTAAAAAAGGGACTGCATCTTTATTAACCCCTCGCCCATGGTCCAGGGCTTAATAAAGATGCAGTCCCTTTTATTTACATTGTTTTATGGATTTGTCAGAAAAAAATTTCACGTGGGCTTCGCCGTATTTCTGGAACCAGCCGGATCCAGCAGGCAGCGACGGGCTGCCCCCAACCCCCAGGTGCCTATTTGTACCTGGCCAGATAAAAAAAAGGGCTCCCCTATATTCTTGTATTATTTCATGAATTTCATGAAATAAGTAAAAAAAAATGCGTGGGGCTCCGCGCAATTTCTATGTCTAGCCAGGTACAGCTAAGCAGCTGAGGGCTGGAATCCGCAGCGCAGGGATGCCCAAGCTTTCTGGGCACCCCCCGCTGCAAATTGCAGCCCGCAGCCGCCCCAGAAGATGGCGCGTTCATTGAAGCGCCATCCTCTGGCGCTGAACCCCGCTCTTCCAGCGGCCCTGGTGGCGGTGGCACGCTGGGTAATAAAGGGGTTAATACCAGCTTTGTTATACAAGCTGGTATTAAGCCCGAGATTCTTAATGTCAGGCCACGTTTGACCCAGCCACTAAGAATCTCCAATAAAGGGTTAAAAAAACACAACACAGAGAAAATTTTTTATTAGAAATAAAAAAAAAAAGCCATTAGGGACTCCATCTTTAATTAAAAAAATCCTCTTCCATCCGATGTAGTCCAAAACGCGATGTCCTCTCTGCTACATCCCCTGTGCATAGATATAGATGTCTATGCACAGAGAATGAGCAGACTGAGAACAATCGCAGCTCTGCTACATCATCTCTGTGAACAGGCGGGCTCTAGGACCCTGGAGCTGCGGCAGCCTGCACAGAGCAGACAGCTGGACTCTGCTCGCAAAGTAACAGCAGTTACTTTGCGAGTTTCCCAGAGATTACTCTCACAGTAATCAGTCCAATGCAAGTCAAAGGCAATCCTAGTTTTGTCAGAGTCTCTGACAAAACTAGGATTGATATTGATTTGCATTGGACTCGTTGCTGTGCGAGTAATCGCTGGGAAACTCGCAGAGTACCGAGTCCTGCGAGTCCCTTACTACTCGCCGAGTAACGAGTCCTAGCGAGTAGATTCGCCCATCCCTAGTCCCAAGTGTTCATTGGGAGAGGCGGATATCCTACACATGTTGTGGACATGTCCCTGTTTACAAGCATTTTGGATCATAGTTCTCAATCTCATTCATATGACTATGGGGCAGGAGGTCCCTAGAGATCCTGTTGTATGCATCTTGGGTTATGTGGAAAATGTGCATGGAGATGAATGTCTGCAGCTCACAGTTGCTAGAATGTTGTATGCAGCCAGGAAGCTAATTGCCTCAGCATGGATTTCGGAAAAAGCGCCCACCAGACAAGAGTATATTACCAGACTGAACTATATATTGTTTAGAGAAAAATATATTTATATGAAAAGGGGAAGGTCCGGGGTCTTTGATAGACTTTGGGGATGATGAATTGCACTGCACGATTTGCCGGAGGATGAGCTATGTGATACGAACTGAATTTTGTATAATAGGTGGGATGGCTCGCGAGGTCTTATCTCCTTGTTTAAATCTTAGGCAAAATGTTTTTGTTGTCATTCTTATCAGACCTGAAGGGGAGGAGGGAGGGGTGGGAGTTAGGGTGGGGAGACGGGGTTGTTATACAGGATTCCTTCCTGTTTTTTTTTTATATTTATCGCAAATATGATCCTTGTATCAATGTTTGATTTCTGTATGACTTATAAATTTCAATAAAAACTATCTGATTAAAAAAAAAAAGTAGGCCCTGACAGGGGAGGAGATTTTGGCTTACCCTGACTACGGCCAACCATTTGTGCTGTACAGCAATGTGGGAGTGGGAGCCATGTTTGTCTCAGGTGCAGAGAGGCAAAGAGAGAGTGATTGCCTATGCCAGCAGGAAGCTCCATCCTACAGAGAGGAACCCCGACAACTATAGCTCCTTCAAGCTAGAGTTCCTAGCCGTGGTCTGGGCTATGACAGAACACTTCAAGCACTACCTGGCTGCAGCAAACTTCACCATCTACACAGACAACAACCCTCTGACCCATCTGGCGACCGCTAAGTTGGCTCTCTGGAGCAGTGCTGGATGGCCCGACTCTCTTAACTACAACTTCACCATCAAGTACCGGGCAGGGCACAAGAACGCCAACGCTGATTCATTGTCCAGAATGCCTCATTTTCCTGATGCGGGAGGAGACCCGGAGGAGCTGGAAGAGATAGAGCTAGCAGCTTTCCACCGCAAAAATGTGTCCCAGTGTTCCCATGAGGTGAGAAACAAGCAGCCTGGGATGCAAGAAGCCACCTTTGACCCATTGCCCCACCATAGTTTGGCAGAGACGCAAGACAGTGAACCTGCCATCAGCCTGATCAAGGAACTGCTTCAAGAAGCGGACACATGCCCTGCCAGAGGCGCAGCAGCTGTGGAAAGAAAAGGGGAGGCTGTTCATGTATGCAGGAAAGCTGTGCAGGCGGCACATCAATTCACAAACCCATGAACTGGTGTGGCAGATAGTAGTCCCAAAGAGAGATGCCCAGATGGTTCTGGAAGCTTATCATGATGGGGCAGGACACTTCAGGTGGAAGAAGCTGGAGATGCTGCTACGTGAGATTCTACTGAGTTGGCATGAGGAAGGCCATTGGGACTTGGTGCAGGAATTGTGGCTCATGCAATCTCTGAAGGAAGGATCTTGACAGCCAGCGAGCCCCTCTCCAGCCTATTATCACCAAGCAGCCACTGGAACTGGTGGCCCTGGGCCACATGAAGCTGAACCCAAGCCAGTCTGGTTACGTCTATGCCCTCACCATTGTAGACCACAACTTCAGCTTCTTGGTTGTGGTGCCAGTAAAAGAACAGCAGCGAGAGCCTTACAGGCGCACTTCTGCAGACCCCACGGCTACCCTGAACAGGTGCTTACAGACCAAGGTCCAGCATTTGAGGCTGATGTTTCCAAGAGTTCTGCAACTTGTACGGGTGCAAGAAGATCAGAACAACGCCGTATCACCCCCAAACTAATGGCATGTGCGAAAAGATGAACCAAGTGGTGATGGACCTGCTGAAAATCCTCCCACTAGGGGAGAGAAGCATGTTGCCAGAGAAGTTGACAGACCTGGTGGACCGGTACAACCACATTTCTGTAAACTCCACCAACTTCACTCCTGCCTACTTGATGAGAGCAAGACCTGGGAAGCTGCCTATTGACTTCGAAATGGGAGTTCTCACACCCGGAAGACAACCTACCAGATGCAGACTACAATGCAGAAAGCCAGCAGAAGTATCACCAGATGCAGGAATGCGTTGAGAGAAACCTGTCACGGGCAAGAGAGCGCCTACAACCAGAATGCAACTGCGAACCCCATAGCACCAGGTGAACAAGTCCTGAAGAGAAAGCAGCAAGTCCATAAGTTGGATGACCAGTGGGAGGCTGAGCCATACACCGTATTGTCCTCCCACTTTGACAACACTAATGTCTGTCTATCAGCCAGGACGGAGGGGAAACCTCTGCAGCCATTTCCAGAGACCACCTAAAAAGATGCCCTGAGCAGCTGAAAAGTCAAGAAAGGCCACCGGCCATACCTCAACCCCAACCAGCGAAAGAAGAGATGATACACAACGTGCTGGGAGACTTTACAAAGACATGGACTCACATCAATGGAACCATTGTAGTCCCAGTACTGACCTTTCCCCAAGTGGTCGTACCACCACTTGTACAAACTCCAGAAAGGGCCAAAGGGCCACCAACAGCAGCTGAACCAGGAATTCAGCCCCTTGTTATTGGTTAATCTGTCAGACCCATGGTGAATCAAAGTCAACAAGCCGCCATACCCGTACCACCTAGGTCCACACACAGTCCAGCAGGTAGTACACACACCCCACCAGTGGTAGACACAACAGACCAGAATAAACAATCAGAGACACCGGTACTGCGTAGGTCCACACATAGTAACTTAGGTCAGGCCCCACCCCGTTACAGGGACTGTTAGCCAGAAGAGTGGACAAATGTAACCAATTTTACAATTTAAACATGTTTTGTTTTCTTTTTATGCAACTGTGTGAATGTGTGTTTTCAAGTAACATAGGCTAGGTTTACATTTGCATTTGACACGTAGCGTATGCAAACACATCCAAATGCATGCGCACTGCGTTCCTATGTTTAACATGGGAACGCATTGTGTCTGCATTTGGCCGCGTTCGGATGCGTTTTTTTGAAAGCGCCCTCCGAACCCAACATTTTGCATTTTTTGTGCATTCACGGGCGCTTGTTTTATCAGCAAGTGTCCTCAAGTGCACAAAGAATGCAAGGAGCTCAATGGATCCGCAGTGTTATATGCACGACAGTGCAGGCAGACGCTGCGGATCCATTGAAATTTCCGGTCTCGTCGGCAGCTGGGAGATCAGCAGCAGCCGTCGGGAGATAGGCTGATTGCATGAGGAGAATCCCCGCTGCGTTCACATCAGTATGACTGCGTTCGACAATGTGTTCACGCCTGCAGGCCATCCCCAGATGTACTGAACACAAATGTGAACCTAGCCTAAGTAACAATGCAGCCACCAAGCGTACTGTGCCTACAGGACTTTTTGAATGAACTTTTACAATTGTTTAAACTTTTAATAAAACATGGACCAATAAAACCACAGGACTGGTTGTGGTAAAGACTTTATTAAATAACCTTTCGTCAGCCATCGGTGAAAGTACTAAGCGCCGTAGTGACTGTTTTTCAAGTTTTTCTAGGTTTTTATAATTTTTCATTTTTAAGACTGTCACTCCTTGGCTTCTGTACTTTTTCCCTTTTTGAGACTTTGTTCATTACCTACTGTTTTTGTCATTTTATGTCTTTATGTGTACAAAAGTGTTTCCTCAGTCCAAGAGTACTGAATTTAACCAAGGGGGGATGTGGCACCCCAGAGTCCAGTTGCCACAATGGCATTGTCCCCCACGGGGGACCATGCCGTGCTTGGAAGCAAGGGAAGGTATCCACACCAGGCAAGCCCACTACACACAACACCTTCTCAACTCCAGACCAGAAGGGGGAGTTCTGAAACTCGATTCCAAGGGGAGATTAGGCACTTCAGTTTCTAGGACGACTGTGAAGAGGTCCCGTAGACTGGAGCAGTGTAAGGTTTGTCCCGGGACAGAGACTAGCCAGCGTGAGGGATCCGTAGGAGAGGGTCTGAGGGGGGGAGGAGTGTTATGATCCGATGACTTAGGTGTAACATGAAGATTCCACAGAAGTCGTTGGTAGCTATACTTACCGCGACACCTGACTAAATACCGCAACTAGAAGTAGCCGTGGGATGTAACTAAGCATGCCCTAGACACCTCAAAACGGCCGGAGAACTAGCTATCCCTAGAGATGAAAATAGGAAAAGGTATCTTGCCTCAGAGCAGAACCCCAAAAGTGTAGCAAGCCCCCCACAGATATTAACTGGGAAACAGGAGAGGAAAAGACACACACAGCAGAATATAGAGTTCAGCGAAAGAGGCCACACTAGCTAGATAGTAAAGACAGGATAGAATACTATTGCAGTCAGTATTAAAATACTATAAAAAAAATCTCCAACAGCAGATAGTGTCAAAAATTACCCTGAGTCCACTAAGACTTGTCACCCTCTATATCTGCAGAACTTCTGTGAATCAAACAAGAATAAACAAGTACCAACACCAACAACACTGGAAATAGCAGATAACAGTGAATAGCAATTTCTGTCCAGGAAGAAAACTTCCTAACTGAGAGCAGGTAAACATATATGCAGACTACATTTCAAACCCACAACTCAGAACAAGACAAACTGAAAACAGATCCACAAGCACACAACATGTGCGTCACAAGTAACAAAAACCATTCACTTAGCTTGCAAGGATTTCAGCAGATCAGGAGAAACCAGGAAAAGGTGTGGACACCTCCAGGAACATTCACAACTGGCAAGGACTGATCAGCTTCAAACCACTATATACTCCAATCTGAACCTGACTGCCAATCATCAAGATCAGCTGTGGAACGCTCCAACACACAGCCAGCAGCATTACCAGCAGCAACCACCGGAGGGAGCACACAACCAGAATTCCTCCTTAATGAATTCACAACAGAGAAGCAGGTCTGGGGAGTGGAGCCGGTTGCTGGGCTCACCCCAGTGCAGAGCGCCAGGAGCAGACACCGGAGTCTGAGTCTGTGAGGGACTCTAGGCCCAGCAGCCAACACCGGTGTTCGGGAGATTCCAAGTCTCTTGTCCATAACAATGCCCAGGAGGCACAGCAGCGCCAGAGAGCTCAGGGAGAGTGGCCAGAGGAGTGTAACCCAGAGGAGGCTCAAGCTGCCCATCATACGGGCAAGAGACTGTATGCAGGAGTAGAGAGGGTCGTACCATAGCTATAGGCAGCCAGAACCCACCATGAGTAGCACAATAGGGAGGCTTCAGAACTCACTGGGTGAGGAGTACCCCAACTGCTTCCAGGCCACCGGATTCCTAATATCTCTTGTGGACGGTACCCTGAACAAACCTGCTAGTTCTACCTGTAAAGGTAACAGAGACTTCAACCGTTGTGTCTGTTAGTCATTCTGCACCCTCAGTCCAGCACCCCCAACGGCCTGCCACCGCCATAGACTATACCGGTTGCCCTGGGTACCCACTTCACCCGTGGGGAGCAAAACCATCACTGCTGCCAGCCCATCATCTCCAGAGGTCCCGCACCGCAGCCTCGGCCACTAATAGCCGCTTACCATGGGTGGCGTCATAACAACATCCCTAGACTACTAAGCCAGAAACCCCCTTCAAACCTGACCCACAGGGCCACGAGACCGGGCCTCGACCCCTGTGACTCCCCCACCAGCAGCAGAAGCAGGGGGCCTGGTCCCAAGTAACCCCCACGGCCCCATAGCCCGTCATGTACATGCAGAGGCAAAAATAATTTTTATTTTGTAAGATTCCAGAAGAATCAAAGAAAAAGATTAGGGTGATCATTGATTCGAACCTAGAATATGTTGGTACATATATAATGGTGCCATGGGCAGCATTTATGGTCATGAGGGCTGGTGCCCTCACCCTGACATGTTACGCACATGGGTTGCGGTAAGAGGCTCACTATGTCTGGCTACTCCAGTACTTCTGGTCCCATTCTAGTTTACACTGCACGGTTTTAGGTCTCAGGTTGGTAAGAAAGAGTCAACTACAAGACAGACTACAGAACCGGAGAAGGACTTGGGTATTCTGGTTACAAATAAGCTGTACAGCAGTACTCAATGTCAAGTAGCAGCTGCAAAAACAAAGAAGATTTTTGGGTGTATGAAAGGAGAGAGAAAATCCTGGGAAACCAATGTATTTTTACCCCTACATAAATAACTTGCAAGGCCACGTCTAGAATATGGGATCCAGTTTTGGACAACACATTTTTAAAAGGATATTCAGAAGTGAGTCAGTTTAAAGGCGGCAACTAGAATATTACAAGAGATGGAAGGCTTCCCGTATGATGAACTATTGGAAAAGTTGAACATGTTTAGCTTAGAAAAAGACGCCTCAGAGGAGATCTCATTTATATGTAGAAACTAGAAAATAGGCCCGATGCTATAGCATCGGGAGGGCGTCACTGGCACCCTGTGGTGTTAGTGTGCCCACTGTGCTCCCTTTGACCACCCTGTGCTCTCTTTACCTCTCTGCTCCGCCTTGTGTCTCTGGCACCTCTTCTGTGTGTCTTTGCCCTCTCATTTTTTCATTTTTTCTGTCTGCTGCCCCATGTCTGTGATTTGTCTTCCGTGTCTGTTGTCTGTCTGGGCCTCCTTCTGTGTTTCTGGACCCCTCTATGTGTCTGTGGGCCACTTCCATCTCTGCTCCCTGTCTTTCATCTTTCTGCACCCCACTTCCATCTCTCTGCCCCCCTTGAGTGGTTCTGGTTTCTCCTTATGTGTCCCTGGCCCCCCCCTTCTGTGTCTATATTACCCCCTTTATCTATCTGGGCTCCTTGAGTGTTTGTGATGGCATCTTATGTCTCTGTGCCCCCCTTCAGTCGTCGTGGTCACCCCTTGTCTCTGTGCCCCCCCTTCCGAGTTTGTGGAGCCCTTTATGTTTGTCTGCTGCACTTACTTCTCAGGTCACCCTCTTTAGTGTTTCAGCACCCCTGTTGTCTGTGAGGAGTTTTTGTGGTCACCTCTTATGTGTATCTGTTTCTTCTTTAGTCTTTCAGCTTCCCCCTTCTGGCTCTCAGCCTCCTCTTCTCTCCTTTGCAGCTGTGCCAGCTCATGTGATAGCTGGGAAGCAGTGCAGAGTGGAGGAGGCGGAGCTAGGGCGATGCACGGTCATGTGAATGATCACATGACTGTGACATCAGCAAAGGTCCTATCTGAAGAGGTAAGTTGTCGGGGTCTGCGGCCGGCCAAGGGGGGTGTGGGGGTCTACTGTGGGGAGGAAGTGGGCACTGGAGGGGGGGGTGTGAGGGTGTACTGCGGGGGTATGTGGGGTCTATTGCAGGGGCATGCGGGTGCTGGAGGTGAGGTACGGGGCTGTGCGGGCGCGGGAGACTGCAGGCAGCCGCCGGCAGCCAGCGCCATGTTAGCATACATATGAGTTGGGTGTGCTAATATGGCGGCGCTTCCGGGGTGGCGCAAGCGATAATCACCAGTTTTGCGCACGTGCCATCGCTCGATAGCGGCACAGTGGCCCTAAGCTTAAAACTGGTGATTATGTATATAAGATACATGTGTGGTCAATGTAAAGGACAGGCACATGACTTATTCCTTCCAAAGACAGTACAAAGTACCATGGGGCACTCACTGTAGGTGGAGGAAAGGAGATTCCAATAGCTAAAGGTACTTTAACATCTGCATTTTTTCAAATCTTGCAGAATTGCATCTTTTTTTTTAAAAATCGAGGCGGCACACTTGTGGCAACATTGCGTTCTGGCTAATGCACTTTGTATTGGTGTTTGGGACATATGCGGTGACTTGCGTTTTCATTGGGATCCGGCAAATCCTGCACTTCTGGCTTGTCCTAAAACCGCAGTTAGCAGCAGCGTTTTTTGTCCAGTGCTGGAAGTGCTAGATTTGCCGGATCCTGATCCAGTCCCCACACTGGTACGACCCTATGTGTGTTTCTTCTCCTGTTTGCTAGTTTATTCTTCACAGCACTATACAGTATATACAGGTCCATACATACTGTATGTATATAGTGTGGACCTGTATATACAGTATAGTGCTGTGTATACAAGATATATGTCCATTACAAGTAAAATAAAAGGAGAAAAAAGGTGACTATAGTCCAAATAATATGCAAAGTGTAAAACTTTATTCAATAAATACAAGGGATAAGTAATGGTGTATGCTCCAGAGGGGAGGTAGGCAGTTGCAGGTGTAGGACGTTGAGACCCCTTTCTTTATCCAGGAGGTAATGTACTGCACTTTCATGCTGATCAAAACCTCTCTTATCTGCATTTAGCAGCATAGTAAGTCAATGTATGCAGGGCCGCACCGTCCATTGGACAAGGTGAGCCCTGTCATTCAGGCGGCAGCCGGCAGGGGGAGCGGCAGTGCAGAAGGGGGCGGCGCCTCAATGCAAGCAGCCTCCCCCTGTCATGGCGCCGGCTGCTCACCCCGCGCACCGGAGGTGCGCAGCGACCGCCGGGGGAGAGGCACAGAAGGGGCGGCAGGGGCCCCAGGCATCACTAGCACCCCCCCCCCCGGGACTCACGGCCGCGGCCGGCAATCACTGCCGCGGGTCAGGCGGCGGTGGCGTGCCGGTCATTGTAGAAGGGGCGGCACCCCCCCCGTAGTCAGTGCGGCTCAGGCGGCAGTGGGGCTCGGTGCACCCCTGAATGTATGGTGTTAGCAAAAGCTGGAGATTTACAATCAACCACTTGATATGGGCACCTGTATTTGATCTTTGTTTCCCTTGCAAATAGTGACTCATTATGCAGCTCATTGTAAGGCTACCTTCACACTACGATTTTTAAGGGAGCCGATGATAAGATCGGACAGCATCGGCTCCCTTCTGATGCCTGGAATTGGATGCCAAATAGGCACAAAATATATGTTTGAATGAAGGCTGGATAGAGTCTTGGGTGGCCCCAAAATTTTGCTAGTGAGGGACCCCGAAATCCCTATGTATCATATAAAAGCAGCAATACTTTCAGGGGCAGGGATCTCTATGGCATCAGCTACCTCCTTACACATACAGATACCCACAAAGCCTGAATGGTGGCACATTGTAATTTTGGCATACTTTGCAAAAATTACCAGGATTTGATTCTGCATTAATGCCTACAGTACTGTATGTAACTAAATCCTTCTCGTATTGCAGATGGACAAGCTTTTGTATCCATTTAAAGGGAAAAGGCATCCCAAAGGCATGGCAGGTTTTACTTAGTAAATTAAAGCAGAACTGCAAAGTTCTAGTTACTCAACAGCAGCAACCAGATGAACTATCAACTGTGTTAAAACTGGTGAGAAATACTCTCGAAATTCTTCTAAAATTATTTACAATTCATCATGTAATAAATGTTTGTTTGTTTTTTCAGATTACAGCTGCTAATCCAAAGTAAATTGGAATATGAAATTACTTCTTCAAAACACAGAGACTGTCAAATAAACACTTTTTACTATTGTATGTTTTTACATAAAAATATAGTTAAATTATTACATAATGATTGTAACTAAAACTAGTTACAATTAAATAAAAACGATATGTACTATAAGGGTATGATCAGTGGCGTAACTACCGCGGTCGCAGCGGTCGCGGCTGAGACCGGGCCCGCCCCCAGGGGGGGCCCGCTGTGTGCCAACGGCCGCCCGCCACGACCACGATAGCGCCGGGAGAGGAGCGGAGGGAGGACTGGAAGTGTCTTACAGAAGACACTTCCTGCAGCCGCGCAGCAGTGCCCGCCCCCTTCACTGCTCCACACACAAGCCGGGGGGCAGAGCAGGTACTCGCGCCGGCAACCACCGCTAAAAGAACCCGGCAGGCACTGCTACCACCCCCCTCCCCGCTTCTCACCAGGCCGGAGCCACTATAGAATCCCCCCACCCCCAACCGGCTGGCAGGCCGATACTTTAGTATTCAAGTAGTCTTTGCTATTGTGTAATGCTGCCAGGTCTCAGGTCTGCATTGAATTCTGTAACAAACTCAGTATCACTTATTTAACTCGGCCATACTTCTTCTATCTCTGCACTGAGCAGGGGCGTTGCTAGGGTCAAAAAACATCCGGGGCTCGGGCCCACTGAGCTGCATTTTTCGGAATAAATTTAAATAAAACCCAAGTAAAATGTACTTTAATAACCAGTGACACTCTACATATATAATATTAACAGATTTAATGCTTTAAAACATTATAGCGATTGCCAACATGCACTCAATAAATACACAAAATATAACAGTATTAGGCCAACATCCAAGTAATCCTAAGGCTTCTTTCACTTGAGCGCTTTTCTGGCGATAATACCGTGATTTTAAAGTGCATGAATTTCGCTGTCAAAAAACGCCATTAAAGAACATGTTCTACAATGGAGGACAGAGAGAAAGGACCCGGAGGACTTGAGCAAAGATGAGGCTCGTCCCGGGACAAGACTGTGGAGAGACGGAAGGAGCCTGTGCGCCCGAGTCTGCAGTGAAGTGGAGGGTCAGGGCTGGCACCAGGGACCCGACCCTGAAAGATAGGAAGTAGACTCCAAGCTCCAACTACAGAACCGGTGGCCACGAGGTCCAGAGGAGCTGTGGCCAACTCCCAGCACATCCGCCGAGTAGGCAGCTGTATTAGGGTCAGGGGAAACAGCCGGTAGCCTGACAAGGCCTGTGACTGCTGGATTGGGGCTCTGTGCGCAGAGGCGTGTGCAGGAAGGAGGAGAGCAGACTACCCGCACCGCCAATGTACTTGAACTGTGACCTGTAGTACATGCAGAGAAAACTTAAGTAAACCGGGTTGGGAACTCAGAATTGTGTGAGACTGTTCCTTTCCTACTTGAGGAGCGGTAGGCTGAAACACCGCGCAGGCAGCAGGAGCCTGCCTGGGAGATGTCCCGATCAGTGGCGTAGCAACTGTTTGTGGCGCCCGGGGCCGAAAAATTTGCCGCCCCTTTGGTTGTTGATAATCCGGAAGTATACATAGTATACACTGTCTGCCCCTATATACAAGAATATAACTACTATACTAAAACACAAAGAGAAGGGGTGCAATTGGGGGGTAAGTATTGGGCCAAATAGCCACTCGCCTATTGGGGTTGTCACTGTGCATCGCCACCTCTGCACAACCCCAGTATATGGCAACAAGCAGGACTCAAGGAGGACCCGGGGCCAGAGCAATTTTCACCGCTGTACTGTGGAGTTCATAGTGTAATAAAAATGCAAAAAACTTTATTCTTAATATTATATCACAATACCAGGATCTGAGGATCTTCTATTTGGAGGTCAGGGGCTCTCTGACGCCATGTTGCTGCCTGTGTCGCTGTCTTCCTCTTTTGACACTGCAGTGCGGTGGATAAAAGAGCATTAATTGGTTAATAACAAGAAGTATGGAGTGTACTAACTGAGCCAAAAATCCTCCCCATACCAGTTGGATTACTATATGGATTTTAGTATTAGGGTACGGACACACTGGTGTGAAACTCTGATGAGTGCAATGTGCGATTTTCTCGCATTGCAATCAATTTCTGAGAGCATACTGACGTGTGTTGGACGCTTTTTTCTCATCCAGATTCAGGATGAGAAAAAAGTTGCAACATGCTGTGACAGTATGTGATTCACACCTAGACTCGACAATGCAAGTCTATGAGTCCGACAAAATCACGGACCGCACACTGACCATCCGAGAGGCATCAGTTTTTTTCACTGATACATTCTCATTCTGTAGCTGAGACAACTGTAAAATGTTCCTGTAAATGATTCTACAGTAATAGCTGCTGAGGAAAGAACAGATTGCACACAGATGTGATCTGAGAAAAATGTCGGACACTCGCACAGCAGTTGCCAAACAGACCAAAAAACAGATGTCACTCATCCGACTCTCCTGGATGAGAAACAGATCGATTTTAAGGCGGCGGGAGACTGTACCACCAACTCCCCAGCACCGTGCTGTGCACAGACAATATACGGTACACTGTCTATGCACAGCACGGAGCCGAGGACATCCCAGAAGAGGCACAATAACCACAGACAGGAGGCGGGAGAACATTGAGCCCACCCAGAAGAACTACAACACCCAGCACCCAACACACTACCCAGAAACCATACAGTAATGCCAGAACAGGCAGGAGAGCTACAATTCCCAGCATGCCACACCCTGCCAACACAGGAAGGTGGAGGCTGCCGCATGTAGGCAGAGACACCTGGTACAGCTGCCATTATCACCACACAGCCCCACTCCTCTTGCGCACCCGTCCTCCTCTCCTCTGTCCCCCCTGCACCCCCGTCCTCCTCTCCTCTGTCCCCCTCTCCTCTGTCCCCCTGCACCCCGTCCTCCTCTCCTCTGCCTTCCTGCACCCCCGTCCTCCTCTCCTCTGTCCCTCCTGCACCCCCGTCCTCCTCTCCTCTGTCCCCCTCTCCTCTGTCCCCCTGCACCCCGTCCTCCTCTCCTCTGCCTTCCTGCACCCCCGTCCTCCTCTCCTCTGTCCCTCCTGCTGCTCCTCTGTCCTCCTGCACCACTGTCCTCCTCTCCACTGTCCTGCTGCACCCCGTCCTCCTCTTCTCTGTCCCTCCTGCTGCTCCTCTGTTCTCCTGCACCACTGTCCTCCTCTCCACTGTCCTGCTGCACACCCGTCCTCCTCTCCTCTGTCCCTGCAGCTGCTCGTCTTCTCCTCTGTCTCCCTGTTCCTGTCCATCTGCCCCCCTGTCCTCTTCTCTGTCCCCCTGTTTCTGTCCTTCTGCCCCCCTGTCCTCTTCTCCTCTGCTCCCCTGTCCCCTGCATAGTTTCCCTCACCTCTCCGGGTCCATGGGGGGCCCGCTGGGTGGCGCAGCCGCCAGCACCGCAGCCGCCTCCATCGCACGAGCACTTGGAGCCATCACGGGACAGGAAGCAGCAGAGCTCCCAGCGGCTTCCTGTCAGCGTGATCGCTCTCAGCGCTGGGGGGCCAGGAGGGGGCACAGTACATGCGGGCGCCGCGGCCGGGCGGCAATGCACTACCAGCGGCAACACCCTCCCTCTCCCACAAAGACTTCAGTTTTCATATGGAGTCTGGGGGAGGGAGGTAAAGAAAAAAAAAAGCTTGCGCTCCCCTGCCGTTTAAATACAGCCCTGCTACCGCCCCCACACACGTGCCGCCTGGCGCGGACCGCTGCCCCCCCCCCATGCTACACCACTGGTCCCGATCCTTCCCTGCAGCCCGATCAGCCCCGCTAGCTCCCCAGCACCCTAACACTCCATTACTCTGGATGCTCTGGGCATCTGCTCCACCCGTGGGGAGCGACACCATACCAGCTGCCATTAAATCATCCCCAGAGGTCCCGGCCTGCAGCAGCGGCCACTACAGCTGCATACCACGGGTGGCGTCATGACAAACTACTCCCTAATTTTTTAACCCCCTTTCTATTGACTGCCCATCCGGGTGGCCACAGACCGGGTCACGCCACTGTGACATCACCCCAGACACTTGAATGACATCGAGGTGCCCGGCTCAGAGTACCCCACAGCCCCCACGGGGCAAGTCAACTACTACTGCCAACATGCGCATACAGAAATTAAGTTTTAGAGAAATTATTAAAAAAAATATTCTTACAGTTTTCCCCAGAGGCTGTGAGTCTTTCTATGGTGTCAGAGGGGCCATAGATGTCTCCTGCTCCAGCTCCTGCAATCTGCAGCTCCAGGGCACAGGGGACACTATCATCTGCTGGCAGCCAATCACAGATGTGCTTATAAAGTGAAAGCTGTGATTGGCTGATAGATGAGGCACAGATGTCCCTGTGTGCAGTGATATGGATGGAGCAGGGGACACACTGCACAGCCCCCTCCCTCTTATGGAGGGTATGATAGGGTTATGTCCTGCTCCCTCTCTCTCCATGGATCAGCAGCAGCAGCACAGAGAGCAGTGGGGGCCACACTGAGTGCCTCTCCCTCCCCCCTCAGCACAGTGAGTGACTATACAGACAACCAGCAGGCAGCAGCAGCATTATCAGCATACTTATCTACAGCACATTGTCCCTGCACCTCCTCCTGTCAGCACTGACTTTGTCTCGGCATCCACTTTCCCTAGCTCCAGGGCCCCTTGCCACTCTGGTCTCTGATGCACTGTGCACCAGCCATATGATCTCCCCTGCACTGTGCACCAGCCATATGATCTCCCCTGCACTGTGCACCAGCCATATGATCTCCCCTGCACTGTGCACCAGCCATATGATCTCCCCTGCACTGTGCACCAGCCATATGATCTCCCCTGCACTGTGCACCAGCCATATGATCTCCCCTGCACTGTGCACCAGCCATATGATCTCCCCTGCACTGCCACCCCATAGTCTCCCATCAGTGTAGAAAAAAAACAACATAAATACTCACCTCTCTCTCCTCAGTCCTCAGTGAGCTGCTCCAGTCTCCTCTCAGCGTGTGTCTGCCGGCCGCTCTGCACAGCTCAGTGATGTTGTTACCGCCCCCTGCCAAGCTGTGCTGTAGAGCGGCCGGGACTTAACAGAAAGTGGCCCTGGCCCTGACAGCCGGCGAGATTCGGGGCTCTATGCATAAGAATCGGGGCTACAGCCCCGATTCTTAATGCATAGCGACGTCCCTGGCACTGAGCCCTGTAACAAACTCGGCTCTGCTTACTGCTGTACTACTGTCCGCTCAACATTAAACCCTGTGACAAACTCAGCTCTGCTTACCGCTGTACTATTGTCAGCTCAACATTAAGCCCTGTGACAAACTCAGCTCTGCTTACTGCTGTACTACTGTCAGCTCAACATTAAGCCCTGTGACAAAGTCAGCTCTCCTGAACGTTGTACTGCTGCCAGTTCTGCATTAAACTCAGTGACAAACTCAGCTCTACAAACACTTAATTCAACTCTGCCATACCATTTATAGCTCTGCATTAAACCCTGTGCCAAACTAAGCACTGCTACCTGCTGCAAGGTTTGCATTGGACTCTGTGACAAACTCAGCTCTGCCATATATCAGAGTCAACTCTACTGTTTTGCTTCTAACTCTGTATTGAAAACATGTGAACATCTAAACTTTGCCATCACTAGTTGCAGTAACCCTGCCATATTGCTGCCAGCTTTGTATTGGACTCTGGACAAACTCAGCTCTGCTATCACTTGTTGAACATTGCTATACTGCCAGCTCTGCATTGAACCATGTGACAAATTCAGCTCTGCATCGAACCGTGTGACAAATTCAGCTCTGCTGTCTCCTGTGTTGTTTCCAGTTATACATTTATCCCTGTGAGAAACTCAGCTCTGCTTTCTGCTGAACTGCTGCAAAGTTTGCACTGGACTTTGTGACAAACTCAGCTCTACATATCATATCAGCGTTAACTCAGTACCGCTGCTAACTCTGTATTGGAAAACTTTGACAAGCTAAGCTTTGTGATTACCGAGTTAACACTGCTATATTGCTGCCACCTCTGTATTACACCCTGTGACAAACTCAGCTCCACTATCATGTATTTAACTCAACTATAATGCTGCCAGTGCTGCAATGAATTCTGTGACAAACTCACCTCTGCTCTTTTACTGCGAGCTATGCATTTAGCTTCAGCACAAACTCAACTCTTTTGTCTGCTGTACTGCTGCAAACCTTGTATTCAACCCTATGGCAAACTCAGCTCTGCCATCTCTAATTCATCTCTATCATAGCATTTCCAGCTTTGCAATGGCTTCTATGTCAAACTCAACTCTGCTATTCTCTGATTCACCTCTGCTGTACCACTGCCAGCTGTGCATTGGACCTTGATACAAATCCAGATGTGCTATCACTGAGTCAACTCGTACGTACAACAGTCGATAAAGGATAATGACACTGGGGGTACAGGATAATGACACTGGGGGTACAGGATAATGACACTGACACTGGGGGTACAGGATAATGACACTGGGGGTACAGGATAATGACACTGGGGTACAGGATAATGACACTGGGGGTACAGGATAATGACACTGGGGGGTACAGGATAATGACACTGGGGGTACAGGATAATGACACTGGGGTACAGGATAATGACACTGGGGTACAGGATAATGACACTGGGGGTACAGGATAATGACACTGACACTGGGGGTACAGGATAATGACACTGGGGGTACAGGATAATGACACTGGGGGTACAGGATAATGACACTGGGGTACAGGATAATGACACTGGGGTACAGGATAATGACACTGGGGGTACAGGATAATGACACTGGGGGTACAGGATAATGACACTGGGGGTACAGGATAATGACACTGGGGTACAGGATAATGACACTGGGGGTACAGGATAATGACACTGGGGGTACAGGATAATGACACTGGGGTACAGGATAATGACACTGGGGGTACAGGATAATGACACTGGGGGTACAGGATAATGACACTGGGGGTACAGGATAATGACACTGGGGGTACAGGATAATGACACTGGGGGTACAGGATAATGATACTGGGGATACAGGATAATGACACTGGGGTACAGGATAATGACACTGGGGTACAGGATAATGACACTGGGGGTACAGGATAGTGACACTGGGGTACAGGGTAATGACACTGTGGGTACAGGATAATGATACTGGGGTACAAGATAATGACCCTGGGGGTACAGGATAATGACACTGTGGGTACAGGGTAATGACACTGGGGTACAGGATAGTGACACTGGGGTACAGGATAATGACACTGTGGGTACAGGATAATGATACTGGGGTACAAGATAATGACCCTGGGGGTACAGGATAATGACACTGTGGGTACAGGGTAATGACACTGGGGTACAGGATAGTGACACTGGGGTACAGGATAATGACACTGTGGGTACAGGATAATGATACTGGGGTACAAGATAATGACCCTGGGGGGTACAGGATAATGACACTGTGGGTACAGGGTAATGACACTGGGGTACAGGATGATGACACTGGGGTACAGGATAATGACACTGGGGTACAGGATAATGACACTGGGGTACAGATGATGACACTGGGGGGTACAGGATAATGACACTGTGGGTACAGGATAATGATACTGGGGTACAAGATAATGACCCTGGGGGTACAGGATAATGACACTGTGGGTACAGGGTAATGACACTGGGGTACAGGATAATGACACTGGGGTACAGGATAATGACACTGGGGTACAGGATGATGACACTGGGGTACAGGATGATGACACTGGGGGTACAGGATAATGACACTGGGGTACAGGATAATGACACTGGGGGTACAGGATAATGATACTGGGGATACAGGATAATGACACTGGGGTACAGGATAATGACACTGGGGTACAGGATGATGACACTGGGGTACAGGATGATGACACTGGGGGTACAGGATAATGACACTGGGGTACAGGATAATGACACTGGGGTACAGGATAATGACACTGGGATACAGGATGATGACACGGGGGTAGTGGCGCAACTACCGCGGTCGCAGCAGAGCAGGTACTCGCGTCGGCGAACACCGCTAAAACAGCCCGGCCGGCACCGCCTATCACCCCCCCCCCCCCGCTTCTCAACCGGCTGGCACCAATAGCACTCCCCCCTTCCCCCCCTGCCCCCGCTCCTCACCAAAGGGGCCCCGGGGTGCATCTCGCACCGGGGCCCACAGGTCAGTAGTTACGCCACTGGGTATGATCAATCATATGTGACATATTTGCTGCCAATATTTCTGCAACTGGTAATTCGCATCATAAATTGGAATGAAGTAATTTCTGGAACATGTGTATGTGTTTCTGCAAGGGCATACATAGAAATCATGGGACCCTATAATAGCAGATCTCAAAACTTTTTAGCCCTTTCAAAGTAATTCCACTCCTATTGAAGCCTGTAGATTCCCCTTTCATTGCACCCAAGTATAATGCCAACAAAAGTGCCCCACAAACACTGTATCATACCCCACACCAGGCCTGGCTCCAGCACCTGGCATACCCGGGCAGATAGCAGTGCCCTGAAGCAGTGAGCGGACCCACAGCTGTCTGTGAGCGGAAGCAGAGGAGACCGATCACAGGCAGCTGCTCTCTCTCCCTCTCTTCTCTCCTGCTCTGTACTGATCTAGGTGATCGGTACACAACAGGAGAGAAAGCTGACCGGGAACTGAATGGAGGCTGAAGGAGCTGTTCCAGTCATGTGACTGAGTACATGACTGAAATCAAGATCCTAGAAGAAACTGCTTCTGCTTAACTCCTGCAGCCTCCGTACAGCTCCCAGTGCCTCCTCTCCTGCTCTGCATGGATCAAGACCATCTGAATGTGGTAATATGTGTGGGTGTCTGTAGGTCTATCTGAGGCGCCCCCAGCCGTGGGGTACTCAGGAACCGGATCGCTGCTGTGGTGCTGGGGAGTCACGGGGTAGTGACCCAGTCCTGTGGCCTGGGTGTCAGTTGAAAAAGGGGATATGTACAGGGGAGCCAGTGTGAAGGACCCTAGAGTAGTGTTTCTCAACTCCAGTCATCAGGACCCACCAATACGTCGTGTTTTCAGGATTTCCTTAGTATTGCACAGGGTTTGAATTATCCCCAGTGCAGGTGATTAAACTATCACCTGTGCAATACTAAGGAAATCCTAAAGACATGACCTGTTATTGGATCCTTAGGACTCGAGTTGAGAAATACTGCCCTAGAGTGAGGGTTGGAGGCAAGGAGTAGCAGCGAGGGGAGTGGAGCCATACCGGCTCGCCCCAGGACGAACAGCGCCAGAAACCGGACACCGACTTCCGTGACCGTGAGGGATCTAACTGCCCCACAGTAAAGACTGGAGGTCAGAGAGACTCCAGGTCTCCTGACCACAGCAGCACTTGAGGCACAGCCACTCAGCAGAGCCAGGAACCACAGTGGATACGGCGGTGCCCAGCAGCAGGGCTCTCAATGCTTGCCATACAAGTGGAGACAAGCAGGAGAGGGTCAGGGCCTAGCTTCAGGCAGCCTAGGACCAAAGGAAACACAGCACAACAGGGAGGCCTCATAACTTGCCACGTGTGGAGATCCTGAACTGCCACCAGACCACCCGAACTTGTACCATCAGTGCCTATACCCTGGACAATACCTGAACCATCAGTAAAAGGTACAGAAACAACAACCCTGTGTGCGACTGTTATTGCAGCCCCTGATCCTACTCCCTCCATAGACTATCCTGCAATTTCCACATACCACAACTGCCCAGGAGATCCCGTTCCACCTACGTGGAGCATAACCATCTTGCTGCCCTACCATCACCCCGGAGGTCTGACCCACAGCACCGGTAACCATACCAGAACCATATTTGGCGTCACGAAACACTTATTATTTTTACTGACTCGTTTCAGCAAATACCAAGGGCACAGTACCAGGCACAGGCCCCAGTGACGTTCCCCGTGAATCAATACCCGGAAACGGGTACCCCAGGGCCCTGGGGCGGGTCATAATCCGTCCGGACTCCTTATCTGTACACTTTATAAAGTCTTTTTAACAATTTACCAGGGGGGCTAGAAACATGGGGGACCCCTTCCCTGAAAGCAGCAGACCTGCACCAGGGGGTGACAGGTCCTCTTTACAGGGAACTTGTAACATCCCCAAATGCTATTAACTTGCAAATATGAGTTCAATTGCCTTCTAAAGCTGTATGGCCACACGGTGTGTACCGAAAGCTACTGGGAAGAAATGTACTTTATCTATCCAGGCAACCTCAAGCTTTCAGTCATGGTGGCGTGACTTCAGTCACCGCCTGGTACGTAGTGAGTGGAAGCTATAACTGCGCCCGGCACTGACTGACAGCCAACCCTGTATTGATGCACTGCTGAATCGGTTGTCAGTCAGTGCAGTGGTGTTTACCACTCACTATATACTGACCGGTGACTGAAGCCACTATGACTGAAAGCTGGTGGCTGTTGGGAGGAATAAAGTTAATTTCCTTGTGGTAGAGGGAGTTTTAGTGCAGCAGCCACAACTTTACAACGATATTAACCTATAAATTAAACCCATATCTACAGGATAACCGCTTTTAAAATTAGAGGTTCCCTTTAAGCTTATACTACTTTTTAATTGTTTTATTTTGTGCCACTAATTGTACCATAATTCTGGTGCATTTTTGGCACATGGTGTCATGTGTTAGGATATGCCCCTTTTCTGATTAGCCAAACCCTTTGCAGGCAGGGCACAGAAAGTATCTAAAACATTATATATTTGGTACAAGTCATCAAACCAGTGTTTTATCCCAAATTACACCAAAATACTGGTATATTTAGCTTTATAAAGCTGCACCGCTGTATGTGATGCATTTTCATACTTTCAAGAAATAAATTCTGCATAGAACACTTAGAATAATGTTGCTAAAAACTCAATGTATGAAACCAGGGTAATTAAGAGCTAAATAGCATGATCATATACTTAACAAGTATCCAAAGTAAATGCTGAACAGGTTACAGATACAACTCACATGAGGCTTTGGTGGAACCGGGAATCCTAAATTAGACAGACAGTTTATGGGAAGGATTGGGAACACAATTTTTAGGAGTTGGGTCAGACAACTGTTCTTAATTAATTTTTGGATGCTGAATCCAGAAATGATCTCAGTTGTCTTCTCAAAAATATATAAACTACTGTACCTAAAAAGTTTTTTTTTTTCAAGATATTAATAATTATGACGTATTGGGAGCTGCACACACCTCTCACCACACTGTCTCAGTTGTGACTACTCTTACAAGTTGCAATGTAGCTCTATATGAGTCGAATTGTAATCAGATAACAAATCTTATTACAGATATCAGTGCAATTGTCCTTCTCTGGCAGGTAAGTTGTGGAGGAAAAACTTGACGTGCTAGAAAAAAACTGACTACATTTTTGGAATCAGCATGACAATTTTAGTATAAATCAGCTCAAAAACCTAACTCAACAGAAAAATGTTTTCATATTGTTCCCCAGTGATTATTAATTAGCCTTTGATTATAAAGTGTCTGTTCTGTGTAATGAGCCTATTACTCAGTATACAAAGTAATGATCTGCTCTCCATGATAATGCTCCACAAGATGACAGCTTCTTGTTGGAATTTCATGATCAAAGTCATAAATCTTACAATGGATATTTATTTCTAGATTCCAAAGTTAAACATTTTATTTTGACCATATTAACCTTTTTTATATCGATCATCTCCCTCTGAATATTCACTCTTGACTATGCTTGTATGAAGAAGGGATACAGTTCTGTAAAAGAATAGCCTGCATCCAAAAAATAAAGAGCAGGAACGTTACTATGACTTAAAATGTATTGGTCTTTATATTGAGAGTTCACACTGTTCAAAATGTAATCTTCAATATATCTAGATGCATTTACATGTAGGTGTTTCTGTATATTGTGCTGTGGTATTGACTAATTTCCTTACAAACAGTGAATTTTGTGTTCATTTCCTTATAAGGATATTCTATTATAGGAAAAAAGTAATCACCTCTCCAAAGTATTTGTGGGAATTCAACCACTGACACCCTCACGATTACCAGAATGGGGAACTTTTGTCTCCTGCGTCAATATGTACTGTCACCATTCCTCAGCTCAGTGTGTCTTGAATGCAATGAGTGACAGTTTGCTCCACTTTGGAGTCAGACCTGTGCTGAGCTATCAGTTTTGTGATTGACAGCTCAGTCGTCCAATCTGGTGCTGTGGCATGCTGAGCTGTCTGTGCCTTGATGGACAGCTAATCCATCCTATCTGTGACTGATAGGTTCTTTCTGGATGTATGATAAACTTTCACACACTGACCATGTGTCAAACAAACAGACACCATTATAACCCATGAGAAACACCCACAGGTGGAGATATGTGGATATCTGGACCCACCCATCTCTCTGGCTATTAGTAAAGTCTGACCCTGGAACACCCAAATAAATGTTGTGGCACCAAAGGTACCAGAGAACACAACCTGGCTTACATCACAGAGGACAACCACCCCTGCAATACATGCATGCAATCCACTATGTACCCAGCCACTATCGTACCATGTATTTATGACATTAAAATTATTTTCTATATCTATATATCTATATATATATATATATATATATATATATATATATATATATATATATATATAAATAAGGGTGGGCCGTTTATATGGGTGAACCTAAATAAAATGGGAATGTTTGGTGATATCAACTTCCTGTTTGTGGCACATTAGTATATGGGAAGGGGAACATTTTTCCAGATGGGTGGCGACCATGGTGGCCATTTTGAAGTCAGCCATTTTGGATGCAACTTTATTTTCTTCAATGGGAAGAGGGTCATGTGACACAAACTTATTAATAATTTCATAAGAAAAACAATGGTGTGCTTGGTTTTAACGTAACTTTATTCTTTCATGAGTTATTTACAAGTTTATGACCACTTATAAAATGTGTTCAAAGTGCTGTCCATTGTGTTAGATTGTTAATGCAACCCTGAATATCTGAATCATGTAGCAATTTCAGATATCCAGTGGCGTTGAGGTTTCCATTGATGAAGAATGGCCCCACTATCTTTGCACCTCATATACCACACCATACCATCAATTTTTGTGTTCCAGCAGTCTTGGAGGGATCTATCCACTGTGGGTTAGTCTCAGATCAATAGCGCTGGTTTTGTTTGTTAACTTCACCAGTCACAAAAAAGTTTTCCTCATCCCTCATCTGAAGGCAATTGTCTATGCTGTGAAGATACAAGATGTGCAGCATCTGAAACAACGGATACTGAAAGCCTGTGCTAGCATTTCTTCTGCGGTGTTGCAATCAGTGTTGCCTTTCTACTGGAAGCATCTACTGGAGCGTCTCTCTGCCGATTTCTGATTTCTTTGTGGATTTGAGAATTATTTCGGATTTGACAATTTCTACCGGATTTGACAATTTTTACTGGATTTGACAATTTCTACCGGATTTGACAATCTCTACCGGATTTGACCATTTTTACTGGACTTGACAATTATTTCTGGATTTACCTTTTCTTTGGGAACATCTTTGCTACATTTGGAGGTAAATATTGTGAATTTATTTACTATCTATAGAACTAGTATGAATAGCCAATTGGTATAAAAAATACACATAAAAGTACCGTATATACTCGCGTATAAGCCGAGTTTTTCAGCCCAAAAATTGGGCTGAAAAGTCCCCGCCTCGGCTTATACGCGAGTCATACGGTCCCCCTCAAAGTTTGGCGCCCCCACCTCAGTTTCTGGGCCCCCCCGCATGCAGCGCTGCGCTCATACATTACCTGTCTAGCAGCTGTCACCCCCCGGTGGCGGATCGCGGCTCCCGGCTCCGGGCTCCATCTTCCTCGCTGACTTCCTGCTTGTCAGGTGACCGGCCGGCGTCGCGATGACGTCATCGCGCTGAGCCCCGGTCACAAAGCAGGAAGTCAGCGAGGAAGATGGAGCCCGGAGCCGGGAGCCGCGATCCGCCACCGGAGGGTGACAGCTGCTAGACAGGTAATGTATGAGCGCAGCGCTGCATGCGGGGGGGCCCAGAAACTGAGGTGGGGGCGCCAAATTATGAGGGGGGCCCTGCTGGGGCCCTGTATACTACCACTGGGGCTATATACTACCACTACTGGGGCTGTCTGTATACTACCACTGGGCTATATACTACCACTGGGGCTGTATACTACCACTGGGGTTATATACTACCACTACTGGTGCTGTCTGTATACTACCACTGGGGCTATATACTACCACTGGGGCTGCTGTATACTACCACTGGGGCTGTATACTACCACTGGGGTTATATACTACCACTACTGGGGCTGTCTGTATACTACCACTGGGGCTATATACTACCACTGGGGCTGTATACTACCACTACTGGGGCTGTCTGTATACTACCACTGGGGCTATATACTACCACTGGGGCTGTATACTACCACTACTGGGGCTGTCTGTATACTACCACTGGAGCTATATACTACCACTGGGGCTGTATACTACCACTGGGGCTGTATACTACCACTGGGGCTGTATACTACCACTGGGGCTGGTGTATACTACCACTGGGGCTGGTGTATACTACCACTGGGGCTGGTGTATACTACCACTGGGGCTGGTGTATACTACCACTGGGGCTATATACTACCACTGGGGCTGTATACTACCACTGGGGCTGTATACTACTACTGGGGCTGTATACTACCACTGGGGCTGTATACTACCACTGGGGCTGGTGTATACTACCACTGGGGCTGTATACTACCACTGGGGCTGTATACTACCACTGGGGCTGTATACTACCACTGGGGCTGTATACTACTACTGGGGCTGGTGTATACTACCACTGGGGCTGGTGTATACTACCACTGGGGCTGGTGTATACTACCACTGGGGCTATATACTACCACTGGGGCTGTATACTACCACTGGGGCTGTATACTACTACTGGGGCTGTATACTACTACTGGGGCTGTATACTACCACTGGGGCTGTATACTACCACTGGGGCTGGTGTATACTACCACTGGGGCTGGTGTATACTACCACTGGGGCTATATACTACCACTGGGGCTGTATACTACTACTGGGGCTGTATGTATACTACCACTGGGGCTATATACTACCACTGGGGCTGTATACTACCACTGGGGCTGTATACTACTACTGGGGCTGTATGTATACTACCACTGGGGCTATATACTACCACTGGGGCTGTATACTACTACTGGGGCTGAATATACCACTGGGGCTGCTGTATACTACCACTGGGGCTGTATACTACTACTGGGGCTGTATGTATACTACCACTGGGGCTGTATATACTACTGGGGCTGCGTGTATACCACCACTGGGGCTGCTGCTGTATACTACCACTGGGGCTGCTGTATATACCTCTAGGGCTGCTGTATACTACCACTGGGGCTGCTGCTGTATATACCACTGGGGCTGCTGCTGTAACACTGCTGGGGCCTGTATATACCACTGGGGAGGCTGCTGTATACCACACTGCTGGGGCTGTATACCTGTGCTGGAGTCCACCCTCGGCTTATACGCGAGTCAATAAGTTTTCCCAGTTTTTGGGGGCAAAAGTAGGGGGGTCGGCTTATACACGGGTCGGCTTATACACGAGTATATACGGTAATCTTTACTGATATATTAAAATGAATGTCTCAAATTACAGCTCAATCACATAAAAGCCAAAAACAAAACACAGAGAAAGGGTAGAGGTGTTGTGTGATTAGTGATACACCCCCTTCACCCACACACAGTATGTCTGTGTTATATCAATTCACAGAATACCACATAGAACAGAACACACAGCTCCTTCCTTTATGATTACTCATCATACCACCCTATTGAATAGTGGGATATTTAACAAAATGCCATATATATCAAGATGAATCCTGATGATGACCTGATAGGAGTAACAAGGATGAATTAAACCACTTTCACATCTGTACATGGAACAATCTCACCGGGTCTATTATTTGCTCCTAGACCGTGTCAGGCCAAATAGGGTCACAAAACAACTGCTACCACACTTATATATATGAAACAATTTCCCAACGAGGTGAGAAAAAAACGCGATCATACGGTCAATTGTATGAAACGTGCAATTTTTTATTAAATAAACAATGTGCAGTACAAGGGGTGGGGGTAAGGTTAGAAAAACCAGCATTGATACATGGATATTTAAAAATAATTGTACATGTATATTACTTCACATGTTCATATATACATATTTCTCCTTTTGTAATATCAATATACATATACACAATATAAAGTATAGAATGAATATATAAATCAATAGCTCTATATATATAAAAAGAAGGGGTATCTATCCACCCTACAACTAGGGGTCTTTTTATATAATTATATATTGCACTAGCCCACATCAAAAATAGGGATATCCTATATTAAATATGTGTCTGTTATAGATCAAACAATTGTGAAGAGAATAAAGATAAATTAATATTATGTACACCAGTATGGCGTGGATCCTATGTAGCCACAATATGGAATGTCTAAATGGATTTCAATAAATCAGCACATTGTTTATTTCATAAAAAATTGCACATTTCATACAATTGATCGTATGATCGCGTTTTTTTCTCATCTCGGTGGGAAATTGTTTCAATTCACTGGGGAACACAATTTTTTAGGAGTTAGGTCAGACAACTGTTCTCAATTAATTTTTGGATGCTGAATCCAGAAATGATCTCAGTTTTTCTCTATCACGTCAAGTTTTTGAACTGTAGGATTTTTGTCTTCTCAAAAATATGTAAACTACTGTACCTAAAAAGTGTTTGTTTTTTTTTAAATAGTACAAATATGAACAAAAAATGAAATAGGCATGACAAATATGTTTTTAACACTATCACGTTTTTTACAAAGGATATATGAGTCGAATTGTAATCAGATAACAAGTCTTATTACAGATATCCGTGCAATTGTGCTTCTCTGGCAGGTAAGTTGTGGAGGAAAAACTTGACGTGCTAGAAAAAAACTGACTACATTTTTGGAATCAGCATGACAATTTTAGTATAAATCAGCTCAAAAACCTAACTCAACAGAAATTTTTTTTCAAATTGTTCCCCAGTGTATCGTTACTATGATCGGTCAGCTTTATTATACAGTTAGGGCCAGAAATATTTGGACAGTGACACAATTTTCGCGAGTTGGGCTCTGCATGCCACCACATTGGATTTGAAATGAAACCTCTACAACAGAATTCAAGTGCAGATTGTAACGTTTAATTTGAAGGGTTGAACAAAAATATCTGATAGAAAATGTAGGAATTGTACACATTTCTTTACAAACACTCCACATTTTAGGAGGTCAAAAGTTATTGGACAAATAAACATAACCCAAACAAAATATTTTTATTTTCAATATTTTGTTGCGAATCCTTTGGAGGCAATCACTGCCTTAAGTCTGGAACCCATGGACATCACCAAATGCTGGGTTTCCTCCTTCTTAATGCTTTGCCAGGCCTTTACAGCCGCAGCCTTCAGGTTTGGCTTGTTTGTGGGTCTTTCCGTCTTAAGTCTGGATTTCAGCAAGTGAAATGCATGCTCAATTGGGTTATGATCTGGTGATTGACTTGGCCATTGCAGAATGTTCCACTTTTTTGCACTCATGAACTCCTGGGTAGCTTTGGCTGTATGCTTGGGGTCATTGTCCATCTGTACTATGAAGCGCCGTCCAATCAACTTTGCAGCATTTGGCTGAATCTGGGCTGAAAGTATATCCCGGTACACTTCAGAATTCATCCGGATACTCTTGTCTGCTGTTATGTCATCAATAAACACAAGTGACCCAGTGCCATTGAAAGCCATGCATGCCCATGCCATCACGTTGCCTCCACCATGTTTTACAGAGGATGTGGTGTGCCTTGGATCATGTGCCGTTCCCTTTCTTCTCCAAACTTTTTTCTTCCCATCATTCTGGTACAGGTTGATCTTTGTCTCATCTGTCCATAGAATACTTTTCCAGAACTGAGCTGGCTTCTTGAGGTGTTTTTCAGCAAATTTAACTCTGGCCTGTCTATTTTTGGAATTGATGAATGGTTTTGCATCTAGATGTGAACCCTTTGTATTTACGGTCATGGAGTCTTCTCTTTACTGTTGACTTAGAGACAGATACACCTACTTCACTGAGAGTGTTCTGGACTTCAGTTGATGTTGTGAACGAGTTCTTCTTCACCAAATAAAGTATGCGGCGATCATCCACCACTGTTGTCATCCGTGGACGCCCAGGCCTTTTAGAGTTCCCAAGCTCACCAGTCAATTCCTTTTTTCTCAGAATGTACCCAACTGTTGATTTTGCTACTCCAAGCATGTCTGCTATCCCTCTGATGGATTTTTTCTTTTTTTTCAGCCTCAGGATGTTCTGCTTCACCTCAATTGAGAGTTCCTTTGACCGCATGTTGTCTGGTCACAGCAACAGCTTCCAAATGCAAAACCACACACCTGGAATCCACCCCTGACCTTTTAACTACTTCATTGATTACAGGTTAACGAGGGAGACGCCTTCAGAGTTAATTGCAGCCCTTAGAGTCTATTGTCCAATTACTTTTGGTCCCTTGAAAAAGAGGAGGCTATGCATTAGAGAGCTATGATTCCTAAACCCTTTCTCCGATTTGGATGTGGAAACTCTCATATTGCAGCTGGGAGTGTGCACTTTCAGCCCATATTATATATATAATTGTATTTCTGAACATGTTTTTGTAAACAGCTAAAATAACAAACCTTGTGTCACTGTCCAAATATTTCTGGCCCTAACTGTATGTGCCTGCATTGGTCCACGCCATGGCAGAGTTGCCATGGCTGAACTGAAGTATTTGTGTGCATACATGTTTTGCGTGTGTGTACTGAAGTGTACCTACATCCCCCACAAACACCATTGCATTCTCCATGTGTGTGGACACGTTGCCATGTGGCCAAACACATCATAATGGACATGTACACACAGTCACGGCATACAGTGTGGGCCAAAGGGCTGGACCTGTGTATTGGACATTAGCAGACAATGCTGCACGGACCCATCAATACCATTTTATTGATCCCATACCTCTGTGCACAGCATAAAGCTACAGTCATATGAAAAAGTTTGGGCACCCCTCTTAATCTTACTCATTTTTTTTTTGTTTAAAATTTGGTTTTTGCAACAGCTATTTCAGTGTGATATATGTAATAACTGATGGACACAGTAATATTTCAGGTTTGAAATGAGGTTTATTGCACTAACCAAAAATGTGAAATATGCATTATTTCAAAATTTGACAGGTGCAAAAGTATGGGCACCCTTCTGATTTTCATGATTTGAATACTCCCAACTACTTTTTACTGACATACTGAAGCACTAAATTGGTTTGGTCATACAACAAGGCGTTATGCATGGCGCCACAAAAACACAGCATTCCAAGAAAAACACTTGCTACCCACTGTCAAATTTGGGGGAGGGTCCATCATGCTTTGGGGCTGTGTGGCCAATGACGGCACCGGGAATCTTGTTAAAGTTGAGGGTCGCATGGATTCCACTCAGTATCAGCAGATTCTTGAGAATAATGTTCAAGAATCAGTGTCACAGTTGAAGTTACGCCGGGGATGGATCTTTCAGCAAGACAATGATCCAAAACACCGCTCCAAATCTACTCAGGCATTCATGCAGAGGAACAATTACAATGTTCTGGAATGGGCATCCCAGTCCCCAGACCTGAATATCATTGAACATCTGTGGGATGTTTTGAAGCGGGCTGTCCATGCTTGGCGACCATCAAACTTAACTGAACTGGAATTGTTTTGTAAAGAGGAATGGTCAAAAATACCTTCATCCAGGATCCAGGAACTCATTAACAGCTACAGGAAGCCACTAGTGGCTGTTATTTTTGCAAAAGGTGGATCTACTAAATATTAATGTCACTTTTCTGTTGAGGTGCCCATACTTTTGCACCTGTCAAATTTTGAAATAATGCATATTTCACATTTTCAGTTAGTACAATAAACCTCATTTCAATCCTGAAATATTACTGTATCCATGAGTTATTACATATATAACACTGAAATAGCTGTTGCAAAAGTGCTATTTTAAACAAAAAAAAATGAGTAAGATTAAGAGGGGTGCCCAAACTTTTTCATATGACTGTATGTGCAACTGCCCTGTATTCAAAAGTAACGACAGACACAGGTTTTTGTTTTTGTTATTTTTTTAGTTGGACTTTCTGTGCACAAAAAAAAGGTATTTGCAAAACACGCACAAAACATACAAAAAACACAAGTGTCAACATCACACAAATAAAGACAAAATTATGATAAATAATGGGCATACCCAAACATGTGACAATACAGAACCAAAAAAAAAAACAACTAACTAACTAATGTGTCAAAACCCAAAATTAAAAAAACACAACCCCAAGCCTCCTGGTGCAGCCACCCTGGTGACTCCACCCTCCTCATGTTGCTGCCTCACAACACCAGCCACCCTACACCTGCTGGTGCTGCCAGGCCACTGCCCCAGGGCCATTAAAGTAGGAGCAGTATGCGCCTCTGCTGCTCCTGGCATCCTGCTGACTCAGTGACTGGAGTGGCGCCACACCATGGTCGGCAGCACACCAATCTCCGGGACAGAGCTCCCCTGTTCTGGGGTCCACAGAATCCACATAACTTGCCGGCGTGTATGATGACCGATCCCTTTGACGCAGGAAGTTATGCAGCACACAGCAGGCCAGCACTACCACATCTATAGATTCCAGTTTCATATGCAAAGGCGTATGAAACACGTGGAATCTATTGGCCATGATCCCGAACGCATTTTCAACCACACGGCGAGCCTGGGATAGCCGGTAATTGAAAATGCGCTGCTCAGAAGTAACCGTCCTCTGGGGATATGGCCGTAGTAGGTGAGCCTGAAGTGGGAAGGCTTCATCCCCCACAAACGCAAAGTTGAGATGAACGGTTGTCTCATCATTTGAGGGCAAGTTCAGAGCACCTCTCCTTAGGTCTTGGGCCAAGGAGCTGTGTACAAACACACCCCCATCCGAGACACGGCCGTTCATGCCAACGTCCACGTACTCATACTGAGCACCCGCCAGGGCCATGAGGACCACGCCAAAATATCCTTTGTAATTATAATACAAGGACCCCGTGTTGGGGGGTTGCGTGATCCTCACGTGCTTACCATCCAATGCACCGCCGCAGTTTGGAAATTGCCATCGATCTTCAAAACCTCTGGGCATATCCATCCAGCGGGGGTTGTTGGGAACTGCATGTAGGATGGCAGCAGACAACTCACGATGGCCTCACACGTCTCGAAGATCAGGCGGCTCAGCAGTGGCCGTGAGACTGCTGCAGGGTATTGCAGGTCTGTCCTCGAACAACCTGTTGCCAAGAACCTCAAAGTTACAGCCAAACGCTCCTCAGGTGGCACAGCTCGACGCATCAAAGTGTCCTGTCGGGCTATCAATGGTATTATGTGTTCCAAGAGGAATGTGAAAGAGTCCTCCAACATACGTAGATAGTTCCTGAAATCATGCGGACTAGTATCCTCCAGCTGATGCAGCAGGCGCATGTGACTCAGGTCGGCCCGTTGCCGAAGTCAATCCCGAACCCACAGATGCCATGGTCTGCGAGCCCGCATCCTCTCAGCTCTCTCCTCCAGTTACAAGTCCTCTTCCACCAAGGCAAGTGCCATGATAACATCTCCATCAGGGTCCATGATGATCTCACCTACCAACCCCTGTAAATGGATAAAGAAAAACCTATCACCAAAACAACACGTTATCAGGCATCAAAAGTAACCACTACCTCATTCCCTACACATCTCCTAGCCAGTTACCAACATCCTAGCAGACTCTGCTCATATGGCCACCCACATAGATATATTGCACCATTGAACGGTCTCAAACAACATTACACTGCCTCACAAGCACACCTGCTATCACTACACCCATGAGCCTCCTCAACAACTACATCTCCATCGTCCAAATTGAGACATCATTACCATACCCCCATATAGCTGGCCATAATGTTTATGTACTACCACGAGGCCTAGGAAAATACAAAGCTCAAAAATACAGACAGATGCTTATATCAATTAAATACAAGAACATGATAAACGTACCAGAGCCATGTGCTAATGACAAATTATCATCCCACGCAGCTGACAATCGCATAGTCATCATTTCCAACACACATCCCTGTGGTGTGGATAAGGCCGGATCATCGCAAGCCACATGGGCCACTCCACATCTCAGTATCGCCAGAATACTTCCATTCTGTCCGGTAAAGGCCAGTACTATGTGCCCACATTTCATATGTTCCACTAAACTAACCACAGAGGCCTCCTTGGTACATGAGGCAAAATGGATTGTCAATGAGGATGGTGTTTTGTGGTAAGGAAAGCCAGCCATCCATTTTCCGGCACACAATAGCTCCATCAAACATATCATTACAAAACATACACCAGGACTTGGGCATCTGCTACAGTACACAACAACGATCCGTACTGCAAAGATGTAACCAACGCTAAACACAGCCATATCAAAAATCATGTTTCAACATCAATACTTACTTTATGACTCTGGGCAGCAAGCATGCTGTAGCTCTGTCGTTAGTGGTTTTTATGTGGTAAGCATCCAATCACAGAGCATCTGCGTCATCTAATTGACGTAGCCGCCTGGGCGTTGCCACGTGCGACTACTGATCGACGCCTGGGCTGCTTTGTGATTGGTCATGTTCTGTATAAAATTGTGGCCAGCTGGTCCGCCACCCATGCTCCTACTTCAATGTGCATTGTTCAAGTAGTGTCTCATCCCCAGGACTCTGTTGGACAGACGGTAAGTCGGTGGATATGCTATTGTGCTTCTCATGTATGCTATATTCTTTTCGGCTTCAGAGCCATAGTTTGCAAGATGTATGGGTGGCTTATGTACAGCTTCAGGTAGCGTCATGTAGATGTGTGGTTTGTGACGGGTACGCAGCGTTAAGCCCCTCTGTGTCCTGTTTCACACATAATGATCCTTACCACCAATGACATGAGCATGTGTCCTACAGCACTACATTGTTACATAAATATGTGTTGAGGTCATTCCTGTGTGTACATTTTGTGTGGTACGCCATGTATGCCATTTCTAAATTATACAGCTTTGTAACTTGCCCTGGCCAGACCTAAACCACATATGCCGTGTCATGTGCAGCATGTCCGATCTGTGTACACATGTAAAGCCCATTAATGCTTCTGCATACACAAGCTAACTACCAGACCACCTGTCATTGCTAGTCCTGGACATGGATTGGCCACACAGAGTATGGTGTGACCTGATATGTACATGTATGTGTTTGGGTAACACACTATGTATTTTTTTGGCAGATGGCTGAGGGTCCTGAATTTGTGCGTGACCTCCTAGCCTTGTACCAGGACCAGGAATGCCTGTGGCAGGTGGCGTTGCCTGACTACAAGAACAAGGCGGCGAGGGCTGTGGCCTACGGGCACCTTCTCGAGCTGGCAAACCGGCTCGACCAATGTAAGACCTGGACAGTGCCGATGGTTGTGGACAAAATCAAGCGCCTGCGCATCGTGTTCACCAAGGAACATAAAAAGTGGATGGACACTCGGTCCGGGGCTGGAGCTGAGGAGGTCCCTAAGCCACATCTGTGGTATTATGACCTCCTCACCTTCACAGTGGCCCAAGAGGCTCCTTACGAAACACGGTGCAGCAGGCGCCTTGCCCAATTATCTTCGGCCACAAGCCAAGAGCCTGCCACGTCACAAGAGGTGCGTACTTGGTGTTTAGCTACCTATGTCCACACCTTGTTGGTTGCACTGATGTGTGGGCTCGTGGACATGTTGAAGGCACAACCGTCTTGTTCTTTCCCCATTCTTCTGTGTCTTCTTCTGTGTGTTGGGTTGTGGCTGTTGGCACAGATTGTGCTGTGTTTTGTTGGGTCACTTGACATATCATTTTGGAGCCTCAGGTGAGTGAACAGCACTGGTCTAATTCTTTCTTCATCTCTCTTTCCAACCCTGCTGCTGTTAATTTTGTTGTTTGGCATGTTCTGATATGCGCCATCTGGTGCTGGGTGGTTGGTTGTGGTAATTTATGTCAGTACATTGCTACTCTTGTTAATTTTTGTTTTTTCTCTGTTTAATTTACAGGCCCCTCTGGAGTCTGGCTCCAGTGCCGAGGACCGACCCACTGGCCAGGCTCCAGCATCAACACCTTTGGGAGAGCAGGTGCCTGATCCCAGTGGTGGAGGGCCATGCCCAGGGCCCAGCTCAGGCATACAACGGCGACGCACACCTGCCCCACCCAACACTAAGCTGGGTACCTGGGCAAAACGGGTCATATTGGACTGAGAGAGGACCCCCGCCACTGCAATCGGGCACATGGCCAGTGAGATGGTGTCCCACATGGAGCCAGAACAACGTGCCATCGCCAAGAGGGCCATCATTCGGTCCTGGAAGCGGGCGTGGATGGGACACTGAGATGGGGTGGTTACCTTGCCATCCCCAAGAAAACAACACCCATGCCCCCTGCGCCCCTAAAACACATGGCTAGAGGTCGCCAAAATCAGGATCCTCCACATCCCCCACGAACACTCCACTACAGAAGGGCCACCAATGTGTGGGACTACGGGCATGAGGGGGAGAAGCCATTGTCTGATCCAGCAGAGGATGAAGATGTTACTAGGCAATGCACTACATTGCGTCCTGTACTGTTTTTGTTTTTTGTTTGGAAAAAAACAAGCGTGTTATGTTTATTTTGTGGTAATAAACCAGACTGTGATTTTCCATACCTACGTCCACATATGTGTCACGTTCAGTAGTATGGTTGTGGGTGTACAGTCATGGCCAAAAGTTTTGAGAATGATACAAATATTAATTTTAACAAAGTCTACTGCTTCAGTTTTTCTAATGGCAATTTGCATATACTCCAGAATGTCATAAAGAGAGATCAGCTTAACAGCAATTACTTGCAAAGTCAATATTTGCCTAGAAAATGAACTTTAACCCCCCAAAACACATTTCAACATCATTGCAGTCCTGCCTTAAAAGGAGCAGCTAACATCGTTTTAGTGATTGTTCCATTAACACAGGTGTGGGTGTTGATGAGGACAGGACTGGCGCTCAATCAGTCATGATTAAGTAAGAATTTTAAAAGGAGGCTGGTGCTTGGTATCATTGTTTCTCTTCAGTTAACCATGGTTATCTCTAAAGAAACACGTGCAGCCATCATTGCACTGCACAAAAATGGCCTAACAGGGAAGAGTATCGCAGGTAGAAAGATTGCACCTCAGTCAACAATCTATCGCATCATCAAGAACTTCAAGGAGAGAGCTTCTATTCTTGTCAAAAAGGCTCCAGGGCGCCCAAGAAAGACCAGCAAGCGCCAGGACCGCATCTTAAAACTGTTTCAGCTGCGGGATCGGACTACCAGCAGTGCCGAGCTTGCTCAGGAATGGCAGCAGGCTGGTGTGAGTGCTTCTGCACGCACTGTGAGGCGGAGACTCTTTGAGCAAGGCCTGGTTTCAAGGAGGGCAGCAAAGAAGCCACTTTTCTCCAGAAAAACCATCAGGGACCGACTGATATTCTGCAAAAGGTACAGGGAGTGGACTGCTGAGGGCTGGGGGTAAAGTCATTTTCTCTGATGAATCCCCTTTTCTGGAAAACAGCTTATTCGGAGAAGAAGAGGTGAGCGCTACCACCAGTCTTGTCTCATGCCAACTGTAAAGCATCCTGAAACCATTCATGTGTGGGGTTGCTTCTCAGCCAAGGGAATTGGCTCACTCACAGTCTTGCCTAAAAACACAGCCATGAATAAAGAATGGTACCAGAATGTCCTCCAAGAGCAACTTCTCCCAACCGTCCAAGAGCAGTTTGGCACCCAACAATGCCTTTTCCAGCATGATGGAGCACCTTGCCATAAAGCAAAGGTGATAACTAAATGGCTCAGGGAACAAAACAGAGATTTTGGGTCCATGGCCTGGAAACTCCCCAGATCTTAATCCCATTGAGAACTTGTGGTCAATCATCAAGAGACGGGTGGACAAACAAAAACCAACAAATTCTGGAAAAATGCAAGCATTGATTATGCAAGAATGGACTGCTATCAGTCAGGATTTGGTCCAGAAGTTGATTGAGAGCAGCCAGGGAGAATTGCAGAGGTCCTGAAGAAGGGTCAACACTGAAAATATTGACTTGCTGCATTAACTCATTCTGTCAATATAACTTTTGGTACTCATAATATGATTGCAATTATATTTCTGTATGTGATATAAACATCAGACAAACACAAATAAAAACCAGAGGCCAGCAGATCATGTGAAAATAGAATTTTGGTGTCATTCTCAAAACTTTTGGCCATGACTGTAGTGCGTTGTGGGTGTAATGGTGAAGTCTGTGGGGCAGAAGGAGAGGCCTCCTGTCCACAATAACATAGTTGTGTCATTGTAGCAGATAGGAGCCGATCCATAGGTGACATGTGTGCGTATTGAGAGATTAGGAGTCTTCTCTGGGCAACAGAGGTGAGTATGTTTGTGTGTGTGTGTGTGTGTGTGTTTGTTAATGTGGGTGTGATCTAGATTCCTTTCCACGACCCAGTCTGACTCATGGAGCTTAGCAGATAACTGGAACCTGGTGTTTAGACTGGTTTATCCCCTTGACTGGACTGACGGGATCTGCCATTGTAAATCCAGAGTATGGAATTGGGCTCAACGGACAGCCGGGATGGTGGCTGTTATACACACCAGCAAGGCTATGGCTGCTCTCAAGTTTATGCTTTGCTGCCATAGAGCCCCCTTTGTCATTTGATGTTCATGATTTTCTCTTCTGGGTGCAGTGATTTGGTTGACTGAATCAGGCTAGGGTCAGACCTGCGCAGCCCTCAGACTGCAGGGTCGGTTTAAAACAGTCTCTGGCAGGCTTCGCATATAGAGTTACCAGCATGTAACGCTATGCGCCGCCTGCCTATGGATTGCTATGGCAACCAGATGCTTACCGAACCCGCCGACTCCACAGAGAATACCCAGGTATGCACTTTTGCAAAGCGCACAGGAAACCGCTGCAGACCGCTTTTACTGTGTGCTCTGCAATAGCGCATTACCGGGGATTCTCTGTGGAGCCACCAGGTGCGGTAGGCATCGGGTTGCCATAGCAATCCATAGGCACATGCTGGTAAACTATACACTTAGGGTGCTTTCACATCAGCGTTTTTCGTAATTCGCGGCAGATGCGGTGAAAAAAACGCATCTGCCGCGTTTGCCGCATAACCGTTCCACTTGCGGCGCGGTTGCGGTTTTTTCTATGCAAAGTATAGGCATACTTGCGGCAGGTGCGGCAAGTGCGGTTTTGCACTTGCGGCAGGTGCGGCCGCGAAAAAAACCGCGGCTTACTGCGGTTTTTTTTCGCGGCCGCACCTGCTGCAAGTGCAAAACCGCACTTGCCGCACCTGCCGCAAGTATGCCTATACTTTGCATAGAAAAAACCGCAACCGCGCCGCAAGTGGAACGGTTATGCGGCAAACGCGGCAGATGCGTTTTTTTCACCGCATCTGCCGCGAATTACGAAAAACGCTGATGTGAAAGGGCCCTAAGCCTGAGAATTTCTAAGTTTTTAACGGATTCCTCAGGCTCAGGCCAGACGTAGGTCTGATGATAGCCTCAGGGTAATTACCAGAACTTTTTCATCCTGAACTAGATCTGTTTTTGACTTGTCCATATTTATGAGCCATCCCAAATATGTGAGTACTGAGAGGACTCGATCCACGGCTGTCATACAGAGTGTTTTGTTCCTCCTACTACGAGAAGTCTTCCAGATAAGGGAATACTAAGATGTTTTCCTTTCTTAGATAAGTCACATTTGCTGCCATTTTAGTAATACCCCTTGTCACCAAGGAGATGTCAAAGAGGAGGCATTGGTACTGAAGGTGTACTAGGGTGCCATCGAGCTCTACTGCCAGCCTGAGATATTTCTGGTGCTCTTTGTGGATGGGGACATGGTAATAAGCATCTTTTAGATTGATTACTGCCATAAAACATAAGGGAAAAAGGAGTCTGGCTGTTGACTTCAAGGTTTCCACCTTGAACCTTCCCACTGCAAATTGATTTAAACGTTTTAAGTTGAAAATTGTTCGGAAACATCCATTCTGTTTTCGATTGAGAAAATGATTGCTATAAAAACCTTTTCTTTCTGAAGATAGAACATAACCTAGAAGCCCCTTTTCCAGCAAAGCGGACACTTCTATCTGAACCTGTTCTGTTCTCCTGGTTTTGCTTTAGACACCGACATCTGACGATTTGGAAGGGTAGAGAAATGTAGTCCAACACCCTGAGAAAAGGAATTTACCACCCATTGGGAGGCTGGCAGTGTGACCCAATGAGAGGAAAACTGTAGTAATCTACTTCCTACTTGTGCTTGGCATCATTAATGCCAACTTTCCTTTGTAGTTGGGTTTGTTAAGTAGGAAATCCTTTTCCTGGCCTCAATTACTGTGCCAATTAAGACTGCCTCTAGAAGAATCTCTTCGCCTATCTGATCACTAAAAGGAACCTTTAAACTGATGATTATTAGGATGAGGGAAATTCTTCTTCTTGTCTGCAGCCTTTTCCAGTATTTCATCTAGGGCTGAGCCTAAAAGGTAGCCCCCTTGACATGGAATGGTACATAGATGCATTTCTTATTGGAAATTAGTCTTCCCATTCTTTCAACCACAAGGTTCTGCGTCCAGAATTAGAAAGGGTGCAAGACCGAGCCACCAGTTTAATACTATCCACTGAGGCATCTGCAAGGAAACTGGCTGCTTTCTGCATAGCAGGTAGTGCATCTAGGAGTTGCTCTCTAGGGTGTTTTTCTTTGATCTGGAACTCCAGCTCTTGGAGCCATTTCATGAGTGACCTCGCTGTGCAAGTGGCAGCTATGCTGGGTTTAAATGAGCATGCCGCAGCCTCCCAAGCTTCTCCAAGATAATGGTCAGTTTTTTTATTTAAAGGATTAATGATCCCAAATCATCAAAGGGGAGAGCCAAATTCTTCGAGACCTTCGCTATTGCAGCATCGATTTTACGGGACTTCTTCCAATATTGGGAGTTGTCTTCAGCAAAGCGATGCTTTCTCTTTAGCACCTGTGGCCCAGACATCTTCCGAATCGGTTTCTTCCATTCTTTTCTCATGCACTAGTAAGACTCGATGCAAACGATGCAGGTTACTAAACATTACATCCTGCACTGATCTTTGCTCCTTAGGGCAACTATGGAGGTGGAAACCCGTAACTAACTTTAACAATTTGCCTAAAGGTACCGTCACACACGGCAATTTTGCTAGCGATTTCACTGGCAATTTGCTGGTTGCAGTGAAATCATGGACATTGTTCTATTTTGTTGCCGTGTACAAATGGAACAATGTGTCCATGATTTCACTGCAACCAGCAAATTGCCAGTGAAATCGCTAGCAAAATTGCCGCGTGTGACGGTACCTTAAGTCTTCAGGTAAGTAACGTGAATGGCCTCTCCTACTGTAAGCCAACACTTGAAGAAAGAGGCTGTCTATCATAGACGGGAAAGTGGGCCCCATAAACACGCATCTCTCGTCTCAGTGTCCTTTATTTCCTCTTTGATTAAAGATTTAATGTCTTCAAAAAGTCCAATGTCCAATCAAGTGGGGTCCATTAAACAACCCTACAAGCTCGAGCCCGTACCGACCCTGTCGGGATTGTGAATCTGGCTACCTCCTGGCCTCTACCAGTCCCATGAAGTGATCCTCAAGTAACTTATAGGTGTCCACCTTGGAACAGGAAACCACACCGAGGGCTGGAGAGAGGGGCCATCCCTTTTATCTTCAGTAAGTTTCTTGTTCCTGGGCGGATATCCTCCCTCTCATGTACTGCATGGTGCTGTCATCCTGGGAAGGAATTATTGTTCCAAAATCTTCCTGTGGCCCCCAATGAATCGATTAAGAAATTAAACTTTAATTTTTCTGCAGGGAAACCCCTTTAACTCTCCACACTGTACAATGTAAGCCTGCAGGCTCCTCTCCCCTCTGTACCAGTCTGTCATTGCTAGTTTGTGCATTGTCATTTATACTTTTATGCATTGACTTCTCATGTACAGTGACATGGAATCAACGATGCTGTAAAAATAAAGTATAGCTATAAGACGACAACAGACCTCTAGGTAAGGTTTAATAATAATAAATCATAATTATATATATGCACATGGTAATCACTTGTTACCATAGTTTATATTCATTTTTCTGGGTTTGCATTATTAGCTGTACATCAGCTTTGCACACCTCAGCATGTGTACGGAGGCCCATATTGTAGTGTAGAGTTTATTCTGTTACACCAACTTGCAGATTTACAGTCCTATTATACTTTTTCACCCCCTCGGCTGTCATACATGCGATACCTGCAGTCATCATACTGTGCAGTGTATTTCAGCTTTGCAAGTTTGGGACTTGTAACATTTTATGAAACACTGAAGCATAACACCACTTTACAGAAGTATTTTTAATTGAATGACATAAAAAGTCACCAGAAATTTTCTGAAGTCCAAAACGATTCTACTTTACAAAAATATAGTACAAAAACAAAGGGAAAATAGAAAAATTCTTTACAAGTCGTCGCCGAGGCTGAAGACACACAGCAGCCAGGTCACGTCTGCTTCATTGGAGCAGGGATATTGGCGGAGGCTTGCTCCAGAAATGCCAGGGGCCCTTGTGGCATCTCACTCGGCTTCTTGGGCGGACCGTTGATCTCCTCGAGGACTTGCTGCCAGCTCCGTAACTTCGCCAGATGCTTCTGAATGAGAACTTCCTTCCTCTGAAGCTCGCTCCTCAGTTCTGTCACATCCTGCCAGGGAATAAAAAAGGACAATTTCTATGGTATCAAAATTTTGGTTCAAAAGTAAACTATGCTATCTGGCACGAGGTTTGCTGTTATCCCTACTGGGGTGATATTCAAAGGGATTGAATAAAATTGAAAAAACATGGCTGCTTTCTTCTAGAAACAAAGAGAATTTTGTTTACGTACCGTAAATTCTTTTTTCTTTAATCATCAATGGGAGACCCAGACAATGGGGTTTAGGGCTCCGCCCTCCGGAGGTCACACTAGGTACTACAAGTTTGTAGACACCGCCTCCTCCGCTTATAAACCCCCACCGTAGGAAACATCCTCAGTTTAGTCCATAAGCTGCGAGGAGAAAAAATGAACCACACCCGAAACATCGGGAAGAATGCCGTGTACTGACGGTTTGAACAACCCGGAAAAAACACTGTCTCAACAGAGAACAGATCAAATGCAAACATGCAACGGAACAACTGGGTGGGTGCTGGGTCTCCCATTGATGATTAAAGAAAAAAGAATTTACGGTACGTAAACAAAATTCTCTTTTTTCTGGTCATCATAATGGGAGACCCAGACAATGGGGATGTCCTAAAGCAATACCCCAGGGCGGGAAGAGTTCCTCAACAAGACGGATAATACACGGTCCCCCTTAAAGGTGGGCAACCGCCGCCTGGAGGACCCGCCTGCCCAAACTTGCGTCCGCAGAGGCATGGGCATGCACCATATAGTGCTTTGAGAAAGTGTGCAGGCTGGACCAGGTGGCCGCCTGACACACCTGTAGAGCAGATGCTCGATGTCGCAAGGCCCATGAGGCACCTACAGCTCTAGTAGAGTGTGCCTTCAAACCCACCGGGAGAGGCAAACCAGAAGACTGGTAAGCCTCCTGAATGGGAGCCTTGATCCATCTGGCCAAGGTCGACTTCGAAGCCGCGGACCCCTTACAGCGACCCATCGTGAGGACAAATAAAGAATCCGAACTCCTAAAGGAGGCGGTCCTGGACACATAAATGCGTACAGCTCTCACGAGATCCAAAGTATGGAGGTCGCGCTCAACCTGATGAACGGGAGCGGGGCAAAATGATGGGAGAACAATCTCCTGGTTTAGGTGGAAAGTTGAAACCACCTTCGGCAAGAATTCAGGCCGCGGGCGCAACACCACCTTGTCTTGGTGAACCACCAGAAAGGGTGACTTGCACGAAAGTGCAGCCAATTCTGAGACCCTTCTCAGAGACGTAATTGCCACCAGAAAAACCACCTTCTGGAACAGACGAGAGAGAGAGATGTCTCTCAGTGGCTCAAACGGCGGTTTCTGCAGTGCCGCCAGGACCATGTTGAGGTCCCAAGGGTCCAGAGGTCGTCTGTAAGGCGGAACCACCCGAGACACCCCCTGCAGAAATTGACGGACCTTCGGGAGGAGCGCCAAGCGCCTGTCAAACAGCACAGAAAGTGCTGATACTTGACCTTTCAGAGAGCCGAGGGATAATCCCAATTCCAAACCCGACTGTAGGAAGGCCAACAATGTCGGGATGGACAGGGGCCACGGTGAGCGTCCACCAGAGGCACACCAGGAGAAAAAGATTTTCCACGTTCTGTGGTATATCTTCCTGGAGACAGGTTTCCTTGCCCGATTCATCGTGGCAACCACCGTAGGAGAGAAGCCCCTGGATGTCAGCAGCCAGGCCTCAAGAGCCATGCAGTCAATCTGAGGGCCCTGGAATTGAGGTGGAAGAATGGCCCTTGCGCGAGTAGATCTGCGCGTTCTGGAAGAGCCCACCGGTGTCCGCCTGACAGTTGCCAGAGGTCCGGGTACCAGGACCTCCGGGGCCAATCTGGAGCCACTAGAATGGCTACTCTGCATTCTGTCCTGATTTTCCACAGAACCCTGGGAATCAGAGCGAGAGGCGGGAACACATATGGCAGCTGGAAGCTGGACCAACTCAGGATCAGGGCATCCGCCCCCAGAGACTGAGGATCCCACGATCGTGCCATGTATTGGGGTACCTGATGATTCAGCCGTGAGGCCATCAGATCCACGTCCGGAGTGCCCCATTTGCTGCAGATGTCCCGGAAGACGTCTGGATGCAGGGACCACTCTCCGGCGTCCATCCCCTGTCGGCTCAGGTAGTCGGCCTCCCAGTTCTCGACCCCTGGGATGTGAACTGCGGAGATCAGGCAGCCGTTTTCCTCCACCCAGGCTAGAATGCGGTGGACTTCGGCGAGGGCCTGAGCACTTCTGGTCCCTCCCTGATGATTTATGTAGGCGACGGCCGTCGCATTGTCGGACTGAACCCGAATGGGTTGTCCTGACAGGAATTTCTGAAACGCCAGGAGCGCCAGATAGACCGCCTTGATCTCCAGCACGTTGATCTGTAATGCCGACTCCGCCTGGGTCCATAGGCCTTGAGCCCTGTGGTGTAAGAACACCGCGCCCCAGCCCTTCAGACTGGCGTCGGTGGTCACCACTAACCATGACGGTTTTAGAAAGGACCGGCCCCGTGACAGATGATGTGGCTGGAGCCACCACTGTAGGGAGTCCCTGGTTGATTGTGACAGCGTCACCAGCCGATTCAGAGAAATCGTCCTTTTGTCCCATCGGCGAAGAATCTCCAACTGGAGAGGACGGAGGCGAAACTGTGCGAAAGGCACCGCCTCTATCGCCGCTACCATGCGTCCCACCAGCTTCATCAACTCCCGTAGGGAAGATTGTGGTGACAGGAGAACATTCTGCACTCCTGATTGGATCGCAAGCTGTTTGGCTTGAGGTAGGGACACCAGGGCTGAGTCCGTGTGGAAGTCCATGCCCAGATATGTCAAAGACTGGGTCGGAACCAGGGTCGACTTTGGAATGTTGAGAAGCCACCCGAACTGTTCCAGAGACTTCATGGTCACCTCCAGGCTCACCCGACAAAGGTCTTCCGATGGCGCCCTGACCAGCAGGTCGTCCAAATAGGGAATGACGGCGTGTCCCTGCACATGCAGGAGAGCCATCATTGAGGCCATCACCTTTGTGAACACTCGCGGTGCCGAGGCTAGCCCGAATGGCAGTGCCACAAATTGGAAGTGTTCTTCCCCCACTGCGAATCTCAACCAGCGCTGATGAGCCGGTGCAATGGGCACGTGAAGGTAAGCGTCTCTGATATCTATGGACGCTAGGAAGTCTCCCTGTGACACAGCTGCGATCACGGAGCGCAGGGATTCCATACGAAACTTCCGAACCAACACGTGGCGGTTGAACAACTTGAGGTCCAGAACCGGACGAAAGGAGCCGTCCTTCTTTGGGACAATAAAGAGGTTGGAGTAAAAACCCCTGAACCTCTCTCCCGTGGGTACTGGGACCACCACTCCGTCTCTGCGGAGTCCCTCCAACACCAGATGAAAAGCCTGAGCTTTGTCTAGGGATGGAACAGACCGATGGAATCGGTGTGCTGGCTGTGACGTCAGCTCTATCCTGTAGCCTTTTGAGACTACGTCTCGGACCCACTGGTCTTGGACGTGGAGAAGCCATCTGTCCTGGAAAAGAGACAGGCGGCCCCCCACCTGTGGGGAGACAGGATGAAGGAGCGAGTCATGCCGAAGCGGGTTTAGGGGTGGCAGCTGCAGCCCCTGCCGGCTTCTTTTGGCGACTTTTGTTGCGCCACTGAGTGGAGGGCTTGCCCCCACGGTCCGCGCGAGCGGACGCCGCTGATGACTGCGAGCTGGGGCGAAAGGACCACTGTTTTGGGTTCCTTTTCACGGTATACCGTGGCTTAGGCTTATTCTGCGGGATCTTAGACTCAGCAGAATCCTTTATCAGCTTGTCCAGCTCGGTGCCGAAGAGCCTGTCACCAGAGAACGGAAGATTTTGCAAAATCTTCTTAGACGTGGCATCTGAGTCCCAAAGACGCAGCCACAACAACCTGCGGATCGCTATAGCATTGGCCGAAGCCACAGCCGAGCGAGTGGCAGTTTCCAGAGTCGCCGTTCTGGCGTAGTCCGCATAAGCCCTTGCCCTGTCGGAGAGTGCCAGGACCTCTGGGCTGGCCCTAGCTAGATCAGAGATACCATCCAAGCAGGAGGTAATCGCTTGTAGGGTCCAGAGCGCGGCAAAATTAGGGGCAAATGAAGACCCCACAGCCTCATAGGAAGACTTGGCGAGTTGCTCGACCTGTATCAGTAGCATCCTTCAATGAGGAGCTATCAGAGGCAGAAAACAAGGAGCGTGCAGCAATCCTGGTCATGGAAGCGTCCACCTTAGGGGACTGTGACCATTCCAGAAGCACCTCCTGAGGAAAGGGGAAGCGATTGTCCTTAGGTTTACGGACATAACGCCGCCCAGGATGTAACCTGGGAGCTCTAATCACCCTTCCAAAATTAGTGTGGTCCATAAAGGATCCACTTGGTCTCGCCTCCGGCCGCAGCCATTGATAGACCTCCTTGGGGTGAACAGTCACCTCCTCAGGAGGAGTGACCAGACGTAATGTCTCATTGATGGAGGACACCAGATCCTCCACCCCATCTGGAGGTTCAGACACAGACCCGAGAGTAGAACCCCCATCATCTTCCTCACCATCAGAGGAACGCTCCTCCTCAGAGAGAGCTTGGAGCTCTGGAGAGGCCTCACGAGCTCGCTTAGGGGGTCTCACAGAAGAAGTAAGAGCCACCCGGGGGTAACTGGGAGGAGTAGCTGGGTTTTCCAGCCTCCTATGAAGTGCCTCCAGGGATTGCGACATGGAGGACATCTGGGACAGCAGAGATTCATTTATCTTATTCTGCGTCTCCCATGTCCCTGGGATCACCCGAACCTCAGGGTACAGACCCGCAGATTCTGATCCAACAGTAACTGTCCGGGTCTCTGGGCGTCCGCAATTATTGCAGGACCCCTCCACCAGTGAACCGTTGCATGTAGCGCAGGTAATGGTGCCATCTGCCGTCTTAGCAGCACGCTTCCTTACTGAGGACATCGCCACAGTAGGGGGAAATAAGCCAAGTTGTAATAAACAAACCGGAGATCCCGGTGGCTTACCGACCGCAGTACGCGGTAGGAGGAAGCGGTGTTCGTGTGTGACCTCCGCGAGTTCCGGTCTCCCCCTGGAAAGTGCAGACACACGCTGCAGCCAGATCCCAGCCGGGAAGAGAGGGAGAAGATGGCCGCCGACAGTAAAGTCATAGGCGTGGCCAGGAACACGCGGGAGAACACAAAACACGCCCATCGGTGATGTCACCGTAAGAGCTGCTTCCTCCTCCTCCAGGCAGCCTCAGTAATGGAGGTGCCAGAGCCCGCAGCGCGGGAAAAGAGTGTGTAACAATGCACATACACACACAGACTGCATGCACAAAACAAACATCAGCAGTCTAGAGCCTCAGCCCCTGTGACACACAGGGCGGTCAGCCAGAGTGACCCCAGCACAGGGTACACCGACAGAACCGCGGACCCGAGGGTAACCGCGCGGTCTGAGTGTCATGACACCAAGTGACAGACACTACCCCCAGGCACACAGGAGACACACCAGGTGCCTCAGTGCCGGTCCGGTCTGTAAGCACCATTTAGGGAGGCCTCGGACGGGGGTTCAGCACCAGTCCGGAGTGTAAGCACCATTTAGGGAGGCCTCGGACTGGGCTGGCTCCGTCCGGTCTGTAAGCACCATTTAGGGAGGCCTCGGACGGAGCGGAGCTGTGCAAGGCTCCAGGCTCCCCCTCTCCAGAGCCTCCATGGAGGGATGGAAAGGAAGGAGCTCGACAGCGTACCGGGAGAACAGCAAGTGTCCAGGCTAAAAAGCCCTCCGGTACCTCCACCAGCGTGTTCCACAAAGGGTGAGCGGGGAGACTGTCGAGGGTCCCAACCGGGACCAATTACCTTGTCTTCATACGCCATCACGTAAGCTGTGAGAATGCAGTGAAGTGCAAGCAAAGCGTGATCCTCCGAGCACACTAAGTTTAAAACTGAGGATGTTTCCTACGGTGGGGGTTTATAAGCGGAGGAGGCGGTGTCTACAAACTTGTAGTACCTAGTGTGACCTCCGGAGGGCGGAGCCCTAAACCCCATTGTCTGGGTCTCCCATTATGATGACCAGAAAAATGTCATATCTGACAATCAATGCATTCGGCACTACAGCTCTGCTTCAATTAAATGAATGGAGCGGAGAGGGAAAACCACCAACAACCAGTGGACCACGGAGGAGCAGTTTGCAGAAAAAAGCAGCAATGATTCTCTAATCCTCCTGGACAATCCCCGAAATAAACGTTCATGAGTAGCAGATTTGCTTTATATTTTTCTGCAGAATATCCTGCATGTAAAGGCTGTTTTCACACTGTCAAATGTGCAAGTCCGTATGGATCCTTGAATTTAAAGGAACCACATGGACAGGCACAGATTGTGCAAACAGATGCCAACTGATGTCCATGGACTGTTTTTTTAACGGATCCGTCATTAGTTAGCAGAGATAGGGCTCGGAGGAGCTGTACCTTGCTTCTGAGTATGCGTAAATGGATCTGTTTTTTTTTCTTTTCACGAATTTGTACAGATCCGTCTCCACAGAGCTCCATGTTATTTCATACAGACAGAAACGGATCCTTGCCTGTCCGCTTTTTTTTCCAAAGCAGCCCAAAATCGGAGCAGTCACTGATTCTGGGCGCAAGAAAAAATGGACAAAAACGGATCTTTGACAAAACAGACACACGGATGGCATGGGAGACAATAATGGATTTGTGTATATCCATTTTAAAATGGATTGACACGGATTTAAAATTTGGCAGTCTTAGTCTGCTTTCACATCTGAAGTTTGTTTCAGGTTCAGCAGATCAGGCAAATCTGAACTTCTGCGCTTCAGGTTTGGGGGATCTGCGCTTTTGCAAATCTGGCAGAATTCTGGTATTTTTACAAAAAACGGATGCAATACACTTGCGGCAAGAATGCGTTTTTTTTTCTAATGAATTTTGTATAGGAGTTCCAGACATGTACGGGACTTGCGTTTTCATTGCACTTTGTTGATGCAAGTGCCGGATTTGCCAGACAAAAAAAACACTGCTTAGGCAGCTTTTACATCAGTGATTTTTTTCAATCGCAGCAGATCTGGCAGCTTTGCTGCATCTGCCACATAATGCCTCACTTGCCACAAGTGCAAAACCACCAGTCTTATAGGGAATGAATGGGGCTTGTTGCAAGTAAGCCGTTACGCGGCAGATGCGGCAAAACTGCCAGATCTGCTGCGATTGAAGAAGAAAAAAAAAAAATCGCTGATGTGAACACTACCTAAGCAGCGGTTTTTGTCTGTCTCTGTAAGTGCCAGATTTGCCGAACTGCAATGAAAATGCATAATTTTAACTCACTCTCCGATGCTTCTCTGCAGGCTCTGTGGCAACCTCCCTCTGCTCTTCCTGCTTGTCCTTGACTTCTAATCATGTGACTGGCACAGCAGCGATGATGTCACTGATGCGCTGATCACATGATTAGATTTGCCGGGAACAAGCAGGAAGAGCAGAGGGAGGACTCCATGGTGCCTGCACAGAAGTGTCAGAGGAGCAAGTTAAAACAATTATGTTATTGTGAGCTCCAACATGGGGGCCATATATTGTGATTGGGGGGGTGGAGATTTGTACACTGTAATGTAATATGCGTCGTTCTCCCCCCGCCGGTGATGGACAGGGGGATGCAGTGCATATTACATTAGACTAATGAGTGGGACCATGTGCCCTCCCGCTGCCTCTGTATTCTTCTCCCGCCTCCTCCAGCCGCCCCCCACTGACACTGAACACTGACTACAGTATAAGCTGAAGGGGGGCACTTTTCAGCACAAAAATTGTGCTGAAAAACGCGGCTTATACTCAATTATATACGGTAATCAGCTGGTGAAGTATTATATGAAAATCCGTAGCAAATAAGCATCAAATGAACACATCCTGTAGGTTACAGGAACCTAAAACAAAGTACCTTATATACTCGTGTATAAGCCGAGTTTTTCAGCCCAAAAATTGGGCTGAAAAGTTCCCCCCTCGGCTTATACACGAGTCAATACGGTCCCCAAATGCTGGCACTCGCCCCCCCGTGTGGTAAAGGCCCTCCTGCTGCTTAACTTACCATCCCCGGTCTTCTGCACCGCCGGTCTTCTGAGCTCCGTCCTCCATGCTCCGAGTCCCGTCCGGCTGCATCCGGGATCCCCGGCCGTTGCACGAAGACGTCATCGTAACTGCGACGACCGGGGATCCCGGATGCAGCGAGGACGGGAGCATGGAGGACGGAGCTCAAAAGACAGGCGCGGTGCAGTGCAGAAGACCAGGGATGGTAAGTTAAGCAGCAGGGGGGCCCTTACCACACAGGGGGGGCGAGTGCCAGCATTTGGGGGCCTGTATAACCCCTGGGGCTGCTGTATACTACCCCTGGGGCTGCTGTATACTACCCCTGGGGTCTGTATATACCACTGGGGTCTGTATACCACACTGCTGGGGGCTGTATACCTGTGCTGGGGTCCACCCTCGGCTTATACACGAGTCAATCTGTTTTCCCAGTGGAGGAAATATATAAATATAAGGATCTCATAAATAATATATATATATAAAAATGTATTAATAATGGTATACATATATTGATGAAAAAATATATAATTTACTTGTCAGGACTAAGAAAAGAGTAGTGGACTGTTTAAAAGCTCTAAAAAATTAATTTCAGTTGCTTTTTACAAAAACTAAAAATGGTCGAAAATGTGCCCGAAGGGAATGTAGGAAAAAATAATAAATATATATATATATATATATATATATTTAGTAAAAACTGCCTTGTTAAAATATATTATTTAAAAATAGCCTTTAATATGTTAAACAATAGTAAAAAATAGATTAAAAATAAGGAGTAAAAAAGTATAGAAAAATATGTATTGTAATATGATTAAAAAATGGTATATAAATATATCTAAAGAATGTGTGAATTTATAGATCTTTGAAATAGAGGCGATATCCCTAAAAAAGGCAGTAGATGGCGCCAGAGGGTTGTCTGAGCTCAGCGTGCCTAAGCTTTATGGTGGGTTTACACACACCAATCATTGTATCCAATATCTGAACAGATCTCTGGTTGCAGTGAAATCATGGACACATAGTTCCATTTTGTGGCTGTGTACAACATGGAGCAATCTGTCCATGATTTCACTGCAACCAGAGATTGGTTCAGATATTGGATACAATGATTGGTGTGTGTAAACCCACCATTAGAGCTTGATACAATGTTGCAAGTTATAACAATAATTGACAGAAGAAGTGTGGGTGGCGTGTGCCTCCAATGAAGCCCCAGAATTCCACTAGGAGGAAATCAGAGTCAGAACCACATAGGTTCTGTTCCTCATGATTACATAGAGTGTAATTCTATTGATCTTGTTAATAAAAGGAGGAAGGGAAAGTGTAGTGAGATTTATTAGTGTAGTAAATTAATTAGGAGCGTGGCAGGAGTGTGCCCGAGATTAAACCTTCGTTACAGTGTTGCTGCTTTGCCTATTAGTGCGTGTGTCTTCAATCTATATGTTAAAAACTAAGTTGTGAAGGTAGATTGGTTGAAGAATCATATTACAATACATATTTTTCTATACTTTTTTACTCCTTATTTTTAATCTATTTTTTACTATTGTTTAACATATTAAAGGCTATTTTTAAATAATATTTTTTAACAAGGCAGTTTTTACTAAATATATATATATATATTTATTATTTTTTCCTACATTCCCTTCGGGCACATTTTCGACCATTTTTAGTTTTTGTAAAAAGCAACTGAAATGAATTTTTTAGAGCTTTTAAACAGTCCACTACTCTTTTCTTAGTCCTGACAAGTAAATTATATATTTTTTCATCAATATATGTATACCATTATTAATACATTTATATATATATATATTTATTATTTATGAGATCCTTATATTTATATATTTCCTCCACTAGATCAATTTATATAACCACACAAGAAAATATTCCATAGAACCCTCTCATGTGTATGTATATATATGTATGTATGTATATATATGTATGTGTATATTCTTTATTAGATCTTTCCTCACATTTATCAACACATCTTTATAATGAAATTTCTCTCTTTGCAAACATACAATTTGCTGGAGTTTTCCACCAGACTATATAGCACAACTAGCTAAATATACTACACTCTAAGTCAGAACAACATATATATATATTTTTCACTAGTGAGTTCAAACACAGCTCACTCTCTTTCTTCTTTTTTTCTTAATTCTTTCTTCTATTGGGGAATTTTAATAAGCGATCTCATTGACTTGAAAAGAAATAGCAAATCTACTTTGGAACAACTGTATGAAACGTATTGTGAATTCTGACAGTTTCTACGATGTATTGTTTACAAACATTGTGATATCACTCTCTGATCCACCCTGTTGCTGACGCCACATCACAGGGGCTGTCACTGATTTTTGGCGCTTTTTTGTGCTTATATAAGACTAGCTGGGTGCCCGATGCAGATGCATCGGGATTCTAGAAGAGCGAGTCTCTGACTCGCAATGGCCGCTGAGTCGCCTTAGAACTGCTCGCAATGGTCGCTGCGCGGCCAATGCTTCGGGCGTATCCACATGACGACATTGACTCGCAGCGTGAGCGGACTCAAAAGGGGCAAAAAACCCATTCGTGATTATATAATAGATTGTTTCCATTGTGCTCTTGATGTTCCCTGAGGAAGGAGCTCGGATAGAGGCTCTGAAACGCGTAGGATAGAATAAAGAAACATCTGCCCAGTTAACTCTTTGTTTCCTGGTGATTCCTGGTGGCAGCGCGGGCAATTCGGCATTTTGTCCCATTACAGCATTCCTGTTTCCACGGTTATCGTGAAGGTGCGGCCCTGCAGCAGCCATTCTCTACAAGCCATCTTACAGGCGATTATACCGGTTGTGGGTGACACAACCGAACCAGGTGAGCAGTTCCTAATATACACCGCTACAACCCTTTGTTAAAAGGATAAGACCCTATGCGCATTTATCTCACGTTTACAGGTTGACTGACACAAGATGGCAGTGCGGGACCAGAGTGGCGCCAAAAAAGGATGAAGTCTCTGGAGGAAAAGTTTAAGAACAGAGCGGTGGAACCTAAACTTAAACCACCACTGGAGTGGTGCACTAAGTCCTGGGGACCCCTTTAAGATAAGCCAACTTGCTATGGAAACATCTGACTGTCTGCATCATCTTTATCCCCTTCACGAGCAAGAGTGTAATAGTACGTTTTTGGCCGCCTCCCTCTCACTGATGCAAGCTCACATCATCCCCCACACGTCAGCTGATCGGTGCTGTTAGCTACACATTACATAATCAGATCAGAGAAATCCGATCAGGACTGTTAACCCTTTGGATTCAAAGCACCACGGTGGGGATCGCACTGTTCCTGGCAGGCATCGGCAGCCACATGACGCAATCTGCTGAATTTTTTTTCACCACTAAGATAACAGTAAAAGAATACATGTTTGGTATCTACAAACGTCAATCGACACGAGGCATCATACCAACATCAGTTTTATATGATGAACATGGTAAATAAAAAAAATAAAAAACTATGTATAATAGCACTTTTTTTTGCAATTTCACCCCGCACTTGGAATTTTTTTTCCCCATTTTCATTTTACACTATATGGTAAAATGAATAGAGTCATTCAAAAGTAAGACTCGTCCTGCAATAAACAAGCCCTCATGTCTGTATTGATGGAGAAATAAAGTTATGGCTCTTGGAAGAAGGGGGAGGGAATTGAAAAATGTAAAATCGCCCGGGGGTGAAGGGTTAAAGCAGCACCGCAGTGTTCGTTACTATTTCTTAACGCTATGCGGTGCTGGAAAATGTTCTAAGTTAAAACCGGAATCCGGCAGGCCAGGGTCAAAACGCAGATGTGACCCTGGCCATAGACAAAGTATGATCACAACATTCTCATACTCATGACTCAGAACTGACTCTAGGGTCCAAGTGATCCAGACCTGGGCACTGGGGGAAAGTGGAACAGACCTAACCTCCTTTGAGGTTTTAATATTTTTAAATTGGTTTAAAAGTGTGTATATGTGTTAAATGAACTTCAATAATCTTTTTCACTACCGGGACTGTATTGTGAGCCTTTATCTAGATAGATTGATTCCTTGTGCTGTTCTTACTCTCCTGGTTGTCTTTAATCACATAGGATAACAAATATTGGCAGAATGTGCTCATAGTAAACAACCATAACGCTTACGCATTTCGGGTACAAAACCCCTTAATCATGATTTCAGCATCTGTGAGCTTTTCTGGAACATGATGAGACCTGACATGATTACATGGTCCTCACAGGAGGATATTTACCTCTTTAATAACCTGCTCCGGCTTCTGGACAGACAGCTGCAATCTCTTCTGGAGGAAGAAACATTCTGTTTGTCTGGCCACATCCAGGAACTTCTGAATACACTGCTCAACACCTGGGGAGAGGAGCAGACAGAGAACACCTGAGATTGGGAATAGAGGATGACTAGTAAGCACATAACAGACAGTGTGAACCCAAGGCAGGGGCTGTATACAGGGAGGCCGTGTCCACCAGGGCTGTGGAGTCGGGAGTCCATTTTGGTGGAGAGGGAGTTGGAATAAAACAGACCAACTCCGACATAAAACTGGGTACAGTAGTTCAATGCAGAATGTGCTGAATATTATTATGAATTATTATTTTCTATCTAAAGATCTTGATTATTGTATGATAATAATGATTAAAGCCTGATGTTCACATTGTCCAACAATACATCTATCACTTCAACATGAGCCATGTATGAGGGATTGAGAGTCAGGGAAATTGAGGAGTCTGAGTCAGTGGTTAGACATACCGACTTCCACAGCCCTGTTGTCCACCATACTTCTCCAGGAGGACAGAAACTGTGACCTTTCTGTGCCCAAAAAGGCACATGAGCGAATGTACAAGCTGTCTGATTTATTTGAATCCGCTCTCACATTTCTACACCCCTGGAGTTCCTTAGTCTTTGTATAGTGTCCTGTACTCTGAACACGTGGCGACCTCCTCAGTATTGAGTACAGGACTCTCCTCCAAGTCTCCAATCGAATTATGTTTCACATGCTGGACAGCAGAGTGTCAGGATCAGCACCGGAGCTGTGTTTGTAGAGTAATTACCGCACAACCTTGTAAATAGAGGCAAGGTCTAAAGGGTATGTCACACGCGTCGATATCGCTGTCAATGTCGCTCGTACGTCACGGATTTTCAGTCGCTTGAGCGACGTAAAAGTGACGCAGGAGCGACATTGAAGCGTGTGACCAAGCGATGCAACCAGCGATATGTCGCAGATCGCAGGTTTCACTGCCAGATGTAAAACCTGTCGCTCAGTAGACCTTGTGCATCGCTGCGTGTGACACTAAACTCAGCGACGTATTTTCTATTTTGACAACGTACAAGCGACTAAATAAAATCGCTCGCAAGATGGCGACATCACCGCATCGCTGGGTCATATTGACGCGTGTGACATCTTACCTGCGATAATTCCACATCGCTCAGGCGATTAATAATTTGTGACGCATGAGCGATATCGCGGACGACATTGACACGTGTGACAGGCCCATAAGAGTTAAATGCAAAATTCAGGAAACTACATGGGCTCATAATAGATCAAACCACAACTCCCATATAATAACAACTAGGACCCAAACAAACAAGCATGGGGTTTTCTGGTGGTTAACAAAAAGTGTGTCCAGACCTGCATAATATAATATTACACAAAGACTAAGTACCAGTTTCTACAAATATAAATATTTTATTAAGTCTAAATGGGGACACAAGCATAGGAATGACAAAAGCACTTAGTAAATACCAATTAAAAGGACAGGTGAAAGGAAACAATGGTAGGAGAAAATGACTCCGTAGAGACTTAAGCCCCCATCACACACAACGAGATCGTTGTTAAGTCCCAGATTTTGTAACATAACAGCGATGTCTCTAACGATCTCATTATGTGTGAAACTTAGCAGCGATCAGGCCCCTGCTGTGAGATCGCTGATCGTTACAAAGTGTTCTGGGTAATTTTTAGGTCGTTGGTCTCCCGCTGGGAACGCTGCGTTTGAAAGGGACAACGACTAACGATCTCAATACTACGAGAGTGACAATTCCCAAAGACCTCCTATCATTCCGGATTGTTGTGAGTCCCTGGTGAGATCTGACTGCGATCCTAAAGTGACGCACCAGCAATCCCTAAGGATCGTTGTAGGGATCGCTGTTGCGTCGTTGTGTGTGATGGGAGCTTTAGCTACAACAGGTCATGAAAATAGGCTGGGGCCGAAATAAATTACACCAAGGCTAATGGACGCCTAAGCATCAAAAGCCAAAGGGCTGCAAAAGTGCATTCTTATAGTGCAGAAATTGACAAGGCATAGATGCAGCCCTTACAGACTATGAGGTTAACCATTAATCCGCATCACCCAATAAAGGTTACAAAAAAGCACTCACCCATAATCCTAAAGTAATAAGCCAAAGGACTCCCGGGGAGGGGGAGGTCACCCCTACATCTTTTGTGCCGCAGGGCACTTCATCAGGGGGTGTCAATTGTTTGTCTGACTTCATATTTATATATGCCACTAATTAGGGCTTAAGGGTCAGCACATGGGTATGAGGGCGTGAGCAAGAAGTAAAATGGCAGTGTTTGGTATTCCAACGGGACCGCGAGGGAGGAAAACACCTCCAAAAGATGTAACAGACTTGGCTAACCGTCAAACCGCAAATTCCGCGTCACCACAACTTCCGGCCGCGTCCTCTGCATGCGCGGACCCTGCCGCCGCCATTTTAAGAAATGGCACAACTCTGGGCAAGATGTAGATACTCTGCGCCAAAAAAAGATGCTCAGAGAATAGAAAAGGACGCCGCAGACGGCACACTAACATATAAGCTGATGGAACAAGGCCAAATCATCATAAAAGAGGAATCAATACTACCTCAAGGACACCGGGAGTCCATACATCATAATACCGTAGGCACAGGGAGAATATGAATAACAGAGCAAAAATACGTAGGCAGCAGCAAATAACAATAACCATGAAACAGAACAGAACAGAACATATATAGCTGAAAGAGAGATGGGGAAATGGAAGGAAAAATAATAATTAACAAACAACAGGCAAAACATATCAATTGTATCAGTTGTAATAGGAAGCCAGAAGATCAAGGATTCCAATATATCCGAGAGGCTGTGGTACAGTATATAACAAGTTTCCCAGTCTCTCGTAGTCTTCCCTTCATAAGGGTATAAATATGAATAATATAAGAGAATTAACACTAAAATAAAAATAAAAAAAAAAAAAAAAAAGACAAATTAAAATCAAAAACTTGGGCCGAAGGGATTAAGAATCCTCTGGCACAGAGGTCGGGGTTAAAAGCGGACAACAATTAGGGCCAAGGAGATCAAACATATGAAAGAGAAAAATGAATAGGAGGTGCCTTCCTGTGACGGACCCGATGGCATTAGGGGAGAGAGGAAAATGGTGAGTTAGTTCGCTCACCTATTGAGGTTGTGCTGCCTTCACAACATCGGTATAACAGCCTGCGGCTCCGAAATTAAGGACCGGCAGCGTGTCCTAGCTTGAGCTCCGGCCTCTCTAGGGATCCTGGCCGCCTTCTGGTCACGTGTGCTCGCTCAGGTGATAGGATGTGAAGTCATCACAGGTCCTGTGTGCACTGTGGCTGGATGCGCCCTGCAGCTCTGGGCCGCAATCCCCAAAGGGGAAATTGATGTGCGAAAAGTAATAGAGTTGCGGTCAATGGCCGGGCACTGGGAGCAACAACACAGTAGATGGAAAAGTACAGACCTTTATTGTTTCAATGTAGAACCATGACGCGTTTCTGCAGCAGTCCGCTGCCTTCATCAGGTGGATTTATGTTATGATACTGGTAAAGGCACATTATATAGGGTCCTGAGTTAAATTGGGCGGTACAAATCAGAAATCCATTAACCCTAGCTGGACCGAGATGGATGCTCAAATACACAGTTGTGGTGACATCATAAAATTCCAAATTTCCATAAAAATTACTGTACAATTTCATAAAAATTACTAAAAAATCATCAGTTACAAAAACAATTAACACTAAAATTGCCTAAAATAACCTTCAAATGGAATTTGCATTACATCAAACCTATTATATCCTAAACAATTATCAATATAATTCATAATTACAATTCATCCGTATCACAATTCGTGTTTGTGTGTGTGTGTGTGTGTGTGTGTTAAGGAGGTGGATATCCTCAGGGAGAGGTTTGTGGTAAAGGGTTTTCCAAGAAAATATCTAAGGGATGCATTTAAAAAGACAGAGAATCTATCTCAAGATTCATGCATCTCTAGAATACTTGCACTGAAAGCTAGTGAGGTTGGATCTGGTTATAGTGACTATAGGTCTTATTTTTATATGTTTGTTTGTATGGGTATGTATATGTATTTGCTGGTTGCAGTGAAATCATGGACACATTGTTGCATTTATGCACAGCAACAAAATAGAACAATATGTCCATGATTTCACTGCAACCAGCAAATTGCCAGTGAAATTGCTAGCAATATTGCCGTTTGTGACGGTACCTTAATAGTTTTACAATAAAGGCAACCAGGTGACCCACAGGCAAAACAGCCTTTGATTCCTTTTTGGTCAGACCCTCCTTTTTGCAGCTTCCAATCTCTGCGTGGCGTTACTGGGGGAGACCAAAGACTGTAAATTACGGTTTCTTCTATAAATTATATTGGTTCTACTGGGTATATTTCTACTTAAAATAGGGTCCCCTCTTGAAATGAACCAATAACAGGTTAATAAGTTCTGTATGCTCATCCTTGATTTATTATACGTTGTGATCATGCTCCAGTCACTATATAACCAGATCCAACCTTACTAGCTTTCGGTTCAAGTATTCTAGAGATGCATGAATCTTGAGATAGATTCTCTGTCTTTTTAAATGCATTCCTTAGAAGTTTTCTTGGAAAACCCTTTTCCATAAACCTCTCCCTGAGGATATCCACCTCTTTAATAAAGTCATATAAATACCGTAAGTTATTATATGAATTGGTATAGGTCTTTTATGTTTATATCTGTGTATATATATTATACACACACACACACACACACACACACACACACATATATGAATTGTAATTATTAATTATATTGATAATTGTTTTGGATATAATAGGTGTGATGCAATGCAAATTTCATTTGAAGGTTATTTTAGGCAATTTTAATATTTTTGTAATTGATGATTTTTTAGTAATTTTTATGGAATTGTACGGTAATTTTTATGGAAATTTGGAATTTTGTGATGTCACAACTGTGTTTGAGCATCCATCTCGGTCCAGCTAGGGTTAATGGATTTCTGATTTGTAACTCAGGACCCTATATAATGTGCTTTCACCAGTATCATAACATAAATCCACCTGATGAAGGCAGCGGACTGCTGCAGAAACGCGTCGTGGTTCTACATTGAAACAATAAAGGTCTGTACTTTTCCATCTACTGCATTGTTGTTCCCAGCGCCTGGACATTGACCGCAACTCTATTACTTTTCGCACAAGGAGATCAAACAGACATTAGACGACCCGAGGGGCAATGAGGTATATCAAAAAAAAAAAAAAAGGAAAAGCTTAACCTCTCATTCAGGCCGACAGGAGTGAGAGTATTTAACCTAAAAATCCATTTGCTCTAAAGGTGGGACATGGGGCGTTTGAAATCACCACCTCTAATAACCAGCTTGAGAACATCAATTCCCCTGATCTGCAGGCTCCTTGGATCACAATTGCAATGTTCTTTAAAATGGCGAGGAAGCGTCCTCAGGGAACCAAGTCATCTATATCCATTGATGACATGATGTCCCTGATGTGCTCCCTGGCTCTACCTCCAGCAGCATGGCGCTGCCATGGGGGCCGCTTGCGCTCCTTCGTATGCCAACCTCTTCCTGGGTTTCTGGGAGGAGGTATTTAGCGATGGTGCGCATGCTTCCTTCCATGGGCAGTGCTGGATACGCTATACTGACGACGTGTTGGTCACATGGGGAAACCGTCCATGAATTCAAGAACTTCTGGTTTGCATGGTTTTGGAAAGAGACGTAACACCACTTTGGCAAATGTATTTTATGGTAAAATCTCTTTAGACGACAGACACATGTCCACATGTTCTCAGTGTTACCTGTGCGGATCTCTTCCTGGTCTGTACCATTCACATAGTCCTGGCTCACAAGAGAAGCGAAGCACGCCTGCAATAGAAAGAAAACTGTTTAGTCAGTGGCTATGAGGCAGCCATGTAACAGATCTGCCCCGACTACACCCCTCCTCTGTGGAGCAATTGACGTTGCGATCAGCTGATGTGACTGACTGCCGCCAGCTCCGCCAAGAAGCTGCTCTGCATGTAATCAGGAGAGGACGGGGCACGTCTGATCTACGTGCACAGCAGGGCAGTCAGTGACGGTTTGGGGTCATAAACCCAGGAGGGTAAACATGTCGTAGTGAAGGAAGCTGTGTATACCAGAGGGTGCACAGACAAGACACTGTCCATATGCACAGCTCACCGGAAACACCAACGATATATTAGTTATTTCAGTGATCTTCAGCCTGCTATTCTCCATCTGTTACAAAACTACAACTCTCAGAACGCCCTAATGCTGAGAGTTGTGATTTCTTAGGCCACCTTCACACTGCGTTTTTTTGCACATCAGTGTGGATCCTTGAATTTCAAGGACCACATGGACAGGCACGGATCTGTGCCAACTGATGTCCACGGATCAGTAATTTTCACTAATCCGCCGTCAGTACCAGAAATAAGGCTGGGAGGAGCTTAACTTGCTTCTCCATAGAGCCCCATGTTATTTGATGTAGATAGCTACGGATCAGTGTCTGTCCGTTTGTGTCCGCTTTTTTCAAGGCAGCCCAAAATCGCAATAGTTTTTTTAATGTTCCCAGAATCTGAGACTAACAAAACTGACACACACAGATGGCCATATAGGATGAATCCGTGGCCATACGGGTACATGGGAGGCCAAACCAGATCAGTGACTATCAGTTTTAAAACGGTTAGACACTGATCACAAAAAACGCAGTGTGAAGGCAGCCTCAGTGGATTGGGAATTCTGGTTGTGCACCAAACCACAGCAGCCCTGAGCCTCTGCAGACATAATGGGAACTTGTCAGGTCCCCTGTGCACCCTGAACCACGAGCAGTTCTTGGAGCATATCTGAAATCCCCGCCTGATAGACCCTTCATGTTGCAGCATACATAAACCGATCTGCAGAGAAAGTATTTCTAAAGATCATTTATGTGATGCTAATTAGGACTTTAAAAAAAAAAATAAAAAAAATCTGCAAAAGGACAAATTCAAAACATCAAAAAAGTTTCAAAAGTCTGATAACGAATGCATTTAGCAGGACACAGCAAGGCCCAGTGATAAGGGCAAGCAAGTGCATTATACCGATGCAGCTATCACTCTCAACCTGCCATGGTATGGGGAGATGAATGGTGGTATTTCATATGCACACTAATTAGGTTTCCATGGGCCGTCAGTCACACAAGCAGGTATAATGCACAGCGTCTGTATACAGCCTATTGATCAAGAACATATTATTAGATAAGGCGGCTGCCCAGCACTATATACATGCAACACACCGGACAGGTGTCCCCACTGTGTCCTGCATAAAAGATAAAGTGCAAAAAAAATTTGATGCATGATAACGTGAGATATTAGTGGATATTTTGGTCAAAATACGTAAACTCGTAATCCTCACGCTTATGAGTCCCTATATACTATATTCAGAAAAAAACTGCAAAAGGACATTAATTCAAAATATCAAAAAAGCTTCATAAGTCAAACATCCATAGCACTCAGCAGGACACAGGTATTATGCACCTCTGTTGCCTTTAGGTAAACTGTTTTGACTTTTAAAGCATTTTTGATTGATAATTAGGGCTGTGACTAGTCAACAGGGCATTCGTTCCCCCAACTAGCCAGCCCGCATAGCATGTTATAACACCCCTGTGGGTGTGATAAGCTATGCATAGCATCACACAGCTGTGTGACACACACTATACCCCAATCCACAGATCAAGATCACCTTTATGGTGGGTTTACACGCTCAGATATCTGAAACGATATAGTTTGGAACGTCATGTAACTGCGATCGTTTCGACATCATTAGTGCGTTGTCAAACGCAAGGATATCGTTAGCGATGTGTAATTTGGCAACGCGCCAGCGTCGTTCATTACAACTTAGTGAACGATTGGATAAAGTGGCAGGAATAGGAGAATTCAGAGCGATATCGTTCATCTTGGTGTCACACTGAACGATGCTGTACTTTGCTGGAGCGTTAATTGGACGACGAACGATAAAAGTGAGGTCCTGAGCACACTGCTGAGATGTCCGATCCAACGATTTTTCCTTCACATATCCTGCGTTTACACGCAATGATGTAGAGACGATATCGTTTGAACGATGTCAAAAGCGTGATGTTTAAACAATATCGTTTCAGATATCTTTGCGTGTAAACCACCATTACTACAAGTGGAGAATCCAAATACTGAAAAGCAAGAACACCTGCAGCTCTGAGCTGTACATTGTGATGCTGGGAGCTGTAGTGTGAGCTGGCAAAGGTTGATCGCATATATATCCCCCTTCACCTCACATCATCTGTAGGCTGGGACTTTCTAGTTTCTGTGCACTACAATCTCCAGCATGCTGCCATCATCAAGGAAGGCTGGGAGTTGTAGTGGCTGCTGCAGGGAATGCTGGGAGTTGTAGTGTGAAACAGCCAAGATTGATTATATATATTTATTTATCTCCCCCTTCACCTCACACCATCATCCGCAGGTTGGGGACTTTCCAGCTTCAGTGCACTACAACCCCCAGCATGCGGTCATCATCAGAGAATGCTGGGAGTTGTAGTGTGAGGCGGCAGACATTATATATAACCTTAACCCCACTATCATCTGCAGGTAAATGCTCGGGGACGCTGGGAGCTGCCGTGGCCGCCTCGGGGGACGCTGGGAGCTGCCGTGGCCGCCTCGGGGGACGCTGGGAGCTGCCGTGGCCGCCTCGGGGGACGCTGGGAGCTGCCGTGGCCGCCTCGGGGGACGCTGGGAGCTGCCGTGGCCGCCTCGGGGGACGCTGGGAGCTGTCGTGGCCTCCTCGGGGGACGCTGGGAGCTGTCGTGGCCTCCTCGGGGGACGCTGGGAGCTGTCGTGGCCTCCTCGGGGGACGCTGGGAGCTGTCGTGGCCTCCTCGGGGGACGCTGGGAGCTGTCGTGGCCTCCTCGGGGGACGCTGGGAGCTGTCGTGGCCTCCTCGGGGGACGCTGGGAGCTGTCGTGGCCTCCTCGGGGGACGCTGGGAGCTGTCGTGGCCTCCTCGGGGACGCTGGGAGCTGTCGTGGCCTCCTCGGGGGACGCTGGGAGCTGTCGTGGCCTCCTCGGGGACGCTGGGAGCTGTGGTGGTCTCGGGGACGTTGGGAGCTGTTGTGGTCTCGGGGGACGTTGGGAGCTGTCGTGGTCCCGGGGACGCTGGGAGCTGTGGTGGTCTCGGGGGACGCTGGGAGCTGTGGTGGTCTCGGGGGACGCTGGGAGCTGTCGTGGTCTCGGGGGACGTTGGGAGCTGTCGTGGTCTCGGGGGACGTTGGGAGCTGTCGTGGTCCCGGGGGACGCTGGGAGCTGTCGTGGTCTCGGGGACGCTGGGAGCTGTCGTGGTCTCGGGGGACGCTGGGAGCTGTGGTGGTCTCGGGGGACGCTGGGAGCTGTGGTGGTCTCGGGGGACGCTGGGAGCTGTGGTGGTCTCGGGGGACGCTGGGAGCTGTGGTGGCCTCCTCGGGGGACGCTGGGAGCTGTGGTGGCCTCCTCGGGGACGCTGGGAGCTGTGGTGGTCTCGGGGGACGCTGGGAGCTGTGGTGGTCTCGGGGGACGCTGGGAGCTGTGGTGGTCTCGGGGACGCTGGGAGCTGTGGTGGTCTCGGGGGACGCTGGGAGATGTGGTGGTCTCGGGGGACGCTGGGAGCTGTGGTGGTCTCGGGGGACACTGGGAGCTGTGGTGGTCTCGGGGGACGCTGGGAGCTGTGGTGGTCTCGGGGGACGCTGGGAGCTGTGGTGGTCTCGGGGACGCTGGGAGCTGTGGTGGTCTCGGGGGACGCTGGGAGATGTGGTGGTCTCGGGGACGCTGGGAGCTGTGGTGGTCTCGGGGGACGCTGGGAGCTGTGGTGGTCTCGGGGACGCTGGGAGCTGTGGTGGTCTCGGGGACGCTGGGAGATGTGGTGGTCTCGGGGGACGCTGGAGCTGTGGTGGTCTCGGGGGACGCTGGGAGATGTGGTGGTCTCGGGGGACGCTGGGAGCTGTGGTGGTCTCGGGGGACGCTGGGAGATGTGGTGGTCTCGGGGGACGCTGGGAGCTGTGGTGGTCTCGGGGGACACTGGGAGCTGTGGTCTTCCTCAGCCTCCTGCACCTTCCTTCCATCTCACCTCGAAGGAGGCCTCCAGCTCGTCCACCAGGCCGCTGTTTGTGTTCTTGGCCCCGGGCGGAGTAGACATGAGCCCAGACCCGGCTCCAGGCTGTATGGGCGGCGGAGGCCCGGGAGGAGGCCCGGAGAACATCCCGCTCAGCGAGGAGGACGCCATGGAGGAGGCAGTGACGTCACCGGAGGGCGGGGCCTCCTCACTCCAGTGCACCGCAAGAGTCGAGGGATAATGACGTCACGGCCATAACCGGAAGTGCGCCCTCATATCCGCGTCTGGCACACGCTGCTTCGTCGCCATCTTTGATTTGGGAAAAGTGATTTTATTCCACCTGTATAGGTGAATATTTTCAATATCCTGAATGGCGCCACTTTATTCTTTAGAAGTGAATGTGATATCTAATAGTAAATCTGTGATGTCAGTAACTCCAAGTATCAGCAACAGCGGGGAATCACGACACAGCGGTAAAGCGTGAAATAAGAGTTACAGGCGCGATCCTCTGTAGCCACCAGATGGCGCCATCATACAGGGCTGAGGGGAAACAAGGGACAGAAGCTCCGACACTCAAATGGGGATTGATGATGGAAATGTAACTGCATAGAACTGGCTCCAATCAGGGGCGGAGCCCGGGGGAGATATTGGATGATTATTATTTATAGGTTCCCTGAAAATTGCCCACAAGAAAATTGCCCACACAGAAAACTGCCATTTGCAGGCATCACAGTTTCAGATCTCTGATATTTGAGGTGCAAGATGAGGATTCCCATGATCTGTGATCATCTTGTGAATTACAGTTGACCTAGTGCAGAAATGCTGAAGATCTGTGGTTTGTAGCAGTCAGTCATTATCTGCAATAGATAGATCCAGTCTGCTCTCATCTCTCAGTGATTCTGCCTTACTCCTCCCTCCCACCAGCCCAAAACAGCAGAACCGAACCAGCAGCAGATTCAGAGGAGCCATCACTGCTATCTGTACTCACAGGAGTATCACTGGATTATCTGTGGAGTTACATGGGACTGCAGGTCTCATACATTATCATCTTAGTGGGCAATTTCCGCTGACATTCTTCTTTGCTGCACAGCATCTCACCTATAATTCTATACCATTCTTCTGCCTGCAGAACATCTCACCTATAGGGTACAGGCACACTAAAGGCCCCGTTACACATAGTGATGTTTCAACGATCCCACCAGCAATCCCACCTGACCGGGATCGCTGGAACATGGCTATGTGATCGCTGGTCTGCAGTCACACTGGGTGATCCACATACCGATGCTGCGTCCCCTGACGCTCACTGGGATCGCAGAATGGGGATCGCTGGTCGTTCCCCTGTCACACATGCCGATGGATGCTGGACAGCGAGAGACCAACGATGGGAAAATGGTCCCGGCCAATCCGCAGCGACTAGCAATCAGTGAGCTCATCGTTGATTGCTGCGGCATGTCACTCGCAGCGACTTCGCTAGTGAGGTCGCTGCAACGTCACAAAACCTGTGGCATTGCAGAGATATCGTTAGCGATATCGCAGTGTGTAACGCGGCCTTAAGGTATGCATTATCAGAGGGATTTTGATGATTGACAGTCGCGTGAGTGCTTTCCGTATGGTCATGCGACTGTGGTACGAGTGTGATGCAATTATGCCTTTTTTTTATCAGCTACCATCAGTGTGACATCCATGTGACCTATACCTCTATACTATCCCCCTGCCCTGCAGAGCATCTCACCTACACCTCTATATTATCCCCCTGCCCTGCAGAGCATCTCACCTATTCCTCTATACAAACCCACTGCCCTGCAGAGCATCTCACCTTACACCTCTATACTATTCCCTTGTATTGCATGACATCTCACCTATACCTCTATGCTATCCCACTGCCCTGCAGAGCATCTCACCTACACCTATACTGTTCCCTGTTCTGCAGAGCATCTCTCCTACACCTCTATACTATCCCCCTGCCCTGCACCTACACCTATACTGTTCCCTTTTCTGCAGAGCATCTCACCTACTTCTCTATACTATCCCCCAGTTCTGCAGAGCATCTCTCCTACACCTCTATACCATTCCCCATCTTGCAGAGCATCTCACTTACACCTCTATACTATCCCCCTGCCCTGTCACCTACACCTATACTGTTCCCTTTTCTGCAGAGCATCTCACTTACTTCTCTATACTATCCCCCAGTTCTGCAGAGCATCTCACCTACACCTCTATACCATTCCCCATCTTGCAGAGCATCTCACACCTCTATACAATCCCCCAGTTCTGCAGAGCATCTCACCTACACCTCTATACCATCCCCATCTTGCAGAGCATCTCATCTACACCTCTATACTATCCCACAGTTCTGCAGAGCATCTCACCTACACCTCTATACCATCCCCATCTTGCAGAGCATCTCACCTACACATCTATACCATCCCCATCTTGCAGAGCATCTCACCTACACCTCTATACCATCCGCAGTCCTGCAAAGCATCTCACTTACACATCTATACCATTCCTCATCTTGCAGAGCATCTCACCTACACCTCTATACCATCCGCAGTCCTGCAAAGCATCTCACTTACACCTCTATACCGTTCCTCGTCTTGCAGAGCATATAACCTAAAATTCTATATTATTCTCCAGCCCTGTTTTCCTGTTTGCATTCATGTCTGTGGGCATTTTTCACATATCAGGTGAACATCCTCACTTTGCACCTCAAATATCAGAGATCTGAAACTTTGTGATACTGCAATTTGCAATTTTCTGTGTGGGCAATTTTCTATGTGGGCATTTTTCCTGTGGGCAATTTTCCATGTGGGCATTTTTCCTGTGGGCAATTTTCCATGTGGGCATTTTTCCTGTGGGCAATTTTCCTGTGGGCATTTTTCATGTGGGCATTTTTCCTGTGGGCATTTTTCTGGTCACCTTATTTATATTATTGTCATTTTAACCCCTTCACCCCAGGGCAATTTTCCATTTTTTTCCCTCCTCTACTTCCAAAAGCCATAACTTTTTTATTTTTCTGTCAATACAGATATGTGACTGCTTGTTTTTTTTGCAGGACAAATTGTAGTTTTGGATGAAATCATTTATTTTACCATATAGTGTACAGGAAAATGGGAAACAAAATCCAAGTGTTGTAAAATTGCAAAAAAAAGTGCACTTAAACGTTTATTTGTTTTAGTCGCTTTGTTCACTTTCAGGTAACACTGACGTGTGGGTGTGAGGCCTCAGGTCTGTACGAGTTCGTAGATACCAAACATGGCACCTTTACTGGTATCTAAGGGGTAAAAAAAAAAAGATTGTGAAGGTTTTTAATGGTGGAGGCACAGGGGCATGACAGACACTCACATTGCACTCAGAGCAGTATCAGTAAATGCTGCTGGTCACATTAGTGCGTTTACAACACACATAACTCGCATAACTCGCATCATGCTGGAGCTTCAGCACCAGAGACAGCGGCTGCCATGGTACGCTTTTGATGGCAGCACACTAACTGCATTTTAACCCTCCTGACAAGAGAAATGCAAGTTCAATCGTGATCGTTGATTTCCTCGCGCAAGTGCCCATTGTAAGTATATGGTGCGAGAAAATCTCACCCCCATACAGCACACTATGCAATAGTCACAAGCGTGTGCATACTTACAATGGCATCAAACACCGCTGCTGTAACAGCAGTGGCGTTTGAAATTGTTTGCTGTGTCAGCAACCCAGCAATCAGCTTTCACCACTGTGACAGCAGCGGTGAAAGCAGATTGGTTAAATCGGCCTGTAAATGCTTTCCATGGTGCTGAAGTTAAAACTTGGTCCTGAAGTTTGCTCGGTGGGAATCCTCAGCATGCTGAGTAATCCCGCCGTGCAAGCTTCAGCTCCGCCGATAGCATTTACCGGTGTATTCAAACACCGCTGCTGTCTCGGCAGCAGTGTTTGAAATTGCCAGGTTGTCGGCGCAGCAATCAATCAGCACTGACTTTCAAACGCGAGCAGTGTTTGAAATTCGCTGTAAATGCTTTCCATGATCTTGAAGTTAAAGCATTGAAAGCATTTACAGCAAATTTCAAACACCACTTGCGTTGCCGGGTTGCCAGCACAGCAATCAATTTCAAACACCTCTGCCAAGACAGCAGCGGTGTTTGAATACGCCGGTAAATGCTGTCGGCAGAGCTGAAGCTTGCACGGCGGGATTCCTCAGCATGCTGAGGAATCCCACCGAGCAAACTTCAGGACCACAGACAGCAGCACACTCACTTGCACCACACACTGACACCCGTAGCACACTCACATGTATACAGCTATACACATACACCACACTCATGCAAAAACGGTAAAGCACTCACATCACTGTCTTGCATCAAAAATGCTGTTTTTGATGCATGACAGTGTGCCTCTACCCTGAGGCTGAAGACACACTGTGCGAGGGACTCGCGCGAGTGCAATTCGAGGGACACTCGCATTGCACTCAGACCAGTGTTGCCCTATCAGGCAGGGCAGACTGGTGCGAGTCCCCCGCACTGAACTCACATTGCGAGCCAGAAACAAGTGCAGTCGCAGCATGCTGCGACTGCACGCAATTCTCACGTGCAAGAGGGCAATGCAAATCTATGGGGGCGAGAAAATCTCACCCCCATACAGCGCACTGTGCATTGTTGGCACGAGTGTGCTGCCAAAATCGCGTCAAACTCACCCGCTGTCAAAGCCGGCGAGTTTGAATTTACCGCTTTGCCAGTACAGTTATCAATAATGTTCCAGCGCTGTCACAGCAGTAATAAACTCAGAAATCTAAATAATAAAGTGCTGTGTGTTAATCGTCATTTTAACCCCCTCTGCAGGCTCTGCGCTACATTTCGGCATAGAGCCTGCAGATGTGGCTAATAAAAGCTGGTGTCATAAGGGTTACAATGCAGTTAGTGTGCTGCCATCATGTGTACACTCTGTGTAGACATAGTGACAATACACCCTGGCAGTGCAGGGTTAGTTCCTTTATTTTTCTGTTCCCGGCAATTGTCGGGTGATTTTATATTACTGTGAAGCCGCTCTGCTCCTGCACTGAGCTGTCCGTGGTCCTGAAGCTTCAGCGTGATATTACTGAAATATCATGCTGGAGCTTCAGCACCAGAGACAGCGGCTGCCATGGTACGCTTTTGATGGCAGCACACTAACTGCATTTTAACCCTCCTGACACCGGCTTTTATTAGCCACATCTGCAGCTCTGTGTAAACATGTAGAGCAGAGCCTGCAGAGGGGGTTAAAACATTTACGATTTTGAGGCATCCGAGTGTATCCGTGTTAAATCGGATACACTTGGATTCGATTTTGCCTCCGATGTATCCCTATGGGGCTCGGATTGTGCATAAATTGGATGGCAAAAGACACATTCGAGCACAATCCGTGCCTGATAGCAATACATGGGAGGCAAAAATCAGATTCGAGTGTATCCACTTTGACACGGATAAACTCAGAAACTCAGAAATCATAATGTGAAGCCGGCCTAATAAGATCAGCTGGCCTGTGGGGAATAATTCAAGCTCAGTGCATGAGCTCATATCAAAGTGAGGGAGGCGACCTCTACGTCCTAGGGTGTGAATGGTTAAAGTGTAACTGTCATTTTAATTTTTTTTTGCATGTTAGACAGCATATTTTCGCTGCATCTAAAATGGTGTGTTATAAGCTCAGTGGATTCATTTATAGAAATCTCCAGCCTACTGTGCTCATCTTTTTGCAGCGCAGACTGAACTGCGTTGCGGCTTCCCGAGATGCAGGATGTCAATTTATTCTTGCAGAGATGCAAGTGTTCTGAGCAGGAGAACTCCACGAAAATACACTGAGCACAGAATCCTGATCACGGGCACAGACAAGCACATTCTCCTGCACAGGACACGGGTTCTCCGTAAGAGAAAATACACTGCTTCTAGAATGCGAGGGAGCCCCTGGCTCTCAGTCATGTGGGGGTACACACAGGGAGAACCTTCAGTCACCGCTATACAGTGAACACCCCAGACACGGACTGCATCAGAGCAGAGCAATCGGTCATACTGTAGCCCTTCCTATGACCTGAAGTCCAGCAGATCATTTCCTCCTGGTAGCTGCACTTTCAGTAAGATGAAGTGATGATTTACCTGATGAATAATCAGTTATCTACAGGTTAATATGGTTTTCAAAAGAAGACAGATTTCCTCTAAGGCCAGATACACATTATGCAAGATACTCACATGAGTCTCGCATAACTCACCTGGAATGGCCACCGTCTCTCTGGACTGGAGCATGTCAGCTGCTTGTGTTTATATGCAGCTCATACGCTCCTCTTCAGAGAGTCAACAACCATTGAAGGCGAGTTGGCAAGACTCATGTGAATATCTCTGGTCTTGATCTGGCACCTCCTCTCGTGATCGATGTTCTGCTTCTTGTGGATGATGCATCTTATATCATCCACTTACTGGCTTTCTTTATGCTCCTGTGCACAAGTATTTTGCTCTGCCCTATTGAGGGCAGAGCAAAGTGCTGTAATGCGCAGGGAAAGGTCGAAAAATGCCCGCATAGTGCAAGCGTTCATTGACTTTTTCCCACGTGTTACAGCCCTTTGCTCTGCCCTCAGCACCAGAGTGTAATGAAGGCTAGTAAGTGGATGATGTAGGATGCGTCATCCACAAGAAGCAGAACGTTAATCACAAGAGAGAAGGTGTAAAAGCAAGACCAGTGACGCCCATCAGATCGCACTGCTCCATAGCGATTTTTATGGGGACTTATATACAGTATTCTAGAATCCTGAACATTGCGGCTTACTAGCGTGGCCACATCTTATGACTCACCGTGGCCGGGACTCCGGTTTAGACAGGCGATGCTTCCTTCCTCCTTGTCACGGTGGACCGCGCCTGCCGGTAGTGGGGCCCGGTGTAGTGCAGATCAAAAGTGTTTGAAGACGTCTTGGTGGAACAGATTAAAGGGGTTTTAATTTATTCGTGACGCCACCTATGAGTAGTTTCGGTAAGGACTACCGACGCTGCGGAACCTCCGGAGGATGGACAGCAGCAAGATGTTACGCTCCCCACAGGCTGAGCGGTGATCCCCGGAGGCTGGAGCTGCTTAAGATGTTGTGCGGCAGCTACGGTTACCTTGTAATGCGGACGGACAGTTCATAAGGAAGCACGGACACAGAAAGTCTCTGCAACGGGTCTTTACTGTAACCAGCAGGCAGTACATGGCATACAGTGGTTGAGTAGTAGACCGGGTGGACTCAGCAGTGATGGTGTCCCTTAGAAATCCGCAGTGTTCCTCCATTCTAACTAATTGGTTGCCAGTGTCGCCCAGGAATACCAGATCGGGTACGGGGAGGCTGCTTCAATGCCCTATCCATGATGTACGTTCTGGATGCTTTGGGGAGCCTTGGATCCCTCAGTGGGTACACCGCTGGTTAGACGACTGGAAGTTGGCTGGTGGTGGGGTGCTCCTGTAAAGCTGCTCCTCCACGCTTTCTGGTTCGCGTAGCAGAGGTGAACTGCTGCCAGCTTCGGTACCAGTGAACCGGCTGTGAGTTGTGGGCACGGGAGTCTTTTGGGAACCCGTGGTAATGCCCAATCCCGGTAGTTAAGGCCTCAGGTGCTGACACCCGACCGGTGACGGCCCAGGGCCCGCACGGGGTGCGGAGCCCCCGCTCCTCTCCAAGTTCTGTGTTCTAGGCTCTGCTCTAGATACCAGACCTCTTCTGTTCTCTATCTGTTCTATCTAGATTATTGTGTGTTCTACTACACTTCCCTAACACTCCACCCCCCAGGACCTATGATTGGCCCTCTGTTCTAGGTGATGCATGTAGGGTTGGATTTCTATGTTAACCGGATCATTGCTGAGTCAGAGAATATTGCGGCTGCATTTGTGGCTGCAAAACCCTCTTGTGACGCACTCGTTGCGGGGCGCCACACTTATGTGTGGAAAAACTTGCTGACCGACTCATTGTAAAGCATTAAATAACACAGCTTGTCCTATTTAATCCATGTCCCAATGATAAAATTAGGTGAGAAATAGATTCCACTCGGATAGCAAACTCAACTCTGTGATTGTATGATTGCTTGTTTCATACACTGTGGCTGGAGTACATACATGGCAGCCTTTACCAGGCTCACAGCTGCCGTAGCATCCTATCATGAGAATGAAGAAGGGCGGTGATCGGCACCTGGAAATGTTGTACTCCCCGCCCGGATCATGCACCTTAACTGCTGGTATCAAAGGTTGGCAGCAGCATTTAAAGGTGTTATCAGCAGTGATCGGAGCTGGCTCTGGTCACTTTTGTTATTGGCAGATGCCAGTTGTAAAACACAGCCAGCACCAGTTGGGTATGGGACGTGCTCAACTTCACAGGCCCAGTTCATCATTTGCAGTTTTGTTAAGTCACTTTTCTTTTTTGACTTGTGATTTTTATTTTTGTCTGATGTCTTTTTTTTGCCAGATCCATCAAAATGGTGCACACAATTCATGAACCTCAATAAGGCTTTCCAGTATATCCATCTTGTTGCTTTATAGCAGTAAAAGTTACACATCTGGTTTGACAAATGTCACAAAAATGCAGCTAAAGAACGAATACACAGAAAAGCACTCCAGAGGAGTCCAAAGTAGAGTTGCGCCAAATGTTGCACTTTTCTTAAAAGAAAAAGTCGCATTTAAAGTGTAAATGTCATTTCACTGAGAAAAAACAAAACAAAACAATACTGCACTGGTTGTTAATGATGGGTCACATAGCAGCTGAGATAATGCTTTCTTTGTGTCATATGAGACTTCTCAACTTTATTGGTGCGCTTTTGAAAACTGTATTTTATGGCAGTGTCAGTGTGGCCAGCAGCTGAAAGGGAGCAGTGCAATGTGACAGCAGACTAAGGACAAGAGATACTAAGCTGTGTGAAGCTTGTGTCAAGAAAAGGGCAGAGGAGTTTGCAGGGATCCTGACATTGCTGAGCAACTGTGCTGTAGGCTGAGGTAAATTGATACACTGTCAGCTCATCAGCTGCAGTCAGGAGCTTGCACACAGTGTAGGCCCCACCTGCTCCCTTATATGGTTACATGTCCCATAATCAGTGTGAAGACTGATCTGACTACAGTGTAGTGGGGACACCTGGTGGAAAGTTTCCGAATCATTTTCAACCAGATTTCACATAAAAAGTATATTTGAAAGTTTTAGAATCTCTTACTCTACATTATTATTAAATAAAAAGTTTAAATGGCGGATACGCTTTATCAAATATCTAAAAAACCTGAAAAAAAGACACATGGAGGTAAATATCCGAAAACTAACCAAACCTCCAAATTTGAGGGAAAAAAAAAATGCGCAAATTATTTAGTGACTTTTTGATTTGTAACAACTTAATCAATTAAGAGGCATACACACACACACACACACACACACACACATGATATACACACACACGATATAACACACACACACGATATATACACACACACGATATATATACACACACATATGATAAATACACACACATATGATATATACACACCCATGATATACACACACACACACACATATGATAAATACACGCACACATGATATACACACACATATGATATACACACACACACATATGATATATACACACACACACTATATATATACACACACACATGATAAATACACACACATATGATATACACACACACACACCCACATATGATATATACACACACACACATATGATATATACACACACACACATGATATATACACACACACATGATATATACACACACACTATATATATATACACACACACATATGATAAATACACACACATATGATATATACACACACACACTATATATATACACACACACATATGATAAATACACACACATATGATAAATACACACACATATGATATATACACACACACACTATATATATACACACACACATATGATAAATACACACACATATGATATATACACACACATGAATATATACACACACACACTATATATATACACACACACATATGATAAATACACACACATATGATAAATACACACACATATGATATATACACACACACACTATATATATACACACACACATATGATAAATACACACACATATGATATATACACACACATGATATATACACACACACACTATATATATACACACACACATATGATAAATACACACACATATGATATATACACACACATGATATATACACACACACACAGCGCCTTCCACTAAACATTGAAGAGATGAGACAGAACATTTTGTTAAAGATTTTCTCTTTTTTTTATACCAGAAAAAAAAACCTTAAGGGGTTAAACACCAGTCCTGGATGTCAGTAGGCCAACTACACTGGGCACTATGTGCTGACTTCCTATTACACTGGGCACTATGTGCTGACTCCCTATTACACTGCCTCTATATACAATTATTGAAGCTGCACCTATATCTCTCCACATTTTGCCTAAAATCCTATTCCTTACCCAACAACAGCTCTATTCTCCCCCTGCAGTGTCCTCCTGACTAAAGACTGAGGAGATGATCAATGATAATAAACAAGCTGAGTCCTCCTACACATCGCATATGCCAGATAAGGTCAGGGAAACTTAACCCATAAACATGCTGCTGGTCTTGTGCCTACTGCCCTAAGGAACAAAACAATGTGTGTATAGCTTTAATTGGGAGAAGGGGCTTCACGCCATGTGTTGGAAACTTTGTTTACACTTCCAGTGTTAGCTCACTTATCTCCTGGCTGCTCCTCCCAGTCACAGTCAGGCTTAATAAAGCTGCCAGCAGAGGGTAAAAAAAAACAAAAAAAAAAACACGGCTCTCTGGCTCGTTCACTGTGAAGAGTCGGCTCTTATCAGTCACATGAAAGAGCCGGCTCAATGTGTCGGATCGTTCGCGAACGACACATCACTACTCAGCAGCCGGCCCGCTCTGATCTGCGCCCCCAGCACGGCGGACCCGAGTGATGCGGAACCTTTGAGCCGGTGCTGCAGGGGAGCTGTTTCCATGCCGCACTACCTCGCTTTCCTGTGTAATGACATTTACCTTCCGTGTTTTCCTGTGTAGATCACATGTGGATGTCATGGGGAAAAAGAAGGCGACAAGTGGTCTGGGGAGAGCTCTGATGAGAGACCGAGCACAGGGCCAGAGAGGACTGCGAGGGAAGGACTCCTGGGTGAGTGACCCGAGCCGCCATCTCTCCTCCTCTAGGACCGCTTACTCCAGCGCCATTACTGTCAGCACTGCAGGGCACATACAGCTGGCAGCTGGCACTGGTCCGGGGCCCTGTGTGTGGGCATACAGTGATTCAGGGAGGGGACTATTATATATGTCACATTGCCACACTTATATAGAATCGATGAGTCTCCCATTAAGTCCAGGATCACACCCCTTCCCATCCAGGAGAGCAGGACCAGTGAGATCTGTTTGGTATCTGTATGACATGTGAGTGTAGTTTTTCACATTTCTCTCATCTGATTAGAGCACTCATGTGAGCGCACCCAAACCCTGAGGTATCACATGTGAGCGCACCCAAACACTGAGGTATCACATGTGAGCGCACCCAAACACTGAGGTATCGCATGTGAGCGCACCCAAACACTGAGGTATCGCATGTGAGCGGACCCAGACAGTGAGGTGTCGCATGTGAGCGCACCCAGAACAGTGAGGTGTCGCATGTGAGCGCACCCAGACAGTGAGGTGTCGCATGTGAGCGCACCCAGACAGTGAGGTGTCGCATGTGAGCGCACCCAGACAGTGAGGTGTCGCATGTGAGCGCACCCAGACAGTGAGGTGTCGCATGTGAGCGCACCCAGACAGTGAGGTGTCGCATGTGAGCGCACCCAGACAGTGAGGTGTCGCATGTGAGCGCACCCAGACAGTGAGGTGTCGCATGTGAGCGCACCCAGACAGTGAGGTGTCGCATGTGAGCGCACCCAGACAGTGAGGTGTCGCATGTGAGCGCACCCAGACAGTGAGGTGTGCGCATGTTGAGCGCGCACCCAGACAGTGAGGTGTCGCATGTGAGCGCACCCAGACAGTGAGGTGTCGCATGTGAGCGCACCCAGACAGTGAGGTGTCGCATGTGAGCGCACCCAGACAGTGAGGTGTCGCAGTAGCGTGTGAGGCGCACCCAGACAGTGAGGTGTCGCATGTGAGCGCACCCAGACAGTGAGGTGTCGCATGTGAGCGCACCCAGACAGTGAGGTGTCGCATGTGAGCGCACCCAGACAGTGAGGTGTCGCATGTGAGCGCACCCAGACAGTGAGGTGTCGCATGTGAGCGCACCCAGACAGTGAGGTGTCGCATGTGAGCGCACCCCAGAACAGTGAGGTGTCGCATGTGAGCGCACCCAGACAGTGAGGTGTCGCATGTGAGCGCACCCAGACAGTGAGGTGTCGCATGTGAGCGCACCCAGACAGTGGGTGTCGCATGTGAGCGCACCCAGACAGTGGGTGTCGCATGTGAGCGCACCCAGACAGTGGGGTGTCGCATGTGAGCGCACCCAGACAGTGGGGTGTCGCATGTGAGCGCACCCAGACAGTGGGTGTCGCATGTGAGCGCACCCAGACAGTGGGTGTCGCATGTGAGCGCACCCAGGGGGCATAGAGACGGGTGTCGCATGTGAGCGCACCCAGACAGTGGGGTGTCGCATGTGAGCGCACCCAGACAGTGGGTGTCGCATGTGAGCGCACCCAGACAGTGGGGTGTCGCATGTGAGCGCACCCAGACAGTGGGGTGTCGCATGTGAGCGCACCCAGACAGTGGGGTGTCGCATGTGAGCGCACCCAGACAGTGGGGTGTCGCATGTGAGCGCACCCAGACAGTGGGGTGTCGCATGTGAGCGCACCCAGACAGTGGGGTGTCGCATGTGAGCGCACCCAGACAGTGGGGTGTCGCATGTGAGCGCACCCAGACAGTGGGGTGTCGCATGTGAGCGCACCCAGACAGTGGGGTGTCGCATGTGAGCGCACCCAGACAGTGGGGTGTCGCATGTGAGCGCACCCAGACAGTGGGGTGTCGCATGTGAGCGCACCCAGACAGTGGGGTGTCGCATGTGAGCGCACCCAGACAGTGGGGTGTCGCATGTGAGCGCACCCAGACAGTGGGTGTCGCATGTGAGCGCACCCAGACAGTGGGGTGTCGCATGTGAGCGCACCCAGACAGTGGGGTGTCGCATGTGAGCGCACCCAGACGAGTGGGTGTCGCATGTGAGCGCACCCAGACAGTGGGGTGTCGCATGTGAGCGCACCCAGACAGTGGGGTGTCGCATGTGAGCGCACCCAGACAGTGGGGTGTCGCATGTGAGCGCACCCAGACAGTGGGGTGTCGCATGTGAGCGCACCCAGACAGTGGGTGTCGCATGTGAGCGCACCCAGACAGTGGGTGTCGCATGTGAGCGCACCCAGACAGTGGGGTGTCGCATGTGAGCGCACCCAGACAGTGGGGTGTCGCATGTGAGCGCACCCAGACAGTGGGTGTCGCATGTGAGCGCACCCAGACAGTGGGTGTCGCATGTGAGCGACCAGACGTGGGCGAGGAGCGCACAGGGAGCATGAGAGGGGTAGCGCAGCATTGTGGGGGGGGGGGCAGTGGAGCAGAGAGGGGTAGCGCAGCATTGTGGGGGGGGGGGCAGGGGAGCAGAATGGGAGCCAGCAGTGGGGGGGGGGCATGGAGCAGAGAGTGGGGTAGCGCAGCATTGTGGGGGGGCAGTGGAGCAGAGAGGGGGTAGCGCAGCATTGTGGGGGGGGCAGTGGAGCAGAGAGGGGTAGCGCAGCATTGTGGGGGGGGGCAGTGGAGCAGAGAAGGGGGTCAGCGCAGCAGAGGGGAGGGCGGTGGAGGGGGGCGAGCAGTGGATACTCCAGGAGAGCAGGGGAGCTGCTGTCTATACCTGTTATCTGCTCCCCGCTGTGCGAAAGGGCCTTTGGTGATGTCACAGTCATGTGATGTGTAACTCCGCCCACAACTGTGACATCCCCACAGGTCCCCCAGCTTCTGCAATGGATTTGTGGGGGTATGCGGGATGCAGGGACCTGGCGGGGATGATCGGGTGGTGTGTGAGTAGGGGACACTGGTTGACTGTTGGGAGTGGGTGGCGGGTAGTGGAGGGGTGTGGGGACCTGGTGATGGAGGTGGGTACAGTGTGGGTGACAGCCAGGAGTGCGGTCATTGCCATACTGCGAGGATGTCCTAATATGGCGGTCGGCGCACTTCCTGGGCTTTGTGGGGGATTGTGGGATATCGATATAAGCCCGGAAGCGTGTGACACACATCATGTGACCTTAGCTGATTATATAGTAGACTAGAAAAAGGCCCGATGCTATTGCATAGGGAGTGCGGTGAAATAAACATCTGTGTATCCTTCATGGTGCTAATAGGAGCAGTGGACATGTGTCACACTGTTTGCACATTCCAACATATCTGTTTTATGTCATCCTTCTGCATTTGTGTATTGTATTTGTTGCATGATTAGAGTTCTTTTACACCTACCTGTACACTATCGCTTGGTAGTTATGTACTGTATTATGGTATGTGATGTTTCTCATCCAATGTTTACTATGTGGTGTCTCCTCTGTTTTCTGTGTGTCTTTACAATACATAGTTGCTTGGAAGCTGTTGTGACTATAAATAGATGTGGTACATTGTTTTTTTGTGCAGTTTGATGTCTCCCAGGGGCTTCCAGATCATCGCGGCGGGGCTGGGAGAGGAGTTGGCGGGGCACTTCGGCTCCGTGCTGCCGGGAGATGCACGGTATTTCAAATGTGGTGCCAAAGCAAACGGCGTTTCCCTGATTGGTCGCCACGTTCAGCGTGCCAACCAATCCGAGAAGCGCCGCTCGGTTTGGCGCCAAATTTTAAATACTCTGACCGCCGCTTTTCTGATTGGTCGGCACGCTGAACATGGCAACCAATCAGAGAAGCGGCGCTCAGTGTATTTCAAATGTGGCACCAAAGCAAGCGGGGCTTCTCTGATTGGTCGCCACACTAAACGTGGAGACCAATCAGAGAAGTGGCACTTAGGGTATTCCAAGATGGCGCTAAGTTGAGCGCCCCTTCTCTGGGTATCGCGGCGGGGAAGGCAGAGGAGCTGGTGGGGCACTGAAGCTCCGTGCCGGTGGGAGATATGCGCCGCCATCATCTCCCGGGGTCTACAAGATAATCGCTGGCGGGGCTGGGAGAGGAGCTGGCGGGGCACTTCGGCTCCGTGCCACCGGGACATGCACGGTATTTGAAATGTGGTGTCAAAGCGAACGGCCCTTCCCTGATTGGTTGCCATATTCAGCGTGCCAACCAATCAGAGAAGCGCCGCTCGCTTTGGCGCCACATTTAAAATACTCTGACCGCCGCTTCTCTGATTGGTTGGCACGCTCCTCCTCCGTAACCCCCGGGCCCCCCCGCGGGGCCGGTGTGCTCCACCTCCATCCCCAGCCCCCCTGTCCCAGTGCAGCTGTTGATACGCCCGGGTGAGAGTTTAGTGCTGTCTGCAGATCGGGTTACTGCTGTTGTGTTGCACCACCTCATCACTGCCGTATACTCCACCTCATCACTGTACATCTGCTGTATACACCTCCCCCTCCTCACTTACACACCTCCTCCTAATCATCCCTGTATATATCTGCTATATACTGCACCTCCTTCACTTTGGCGTGG
>JARQOC010000003.1:75416592-75457616 GCA_033576535.1 Allobates femoralis | reverse complement strand
TTGCTGGGCTCACACCCCATTGCAGACGCCAGAGGCGCACACTGGAGTTCAAGATTGTGAGGGTCTCCAAGCCCAGCAGCCAAAATCAGAGGGCGGGAGATTTCAAGTCTCTCGGCCACAACAAGAGGCACAGCAGCACCAGAGAACCCAGGGACAGTAGCCAGAGGTGTAGAACCCGGGTAGGGTTCGAGCTGCCTTCCATACAGGTGAGAGACTTTACGCAGGAGGAGAGGGTCGTAGGTTAGCTACAGGCAGCCAGGACCCACCAAGAGTAGCACAAGAGGAGGCCTCAGAACTCACCGGGTGAGGAGATGCCCAACTTGCTTCCAGGCCACCCAGATTCCCAACATTTCTTGTGGACGGTACCCTGGACTAAACCTGCTACTACTGCCAGTAAAGGTAATGGAGACTACGTACTGTGTGCCTGTCAATTATTCCACGCCCTCAGTCCTGCTCCCCCAATGGCCTTCCACCGCTGTAGACTATTCTGAATTTGGAGCAAATTTGGGGCTCTGGGGCGCCACTAACCCTTCCTGACCAGAATATGGGGCCCTCCCTAATCAGGGTCCACCCGAATTCCCTAGCCCGGATTTGGGATGGTGTTGTATGCAAACTTTGTGTCTCGGGTTAGCAACCCCTCTCACTTGGGAATGGTGACATCACACCGATGGAGTAGGTGCAGCATCACTGTGGCGACCAGTCCGCAGGAGCGCCACAACTGCATATATGTAAATCTCATACTTGTAGTTTTGTGACCATCCACTCTCACCACCGCCACCAGAGAATCCTGACAACGGCAGCGTACGCACTGTGAGAATTCACAAAACTGCAGTCACAGAGTGACACGTAGAGTGACTGCAGATTAATTATATATGCAAGTTGTCACTTATGTGAGGAAGTGAAAACTCTTAATGCCAGCTGTTCTCCATGTGGAGACTTTTTTTGCCAGCCGGCAGTGAGGAGACTTAAAGCCGCAATTCTCCTCTGGGAAATTGCATATGCAATTTCCCCAGACCTCAGGGAATAGCTATTTCCCCAGACCTCGTCTCAGCCTCTCATACAGCAAGATCAGAATTCCCACACACTACACTGATGAGGGGCAATCACCCCGAAACGCAGAATCTGCAGTTTGGGGTTCTGATCTGGTACAAATCCTAAGGGCCCTTTCACATCAGCGTTTATTTGAAATCGCGGCAGATGCGGTGAAAAAACCGCATCTGCCGCGATTGCCGCATAACCGCTGCACTTGCGGCGCGGTTGTGATAATCCCCATAGAAAGTATAGGGGGACTTGCGGCAGGTGCGGCAAGTGCGGTTTTGTACTTGCAGCAGGTGCGGCCGCGAAAAAAACCGCGGCTGACCGCAACCCCATATACTTATTTGTATTGCATGAACCTACAACTTCCAGTATGTCCTTAATAATCTTAAGGGGATACTGGGAGTCGTTGTTAGCAGTCATCATCAGACAAGAATCACACTACTGATGAGAATTAGTTTACATCCAGGTACCTTATGAATCACCTTGTTTCTGATCGGGGTCGTTTTCTTTTCATCATCTTGTCCTGACACCATGATGACTTTTCACATCTTTGCAGACCTCCATCTTGTGCACTTTTCTGCAGCACATCCCGACATGGGACCCTTAAAAATAAGAGTGTTATTACAATGCTACCTGAATAAAAATATCTGCCCTACCCTGTGCTCCTAAATAAATATTAGCTCTTTACTGTTTTCCCTGCACAAAATGACACAGACACTGTCCCTCCACGTGCCCTCCCCACTGTTCCACTATACTGTCCATACTTTAATCTGTACCTTTTCATCATACTCCCCCCTTCTCGCCATTCTGTTCCATCTCTGTTTTGGCCTCACGCTTTCACCCCATTCAACCCCCTCTATATACCACCCCCCACACACACACTACCCAGTCTTGTCTGCAGCCATCCTGCCTCTACCCCCACACTACCTAGTCTGTGTTATATTTCACTTTAAATTTTTCCCATCCCATACTCCCTCCTCCCTACTTTCATATTCATCACCCCCTTCCATACTATGTCCGCACACATCCCCCTCTCTCATCATACTGTGTCCACACCCACACCCTCTTACACCCAATATTGTATCTACATCCCTCCCTTCTCACTCCCCATACGGTGTCTGCACCCATGCCCCCTCACTTCCCATACTTTGTCAGCACAAAGGCCCCCTAGCTCCTCATGTTGTTTCCACACCCATTCTTCCTGCTCTCCATATTGTGTCTGCACCAATCGCCCTCTTGTTCTCCATTCTGTGTTCTCAAATCCTCTCCTCGTTTTGCTGCACATGATACACTCTCCCTCCCACCGTTTACAGGCCATCATACTTTCCCACCCCCCCTCTGTTTGCAGACAATCACACTCTCTCCCCCTCTGTTTGCAGAATATCTCATTTCCCCCATTCCATTTGCAAACCATCACACTCTCCCCCTTCCATTTGCTGACATCACACTCCCCTCCCACTTTCCCCATTGCTGACCATCCTGCTGCCTCCCTCTTTCTCCATTGCCGATCACTTTCCCCATTACTGACCATCACACTTCCTCCTTTCCCCATTAGTGACATCACACTTCCCCCTATCCCCATTAGTGACATCACACCACCCCCTTTCTCCATTGCTGACCATCACACTCCCCCCACTTTCCTCATTGCTGACCATCGCACTACACTTCATCTTTTCTTATTGCTGACATCACACTCTCCTCCCTCTTTCCCCATTGCTGACCATCACACTACACTTCATCTTTTCTTATTGCTGACCATCACACTCTCCTCCCTCTTTCCCCATTGCTGACCATCACACTACACTTCATCTTTTCTTATTGCTGACCATCACACTCTCCTCCCTCTTTCCCCATTGCTGACCATTACACTCTCCTCCCTCTTTCCCCATTGCTGACCATCACACTCTCCTCCCTCTTTCCCCATTGCTGACCATCACACTCTCCTCCCTCTTTCCCCATTGCTGACCATCACACTCTCCTCCCTCTTTCCCCATTGCTGACCATCACACTACACTTCATCTTTTCTTATTGCTGACCATCACACTCTCCTCCCTCTTTCCCCATTGCTGACCATTACACTCTCCTCCCTCTTTCCCCATTGCTGACCATCACACTCTCCTCCCTCTTTCCCCATTGCTGACCATCACACTCTCCTCCCTCTTTCCCCATTGCTGACCATCACACTCTCCTCCCTCTTTCCCCATTGCTGACCATCACACTCTCCTCCCTCTTTCCCCATTGCTGATCATCACACTCTCCTCCCTCTTTCCCCATTGCTGACCATCACACTCTCCTCCCTCTTTCCCCATTGTTGACCATCACACTCACCCCCACTTTCTCCATTGCTGACCATGACACTCCACCCCTCCACTTTCTCCATTGCTGACCATCACACTCCCCTCCACTTTCCCCATTGCTGACCATCACACTCCCCTCCACTTTCCCCATTGCTGACCATCACACTCCCCTCCACTTTCCCCATTGCTGACCATCACACTCCCCTCCACTTTCTCCATTGCAGGCCATCACACTTCCTGTCCCCTCCCCTCCGTTTTCAGGCCATTATACTCTACCCCACTATCTTCCCCTTTAGCCTATTTACTCTGAATCTTCTGTGTCTTCAGCTCCACTGGACCGGAGCACTTTCTACCTTCCTTAGCACCTCTGTGGTGCTGAGTGATGACTAGAGATGAGCGATGTTCGATTCGAATTGCTCACCAATCTCAAATTCGAGCTGTTTTTGGCGGTGTTTGAGTCATTCGCCGAATTAGAATAATTTGCTTGACATTCGGCAGTTCTAGTATATGTTCGATAACGCTTCGATCACTAAAAGCTTAATCTTCCTAACCCTAAACCTAGCCCTAATACTGAAAATGAATGTTAATATCCAGTTTGTGTGTATATTGTGCAGGGGGGGCTTGTGTCAGAGCTGCAGCAATAAGGTCGCTTTTTCTGATCATCATAATGGGAGACCCAGACAATGGGGTTTAGGGCGCTGCCCTCCGGAGGTCACACTAGGTACTACAAATTTGTAGCACCGCCTCCTCCGCTTATAAACCCCCACCGTAGGAGACATCCTCAGTTTTAAACTTAGTGTGCTCGGAGGATCACGCTTTGCTTGCACTTCACTGCATTCTCACAGCTTACGTGATGGCGTATGAAGACAAGGTAAAATGGTCCCATTCGGGATCCTCGACAGCCTCCCCGCTCACCCTTGTGGAACACGCTGGTGGAGGTACCGGAGGGCTTTTAGCCTAGACACTTTAGTGTTCTCCCGGTACGCTGTCGCGCTCCTTTCCTTTCCATCCCTCCATGGAGGCTCTGGATAGGGGGAGCCTGGAGCCTTGCACAGCTCCGCTCCGTCCGAGGCCTCCCTAAATGGTGCTTACAGACCGGACGGAGCCAGCCCAGTCCGAGGCCTCCCTAAATGGTGCTTACACTCCGGACTGGTGCTGTACCCCCGTCCGAGGCCTCCCTAAAGGTGCTTACAGACCGGACCGGCACTGAGGCACCTGGTGTGTCTCCTGTGTGCCTGGGGGTAGTGTCTGTCACTGTGGTGTCATGACACTCAGACCGCGCGGTTACCCTCGGGTCCGCGGTTCTGGCGGTGACCCTGTGCTGGGGTCACCCTGGCTGACCGCCCTGTGTTTCACAGGGGCTGAGGCTGTAGACTGCGGGTGTTTTTATGTGTACAAGCAGTCTGAGAGTGTGTGTGGTGATATTCACTCTCGTTTCCCGCGCTGCGGGCTCCGGCACCTCCATTGCTGAGGCAGTCTGGAGGAGGAGGAGGCAGCCCTTATGGTGACATCACCGCTGGGCGTGTTGTGTGTTCTTCCCGCGTGTTCCTGGCTCCGCCCACATCTTCACTGTCGGCGGCCATCTTCTCCCTCACTTCCCGGCTGGGATCTGAACGGCAGCGCGTGTCTGCACTTGCAAGGGAGACCGGAACTCGCGGAGGTCACACACACACACCGCTTCCTCCTACCGCTTTACTGCGGTCGGTAAGCCACCGGGATTCCCGGTTTGTTTGTGACTTTGGCTTATATTCCCCTCACTGTGGAGATGTCCTCAGCTGGGAAGCATGCTGCTAAGGCGGCGGTGGCCACCATTGTCTGTACTACATGCAACGGGACACTGGTGGAGGGGTCCTGCAATAACTGCGGACGCCCAGAGGCCCGATCTGCTACTATTGAGTCTGCAAATCCGGGATTATACCCTGAGGTTCAGGTGATCCCAGGGCCATGGGAAACGCAGAATAAGATCAATGAATCTCTGCTGTCCCAGATGTCCTCCATGTCGCAAACCCTGGAGGCACTGCATAGGAGACTGGAGAACCCAGCTACTCCTCCTAGTTACCCCCGGGTGTCTCTTACTTCTGCTGTAAGACCCCCTAAGCGAGCCCGTGAGGCTTCTCCTGAGCTCCAGACTCTCTCTGAGGAGGAGCGTTCCTCTGATGGTGAGGAAGATGATGGGGGTTCTACTCTTGGGTCTATGTCTGAACCTCCAGATGGGGTGGAGGATCTGGTGTCCTCCATCAATGAGACATTGCGTCTTGTCACTGCTCCTGAGGAGGTGACTGTACACCCCAAGGAGATCTATCAATGGCTGCGGCCAGAGGCTAGACCAAGTGGCTCCTTCATGGACCACACTAATTTCGGAAGGGTGATTAAAGCTCCCAGGTTGCATCCTGGGCGGCGTTATGTCCGTAAAACTAAGGACAATCGCTTTCCCTTTCCCCAGGAGGCGCTCCAGGAATGGTCGCAGTCTCCCAAGGTGGATGCTTCCATGACTAGGATTGCTGCGCGCTCCTTGTTTTCTGCCTCTGATAGCTCCTCGTTGAAGGATGCTACTGATAGACAGGTCGAGCAACTCGCCAAGTCTTCCTATGAGGCTGTGGGGTCTTCATTTGCCCCTAATTTTGCCGCAGTCTGGACCCTACAAGCGATCACTATCTGTTTGGATGGTATCACTGATCTAGCTAGGTCCAGCCCAGAGGTCCTGGCTCTCACTGAGAGAGCAAGGGCCTATGCGGACTATGCCAGGACGGCATCTTTGGAAACTGCCACTCGCTCTGCTGTGGCCTCGGCCAATGCAATTGCGATCCGCAGGCTATTGTGGCTGCGTCTCTGGGACTCAGATGCCACATCTAAGAAGATTTTACAAATCTTCCGTTCGCTGGTGACAGGCTTTTTGGCACCGAACTGGATAAATTGATAAAGGATTCTGCTGAGTCTAAGATACCGCAGAATAAGCCTAAGCCACGGTACACCGTGAAAAGGAACCCTAAGCAGTGGTCCTTTTGCTCCGGTTCACAGTCATCAACGGCGTCCACTCGCTCAGACCGAGGGGGCAAGCCTGCTACTCAGTGGCGTTCCAAGAGTCGTCAGAAGAAGCCGGCGGGGGCAGCGGCTGCCACCCCCAAGCCCGCCTCGACATGACTCGCTATCTCATCCTGCCTCCCCACAGGTGGGGGGCCGCCTGTCCCGCTTTCAGGACACGTGGCTTCTTCACATTCAAGATCAGTGGGTTCGAGACGTAGTCTCAAGAGGTTACAGGATAGAGCTGACGTCACAACCAATACACCGATTCCATCGGTCGGTTCCATCTCCAGAAAAGGCTCAGGCTTTTTACCTGGTGTTGGAGGGACTCCGCAGAGACGGAGTGGTGGTCCCTGTGCCCACGGAAGAGAGGTTCAGGGGTTTTTACTCCAACCTCTTTATTGTCCCAAAAAAGGACGGCTCTTTTCGCCCGGTTTTGGACCTCAAGTTGTTCAACCGTCACGTGTTGGTTCGGAAGTTCCGCATGGAATCCCTGCGCTCAGTGATCGCGGCTGTGTCACAGGGAGACTTCCTAGCGTCCATCGATATCAGGGACGCTTACCTTCACGTCCCCATTGCACCAGCTCATCAGCGCTGGTTGAGATTCGCAGTGGGGGAAGAGCACTTCCAATTTGTGGCACTGCCATTCGGGCTAGCCTCAGCACCACGGGTGTTCACAAAGGTGATGGCCTCCATGATGGCTCTCCTGCATGCGCAGGGACACGCCGTCATACCCTATTTGGACGACCTGTTGGTCAGGGCGCCATCGGAAGACCTTTGTCGGGTAAGCCTGGAGGTGACCATGAAGTCCCTGGAACGGTTCGGGTGGCTTATCAACATTCAGAAGTCGACCCTGGTTCCGACCCAGTCATTGACATATCTGGGCATGGACTTCCACACGGACTCGGCCCTGGTGTCCCTACCTCAAGCCAAGCAGCTTGCGATCCAATCAGGAGTGCAGAATGTCCTCCTGTCTCCACAGTCATCCCTACGGGTATTGATGAGACTGGTGGGTCGCATGGTAGCGGCGATAGAGGCGGTGCCGTTCGCACAGTTTCGCCTCCGTCCTCTCCAGCTGGAGATTCTTCGCAGATGGGACAAGAGGACGATCTCTCTGAATCGGCTGGTGACACTGTCACAACCAACCAGGGACTCTCTACAGTGGTGGCTCCTGCCACTTCACCTGTCACGGGGCCGGTCCTTCCTAAAACCGTCATGGTTAGTGGTGACCACCGACGCCAGTCTGAAGGGCTGGGGGGCGGTGTTCTTGCACCACAGGGCTCAAGGCCTCTGGACTCGGTCGGAGTCGGCGTTGCAGATCAACGTGCTGGAGATCAAGGCGGTCTATCTGGCGCTACTGGCGTTTCAGAAATTCCTGTCAGGACAGCCCATTCGGGTACAGTCCGACAATGCGACGGCCGTCGCCTACATAAATCATCAGGGAGGGACCAGAAGTGCTCAGGCCCTCGCCGAAGTCCACCGCATTCTACTCTGGGTGGAGGAAAACGGCTGCCTGATCTCCGCAGTTCACATCCCAGGGGTCGAGAACTGGGAGGCCGACTATCTGAGCCGACAGGGGATGGACGCCGGAGAGTGGTCTCTACATCCAGACGTCTTCCGGGACATCTGCGGCAGGTGGGGCACTCCGGACGTGGATCTGATGGCCTCACGGCTGAATCATCAGGTGCCCCAATACATGGCAAGGTCTTGGGATCCCCAGTCTCTGGGGGCGGACGCCCTGATTCTGGGCTGGTCCAGATTCCAGCTGCCATATGTGTTTCCGCCTCTGGCTCTGATTCCCAGGGTCCTGTGGAAGATCAGGACGGAATGCAGAGTGGCCATTCTAGTGGCTCCAGATTGGCCCAGGAGGTCTTGGTACCCGGACCTGTGGCAACTGTCAGGCGGACACGGGTGGGCCCTTCCAGAACGCGCAGATCTACTCGCGCAAGGGCCATTCTTCCACCTCAATTCCAGGGCTCTCAGATTGACTGCATGGCTCTTGAGGCCTGGCTGCTGACATCCAGAGGTTTCTCTCCTACAGTGGTTGCCACTATGAATCGGGCAAGGAAACCTGTTTCCAGGAAGATATACCACAGAACGTGGAAAATCTTTTTTACCTGGTGTGCCTCTGGTGGCCGCTCACCGTGGCCTTTGTCTATCCCGACATTGCTGGCCTTCCTACAGTCGGGGTTGGAGTTGGGATTATCCCTTGGCTCTCTGAAAGGTCAAGTATCAGCACTTTCAGTGTTGTTTGACAGGCGCTTGGCGCTCCTCCCGAAGGTACGTCAGTTTCTGCAGGGGGTGTCGCGGGTGGTCCCGCCCTATAGGCGACCTCTGGACCCTTGGGACCTAAACATGGTCCTGACGACACTGCAGAAACCGCCGTTTGAGCCACTGAGAGACATCTCTCTCTCTCGTCTGTCCCAGAAGGTGGTCTTTCTGGTGGCGATTACGTCTCTGAGAAGGGTCTCAGAATTGGCTGCACTCTCGTGCAAGTCACCCTTTCTGGTGGTTCACCAGGACAAGGTGGTGTTGCGCCCACGGCCTGAATTTTTGCCGAAGGTGGTTTCAACATTCCACTTGAACCAGGAGATTGTTCTCCCATCATTTTGCCCCGCTCCCGTTCATCAGGTTGAGCGCGACCTCCATACTCTGGACCTCGTGAGAGCTGTACGCATTTATGTGTCCAGGACCGCCTCCTTTAGGAGTTCGGATTCCTTATTTGTCCTCACGATGGGTCGCTGTAAGGGGTCCGCGGCTTCAAAGTCGACCTTGGCCAGATGGATCAAGGCTCCCATTCAGGAGGCTTACCGGTCTTCTGGTTTGCCTCTCCCGGTGGGTTTGAAGGCACACTCTACTAGAGCTGTAGGTGCCTCTTGGGCCTTGCGACATCGAGCTTCTGCTCTACAGGTGTGTCAAGCGGCCACTTGGTCCAGCCTGCACACTTTCTCTAAGCACTATATGGTGCATGCCCATGCCTCTGCGGATGCGAGTTTGGGCAGGCGGGTTCTCCAGGCGGCGGTTGCCCACCTTTAAAAGGGAACCATGTGTTATCCGTCTTGTTGAGGAACTCTTCCCGCCCTGGGGTATTGCTTTAGGACATCCCCATTGTCTGGGTCTCCCATTATGATGATCAGAAAAAAGAGAATTTTGTTTACGTACCGTAAATTCTTTTTTCTTGAATCATCAATGGGAGACCCAGCACCCACCCAGTTGTTCCGTTGCATGTTTGCATTTGATCTGTTCTCTGTTGAGACAGTGTTTCCGGGTTGTTACACCGTCTGGGCACGGCATTCTTCCCGATGTTTCGGGTGTGGTTTATTTCTCCTCGCAGCTTATGGACTAAACTGAGGATGTCTCCTACGGTGGGGGTTTATAAGCGGAGGAGGCGGTGCTACAAATTTGTAGTACCTAGTGTGACCTCCGGAGGGCAGCGCCCTAAACCCCATTGTCTGGGTCTCCCATTGATGATTCAAGAAAAAAGAATTTACGGTACGTAAACAAAATTCTCTTTTTTTTTTTTTTTTTCTCCTAAAGCATGGGCAGTGGGGCGGTTCAGGCTGCTAGCCAATCATAGTCCCACACTGCAAAGTGCATTTTTTCACACAACCAAGGTCATCATTGGCTGTGTCTGTCACATGTCCTAGCCCTATAAGACTTGGCTATTTTAACGATCGCCACCATTTTGCTGATAGCTGCTGCAGGTGTTAGCCGGCACCCGCAGCTGCTGCTGTGTGCGACCGCTAAAGAGTGCAAACTAAATTGTGTTCTCTCAGTCAGCTAGTGAGCGAATACAAAGTTAGATAGATAGGTTTAGGGAGTAGGGACTGGAGGGAGGGTGCGAATCTTAGTAATATCAGCCCTTTTTAGGGCTGCTCCATATGAGTAGCGATTAGGGATAGGGACTAGGGACCAGTAATCTATCAGCCCTTTTCAGGGCTACTTCATAGAAGCAGGGACTAGTTTTAAATGCAACCCTTATCAGGGCTAAGTTACAGCAGTCTCTATTAGTTTTTGCCAGGCAGGTGTGTGTCAGGTCTGTGCCAGTGCTGTGCAAGTCTTTCTCACAGCATCTGGCCACAGTAATACATAGTAACATAGTTTTTAAGGTTGAAGGAAGACTTTAATGGTGGGTTTACACGCCGCGATATCGGCGTCCAACTCCGACAAAAAGTCACGTGGGTCGCGAGTTTGAGCCGATATCGGGCGCGCGTTGTACTGTTTTAGCGTACAACGCGATCCTGGAACGATGCCAAAACGATATCGGAGTTGAATAGCAGAGCTATTCAACTTCCCGATATCGCAAGGCCGTTGTAGCAGGATCGCTGCGTGTGACAGCCCAACTCCGATGCGTACTCGCACCTCACCCATTAACTCCCATGTTAAATGGTCGTTACTGGGTTGGTGGGCGTACACATCGGAGGGACGTTGTTTCCCGTTATCGCAGCGTGTAAACCGGCGATGCGATATCGGGAAAAGTGCTCCCGAAATGCGCGCTCCCGCGGTGTTGTATGCGATATCGGGATGATATCGCTATGTGTAACCCCACCATAAGTCCATCTAGTTCAACTCATAGCCTAACATGTTGATCCAGAGGAAGGCAAAAAAAACCCATGTGGCAACACTAAGCTCCACATTGGGAAAAAATTCCTTCCTGACTCCAGATACGGCAATCAGACTAATTCCCTGGATCAACGCCCTATCAAGAATCTAGTATGTATAACTGGTAATATTATAATTTTCAAGAAAGGCATCCAGGCCCTTCTTAAATGTTAGTAGTGACTCACTCATTACAACATCATGTGGCAGAGAGTTCCATAGTCTCACTGCTCTTACAGTAAAGAATCCACGTCTGTGATTATGATTAAACCTTCTTTCCTCCAGACGTAGAGGATGCCCCCTTGTCCCAGTCTCAGGCCTAAGAGTAAAGAGATCATTAGAAAGGTCTCTGTACTGTCCCCTCATATATTTATACATTATTATAAGATAAGCCTTCGTTTTTCCAAGCTAAATAACCCCAAGTTTAATAACCTGTCTTGGTATTGCAGATCCCACAGTCCACTAATATAGCTCTTTGAATCCATTAGGGCAGGTAGTGTAGCACTGCTGTGAAGAAAGCTACACCACCTGTCTTAATTAGGTTTTTTTTTTTTTGCTGCAGCTAGTCCAGGCACTTTGTTCGGTCTAGTAGCAGCCTAGCAGTGTCCCACAGTGGTGTAGCCCACTTGTGAGAGAAGCTACACCGCATGTGTAGTTCCTTCTACTAATTTTTTACTGCATAGAGCAAACCTGTCAGTTTTTGCCTAAAAGCAGTGTTCACTAAACGTTCACTGTAGGCCACGTTTAATACATCCAAGTACACCTTGAGTGTAGTTCATTCTAATAATTTTTAACTTCACTTAGCAAACGTAATGTTTTGTGCCTAGTATCACTGTCTGACCAATCAGCTCCGCTCGATTTCCTTCAGAATATTTTTTGCCAACAACTGCAGAGTTGCCAATTTGTTCACATACAAAATGAGTGGCAAAAGGCTGCTGCTGATGGAAGGGAATAGGCGTGGTGGAAAGGGAAAACCAGTTTGTGTCCGTGGGGTACATGAGAAAGCAAGAGTAACATCTGCTGGAGAAAAGGGGGTGTCACACGCGTCAATGTCGTCAGTGAGATGATTGCTGACGACATTGAAGGCTGATCGCTGGTGAGCTGTCACACAGACAAACTCACCAGCGATCAATGGACCAGAGACATCGTGAAAACGATTTAAATATCGTTTCCACGATGTCTTGCTCCCGCTGCCAGCCTGCTGGAAGCAGGAGCAGGCTGGTCTCCAAGGTAAACTGCGGGTATCTAGGCAGCGCGCGCTGCCTAGATACCCGATGTGTTCCTTAGTTACCAGCCTCCTCCGCTCACCGGCTGGTATCTAAGGTACACAGCAGGTAACTAGGGTCCCTAGTTACCCGCTGTGTACCTTAGATACCAGCCAGTGAGCGGAGGAGGCTGGTAACTAAGGTACACGTCGGGTATCTAGGCAGCGCGCGCTGCCTAGATACCCGCAGTTTACCTTGGATACCAGCTCCCAGCGCTTGTGAGAGGCGCTGGGAGCTGGAATATCGCTACTCCCGGTGTCACACGCAGCGATGCTGCGTGTACACCGGGCGACCATCGCCAGGTTTTAGGACAGATTCTAAAACCTGGCGATCATCAACCAGCGATTTATCGCTGGTTGATTCAGTATGTCACACGCATCAATATCGCTGCAACGTCACGTGCAGCCGAGATTGTGCAGGCGATATTGACGCGTGTGACATACCCTAAAGAGCATCTTCCAGCAAAAGTAAGATGTCTACTTCTTTCCGTGGAGATTTTGATATGATCCCTTTCGTATGGACACGACTCAGACGCCGATCGATACCAATTCTCGATGAGGCACAAAAAGAGCAGGCGCTTGAATGGATAGCAAGCGCTTCAGCAAATGGGCTCTCCCCCACCTCAACTTTTACATCACAAATACACTAGTCCTCAGAGGTGTCACCCCAATCCCACTTGCTTCCGCACAGCTCCCAAGTCTCCAGCCACCCATCTGAGTATGGGGTAAGACTGATGGTTGAGTATGCATCACTCTTCACTCACCCTATAGCCTGGGAATCAGAGGTCTGCTCAAAAGCTTTTGTGAGTCAAGACGAAATTATCTGCACTGATGCTCAGAAGCTTTTGGAGTCGGATCCAGGCCCAGATAAAGAAGGGTCTGAGCAAGCATAATGTAGACCCTCATTCATAAACTGTGAACTGCACCTTGGAGATCTTGTGAGCCCTTCTGCATACGACTCCTCCTGTACTTCCTCCCCCTCCTCTAGTGCCAGCACCTGACTCCAAATACTGTTTAAAGCGTGCTCCAGCATGTAAATGAGAATAGTTATGCTGATAATGGCATCATCATCACTAAACATCTTCGTTAACATTTCAATGCTGTACAGAATGGTACATAGGTCATTCATTTCAGACCACTCCAGCTGTGTGATTTACCCCACCCCTGGATCTCATAGGCCCAGGTTATTCATCATGACGTATTGCACCAGGCCTCGTCGGTGCTGCCACAGTTGCTGCAACATGTGCAGAGTTGAATTCCATTGTGTCGGCACATCGCATTTCATCCGGTGAACTGGCAGGCCGAACGACTTCTGTAGAGATGCAAGTTGTTGAGCTGTTGAGAATGTGAACGGCGTAAGTGAGCACACAGCGACTGTGCCCTCTGCTGAAGACCATCTAGGGCCGGATAGTGTGCAAAAATTTGCTGGACAACCAGGTTTAAGACGTGAGCCATGCAAGGCACGTGTGTCACATTGCCCCGACGGAGGGCTGCACCCAGCATTGCAGCATTGTCGCACATGGCCTTCCCTGGCTGCAGGTTCAGTGGAGACAAGCATTGATGAAACTCGGTCTCCACAGCTGAACACAAATCCTCAGCTGTGTGACTCACATTTCCCAGACATTTCAAGGTAAAGACCGCCTGATGCCGTTGAGCCCTGCTGCCATCATAGTAAGGAGGTGTGCAGGATTCCTTGTGCGCAGTTAGAACGCGGATGGCATTACCAGACAGGTTTTGGGTGCAGGTCGAGGACCAAGACGAGGTTGTGGAAGCAGAAGCAGTGGAGAAACTTGTACATACAGAGGATTGACGCACAACTCGTGGGGATGGCAAGACTTGGACAGCAGCCCCTTTTCCTGCTGTCTTCATAGTTACCCAGTGCACAGTCACCGCCATGTAACACCCCTGTCCATGCTTGCTGGTCCAAGTGTCTGTGGTGAAATGCACCCTGTCACACACAGAGTTTCTCAAGGAAGCGGTGATGTTGTGTGCGACATGCCGGTGTAGCGCAGCCACAGCTTTCTTGAGAAGTAGTGGCGACTGGGCATCTGGTACTGGGGCACTGCCACGGACACAAGGTCTCAAAAATCCTCTGTGTACAACAGGTGGAGAGGGAGCATTTCTGTAGCCAACAGCTTGCAGCTGGTGAAATTCAACCTCTTAGCTTTGTCAAGGCTAGGAAGAAATGGTCTATTACTTGTCCACATCTGAGGGACCGAGGGCTGGCTACTGTGCTGAGACACGGTTGAGTAGGGTGTCCCCGGCAAACTGTTGGTCTGTGAGGAAGGTGCAGGCGGACATATTATGTTGCCTTCATCCAAAGGTGGTGCTCTTGATGTCTGACAGCGCTCAACACCAGCAGGTGTTTCCAATTCCAAAAGAACTGACGACCTTCCAATCACACTGGCTGTTGCGGGTAAAGAGGTAGAAGGTTTACGTCCAAAAGCCTGTGTGACTGCTGTCCCCACAGTCACAGAGGATGAAGAGGCCGTTGATGCACTTGATGGGGCAGACGGTGGTTGGCCCGGCCCACTAGGCTGCATTGTAGCACAGTGAGCTTCCCACTGCGGCTTTTGCTTCATATCCATGTGACGGTTCATGCATGAACTAATTGAACTATTGATTTTTTGGCCTCTACTTAGATTTTGGTGACAAATCTTACAGATCTTGCAGATAACATGGGGAGACTAAAGGCTTGTGGATTTTGGAATGTGCTGCATGAAAGTCACCTCACCAACCATTTTGAGCTTGCAACTGTGGGGCAATTGATGTCACTGAAGTGGTGTCTGGGCCCAAATTTTTGGAAAAAATGGAGACTCTTGTTGTAGTCTCCTAAATGTGACACAATGCTCAGCATGTGCACGAGGCCTTAGAGATGCTGAGGTAAAAAACACCAAATACTCATTGCCTGCACAAGGCCTTCCAGATACTGCGGTAAAAACCGCACCAAATAATCATCTTCTGAACATAGCCTTACAGATACTGAAGTGAAACACACCAAATACTCATCTTTTGGATGTGGCCTTACAGATACTGAAGTAAAACTCACCAAATATTCATCATCTGAAAATGGCCTTACAGATACTGAAGTGAAACTCACCATATACTCATCTTCTGCACATGGCCCTACAGATACTGAAGTGAAACGCACCAAATATTTATCATCTGAACATGACCTTACAGATACTGAAGTGAAACGTACCAAATAATTATCATCTGAACATGGCCTTACAGATACTGACGTTAAACTCACCAAATACTCATCGTGTGCATGATGCCTTACAACTACTGGAGTAAAAACTGATTTTGGAAGGGCCTGACATGCCTATATCTGTGTCTCCTCCCCCTCTTACTCATCTATCTCTTTTCTTTTCGCATTTTTATACATACTTTTCACTTTTCCATGTTTGTTGTCTCTTCTGAGTAGTTTGTCACCTTTTGGACACTTTAGAAGGTGTTTTCTATGTGTTTTCTATGTTTTTGTATGTGTTTGTGTTGGCCTGCCATTGTTTTCAATGGTGTTCGACTGTGTTCGACGAACAAACGCCCAATTCGGCGAACCGAATCAAATTCGAACACTAGAGTGGTGGCACATCTCTAGTGATGACCCAGAAGTACCTGCGGTTAGGGCGTCAACTGTACAAGCACCTCTGACGCCTTTACAGCTGATCAATGAGAGCCGGCGCAGCACTTTCTCTGAGCCGCTATCAGCGTGCTGTGTGTGGAACCCTGGAGGATGGATGTTAAGCAGCTTGGATGGAATCGCTCCCCACAGGTGGAGCGGGTCTCCAGGGCTTAGTAATAATGTCTTTGGAATGATGGAGGTTTATGTATTGCGGTGTGCAGCCGAAGGCATAGAGAAAGCAGACGGACACGGGGAATGAAGTTTTTTCACCTTTACTCACAGTTCTGAGATGTTCCTGCCCAGCCGGGGCACCGTGTCCTTTGGGTCAGTGATCCAGTCAACCCCCAGGCAATCCAGGGCCACTCTACCGAGACCCCCTTCTGTATGTCTTCTTGGCTCTAGGTCTAGCTACTGAACCTGGGATTGTCCATGGTAAATGGCCACTGCACATAAAGTTTAGTGGCCTCTGGTTTCCTGACTTAAACCTGCAGTGTTTTTGCTAGATTGGGTCTGGTCCCCTCTTGTAACCAGTTCCCCCAGCAACGACCAATATGCCGATTGTGGATTCGGGGTCCCTCTGGCAATGGGTTCCGTGGCGACCTACCCACTGGTCCCACTCCTTCCCCTGGCGCTAGCCTCCCCTAGAGCTCCATCTTATTGTGTCTTGCCTCTTACGACTCTCCACTCTCTTCTGTCCCCACCCCCTCTTACTATTCCTTGCTCCAGACAGCAGATGGGGTCTACTCAGATTGAGTCTCTTCCACCCATGATCCCCTGGCCTGGAGTTAGGATGGTGTTGGGTGCAAGATGTGTGTGGGTCTCGGTATTGTGTCCCTTCTTACCTGGGAGTGAAATACCACACCTATGGGTTTGGTGCAGTACCTCTGTGGTGACCAGACCGCAGGAGCGCCACATACTCACCTGTTAAACACAGCACGTCCACGGGTTGAAAAACAGCGCAAGTGTGCAAGATAAGAACATGCAAATTTTCTTGGTGCATCATTATAACCAGTTACGGTCTGGCCTGCTGGGGAACTGGGTAAACCCCTGGTGGGCCCCAGGTCCCATGGCCCCGCCCACCTCACACCACCCCTCCCTTATCCCTGCTGAAAAGAGCGGGCCTGAGCGGGTCCCATTCCCTGAGCTAGCGCTACCACCGTAATAAGAGTGGGGTTCTGAGCCATGGGGCAGGGGGTCAGATGTCCCCCAGGCTGGTGCTTCTGTTCCGCCTCTGGTGCCGACCACCACTCCTCCGTCAGTTGATGGTATTTTTCCATCTCCCACTACTGAACTAACGAACTGAACTTAACTGTCCTCGTTTTGTGGCCTGGGTCCTCCCTCAGGGTCCACCCATTGTCCCAGGGACCCGTCACTACGTGTGTGTGTTTTGTATCGTGGCTCAGCTGCACCATCTCAACACCTGTAGAGCAGGGGCACTACACTTCTTAACTGCAGAAATGCAGTACCTCTTGCCGCGGTTTATCCGTAGGGACGCCACATATTAATGCTACAAACATTATAAAAGGATAGGATATATGACACGCCAACCAGGGCCATGGGGTACTCGGAATCAAGTCGGGAGTTCTTTGGGGAGGTCACAGGGTCGGAACCCAGTTCCGTGGGCCTAATTGTGTCAATAAATGGGGGAATATTTTATGGGAAATTAATTTGTGACGTCACCCGTGGGTTTCGGCAATGGAAATGGATGGCTGACGCTGCAATCAAATCCTCTGGGGCCGTTCGTAATGCAGCTCCGATGGTTCTGCTCTCCACAGGTAGAGCAGAGGACCCCAGGGCAGTTTACACAGTCTATGCAGGGAATGGTGGGGTCCAGGACTGAGGGCGCGGTAAATGACTGGAGGGCACAATGATGAAAGTTGCCTTTACCTTTATTTGATGGTTGTAGTCACAGACCGGGGCACTTGCAACAGGTGGTAATGTTTTATCGTACAGTATGTATGACCGTGGTCAGTGTGCAGTATGTGTTACATCACATTATTTTATCTGTGGTGTTTTACTCTTTTCTTTTTTGTTGTGTCTTTAAATTAAATGTGTGTATATATATATATCTATTATATAATTGCGAATGGGTTTTTTGCCCCTTCTGAGTCCGCTCGCGCTGCGAGTCAGTGTCGTCATGTGGATACGCCCGAAGCATTGGCCGCGCAGCGGCCATTGCGAGCAGTTCTAAGGCGACTCGCTATGCCCGCGCAGCGGGCATGGCGAGTCGCCTTAGCAGCGCGAAGCATTGGCCGCGGAGCGGCCATTGCGAGTCAGAGACTCGCTCTTCTAGAATCCCGATGCATGTGCATCGGGCACCCAGCTAGTATATATATATATATATATATATATTGAGTTTTCATTATTGTATACACATAAAAAAAAGTATATCACCCTTATTATATTGGGCTTTTCTATATAACATCTCGTGGAAATTTGTAGACCATCGCCATCTTGTGGTTATATATGGTTGCTACATTGTTATATGCTCTCCATTCTCCTCATGCCATACCATTGTTTGATAATCTTTGGAGGGGGGGGCCTATATTATGTCACTCCTGTGGTGCACCATGCCTATTATGAATGTTTTGTATGCAGTAATGGTGTCGGCTTTCACGTCACTGTCAAGTGCACTGCCTGATACATTTCAATGATGTAAATGTGGAGAGACAGGTCTGAAGGACCATGGTCTGAAGTGATATCAGTTTAAGTGATATCTTTTAAAGTGTACAGCAGAAATATTCCAGAAATAGCACAGAAATTGGACAGAAGGTGAGAGATACCACTTTCTTCTAATTATACCTGCCTTTCTTTTCTCATCCTGCTCTTTCACTATGCTCACATTTTCACTCACATTTTTTGCTCCACTTATCCTCACCGTCCTTCGCTACCCCCAAACCCCTGCACCTTCTAACCAGATAACTATCTCCCCCTCTCTCCTAACCCCCCACCTTACCTCATCCACAAACCTCCTCCTTAACCCCAGACCTCTCCTACTGAAATATAAAACAAGCCTGTCACTCTCCTTCTCCCACCTGTTTTCCTTTTCTCTACTACTTCTCACTACTGGCGACATATTTCTCAATCCTGGTCCTCCCCACCCCATACGTCCCACCTACCTTCACCTCCACCAAAGTAAGACAAACTACCGCAATCCTTCATATGTAAAACCCGTGCCTCTGAACCCCACCCCCTGCTTCCTCTCTCTGGAGCACTTTTGAATGCCCGCTCCATTTGCAACAAGCTCCACATGATCCATGACCTTTTTACTTCTCAGAACCTTTCCTTCTTGGGCCTCACTGAGATCTGGCTGACAGCCTCTGACACAGCCTCCCCTGCTGCACTGAGCTATGGCGGCCTTCACTTTACCCACACTCCTCGCTCTGTCAACAGACATGGCGGAGGAGTGGGCTTCCTCCTCTCTGCAAACTGCTCCTTCAACCCAATCCAACCCCCACCCTCCCTTATCCACCCTTTTGAAGTTCACTGTCCATATCTACTATCCCTCCAATCTTCAAATGGCCGTCATATACCGACCTCCGGGCTCTGCCACTACCTTCATTGACCAATTCTCCATTTGACTTCTTCACTTTCTCTCTCACATTCCCACCATCATCATGGGTGACTTTAATATCGCTACTTTATTTTTGAATATAGTTGGCACTCACTTAAAGTAAAAAATGAGTCTGTTTTAGCAGAAAAAATTATCTATTATTTCCTGCTTTTTTGCATCAAGTGGTTTACACCAATTCCCAACGTTTCGACTTTATTGAAAGTCTTCTTCAGGGGAAATAACAGAAATCTACAATTTTTAGACACAACAAAAAAGACATATCAGATACATAGGTAATTTCCTATTTGACAGAACTAGGAGAAATCTTATCCTAGGTATGCACTGTTTGAGATGTATTTCTATTTTTTTGTGATTGTATCTTTGAGCATGTGTATTAATCACCTATGTATCTGATATGTCTTTTTTGTTGTGTCTAAAAATTGTAGATTTCTGTTATTTCCCCTGAAGAAGACTTTCAATAAAGTTGAAACGTTGGGAATTGTTGTAAACCACTTGATGCAAAAAAGCAGGAAATAATTAATAATTTTTTCTGCTAAAACTGACTCATTTTTTACTTTAAGTGTGTACCAACTATACTCAAAAATATTGTTACTATTTTTTGAGCACCACAAATTTGGTGAGCCAAGGTCTAATCTTATAATATTTAATATCGCTATTGACACTTGTCAGCCAGCGGCCTCCAAACTCCTCTTTCCTCATCCTTTGGACTTACTCAGTTGTCCTCCACAGCCACCCACTCAGATGGACATACCCTAGACCTCATCTTCACCCGCCTTTGTTCCCTATCTAATCCCACAACCTCCCCCTTCCCTCTATCTGACCACCATCTACTCACCTTCTCATCTTTGTCCTCCTCACCGGTCCCCCATATCCAGCCACTAGCTCATCCTCGCAAAAACCTTGCATGTTTAGACATTCACAGACTCTCAGACTCTCTTCTACCTCTGTCCTCTATAAATTCACTCCATGACACAGACAATGCCACTGCTTTCTACAACGCCACCCTCACATCAGCCATAGACTCAGTCGCCCCTCTCTTTCATCGCAAGAGGCCATGGAATCAATAGGCAACCCTGGCACACCAATCTCACAAAAAAAACTTCAACAAGTGTCCAGGGCTGCGGAGCGACATTAGAAGAAAACGCGCCTGCCAAACGACTTCACAACTTTCAAACAAGCTACACTTGCCTTCAAAGCAGCCCTCACCTCTGTTAAACAGACCTACTTCACAAACCTTATATCTTCCTTATCCTTCAACCCCAAACAACTGTTCAGCACTTTTAACTCTCTCCTCCGCCCACTTCCCCCTCTGACCTCCCTCATCTCTGTTAAGGACTTCGCCACATACTTCAAAAATAAGATTGACCAAACAAGGAAAACCATTATTGTTCCATATACCAGACCTCTGCCCTTCTCTCATAACCTCTGTTGAACCCCAGGCCCGGGGGGTACTCGGGTATCAGGCTCAGAGGGGTTCACGGGGATGTCACGGGTGGCGGTGCCTTAGCCCGTGGCCTGGGTGACACTTCAAAGAGGGGTTATGTACAAGGAAAAGAGTTGTTGTCTCGTGACGCCACCTGTAGTACCTGGTGATGGGTCACCAGCGCCGCCACAGTCCTCCGGAGGGCGATGGTATTGCGGCAAGGATGGCAAAGCTCCAGGTGGAGCTGGGCCTCCGGGGCAACGTGGCATAAAGGGCAGCTTGGAGTGGGACTTGAGGCCAGGGTAAGAAGCAGTGAGGCAGTCTATGTGGAGGCTGGGAATAATGCACACACACTGAAGAAAGTCTCTTTTACCTTTTACTGATGGTATTCACAGGTAAAGATGTCCAGAGCACTGTCGGGTGACCAGGTGCACAGTGAGTCTTCACAGCAAGTGGGTATAATGCCTCCTCCGGTTCCCTGCTGTCACTGAAGCCCTGTCTGTATACAACACGACTGGCCTCCTCACTTTCTCTGGTCCTTTCTCTCTCCTCCTGCGCGGTCCACGGGTTACCCTCTCTGATCACTGCTGTGTTATTCCACACTACGGTGTCTGGCTCCCTTTTGCTGGGTATGCAGGGGGACCGGGTGACTAAAGTCTCCACGGTGTGCCGGGGTTCTCTGCAGTCCTAGAGTGATCCTGCAGGTACGGATCCCTGAAGTCCAGTAAGTCTTGGGCAAACTTCCACTAGTTTCTCTTCTCCCTTAGTTAAGCTCCGTGCCTTCTGTCCCCACTCCTAGGCTTGGCTGAACGGCAGAAGGGCCACTCCGGGTCACTGGTTTGGGCCTAACCGTGGCACCGATCACCAGGACGTCTTCGCAGCTCTCCTTTCGTCTGCACACTCTAACTCCTCCCCCAGCAGCAGTATTTATCAGAGATCTCACCTAAAGTCAGTGAGTCTAGCTCCCCCTACTGTGCCAGGGTGGAAGATGTTGCATGTAGTAGGTACCTGCTGTGGAAACCCAGCTGTGCAGTAGGGAAGGCTGTGGCTACCAGCGTGAGCAGGGCGCCACACCTCCCTCTCCAATATCACTGAAAATCAGAAAAAAAAGTTTATCTAGTTTTATATTAAATGGATTTCTGAAGATTAATAATACCTCTGCCTGGTGCCTGCTACCTGGGAAAGCAGAACAAACTGGATAAACTTTTTTTTCTGATCTTCACGCCACGGTCTCCTGGCTGAGAGAGCCGCTGTATCCAGACTATAGCTGCACATCAGGGAGACATGGCATCTCATCCAGACCAAAAAGGTCAATATGCAATGACACAAGCCATATCAAAAATGAGCAACTTAGCCTCTGAAAATAAGTTGAACTAAATAATCTGCACTTAGATCTGTGCCCGTGTTTCTTGTTTTTTCCCCTCTACTAGACCTTGTAGCCTTGGGGTCATATATCTCCAACATCAATGAAGGAGAGCTTACTCGTTTCCTATCCAAATCACACCTCACCACCTGTGCACGTGACCCCATCCCTTCCCACCTCCTCCCCAACCTCAATATCATGCTCATCCCAGCCATAACCCACCTGTTCAATCTATCACTATCTTCCGGGACCTTCCCCTTTCAAACATGCCACCATCATGCCCATCCTCTAAAAAAGCCAAACCTAGACCCGACTGCTAAGACGAGCTACCGCCCCGTATCGCTGCTCCCGTTTGCTTCCAAACTCCTTGAGCAACACGTCCATGCTCAACTTTCCTCCCACCTCTCATTTAACTCTCTCCTTGACAATCTACAATCTGGTTTCGCCCCACCACTCCACCGAAACTGCCCTAACCAAAATTACCAACGACTTACTCACAGCCAAAGCTAACAGACAATTCTCAATTCTCCTCCTTCTCCACCTGTCCTATGCCTTTGACACAGTTGACCACTCCCTCCTACTTCAGACTCTTTCTTCCCTTGGCATCAAAGACCTTGCCCTGTCCTGGGTTGCCTCATACCTTTCCAACTGCGCATTTAGTGTTTCCCACTCCTACACGACCTCCTCATCCCGCCCTCTCTCTGTTGGAGTCCCACAAGGTTCTGTCCTGGGGCCCCTACTTTTCTCCATCTATACCCTTGACCTAGGACAACTCATACAGTCCCATGGCTTCCAGTACCATCTGTACGCTGACGACACTCAAATCTACCTCTCTGGCTCAAATGTCAACTGTCTGCTGTCCAGAATCCAGGAGTGTCTGTCAGCCATATCCTCCTTCTCCTCTCGCTACCTAAAACTCAACGTAGACAAAACCAAAATTATCATCTTTCCTCCATCCCATCTTTCATCTTCACCATCTGATCTATCTATTATGGTAAATGGCATCATGCTCTCTCCCACACCTCAAATTCACAGCCTTGGTGTAACTCTCGACTCTGCCCTGTCCTTCAAACCACACATCCATATTCTCACCACCTCCTGTCGCCTCCAGCTCAAGCCTGGACCTAGTGTAGGATGTGGTCTGGGTGTCCCGGTATCGGTCTGGGCCCCTCTTACCAGAAAGTGGGATACTAACACCCTAATGGTACCTTTACACGCCGCAACAGGATGGTGGCAACAACCGGGTACATGAGAGAAATGTATCTTGCACTGCCAAATCAACCCGAGGTAGCGGCGTGTGAAGACGGTTGTTGCCACCCGCCACTTGAGGCACCTGTTTCAGAGCAGTGCCCTAAAACAGGTGACTGTCAAGGCGATGGTTGCGGCCTGTATCGGCGTGTAAATACGGTAGGGCAAGGTTTATTCGTCACCTAGATAACTCCCCGGGGCGTGACACAGGCTCCGTGAAACCACCCCCCTTCAGCGATTATTAGAGGAAGCTCCTGCGTTACGATTGGTAGTCGCTGCATAGGGCGGCATATTTAAGGAGCTGACCAGTCACACTACACAATTGCTCGAGCGTCATGTATTAGTCAGCCTCCTGCGCTGCCTGGCCAATCATGATGCTATTGCTTTGTCCTATCAGTGTACCAACGTCTCGTAATCCACAATTGTGGCACGCCTATGTGTTGTCCATGCTGCACCAGGACCGCCCATATTACCTTGTTATTGCGGCGTGTAAATGTGGTAAGGTAAGCTACAGAAGGTAACTTGTGGCACCCGGCGGTGTATCCAGAGATAGATGTAACCTACCGTAGCGCACCTTGTTGCGGCGTGTAAAGGTGGTGCGATTACCGTTTGCAACCGTTTGTGCATGCTCTTGCACGTGAAGCATCCGGTTGTTGCCACCATCCTGTTGCGGCGTGTAAAGGTACCATATCAGTGTTGCAGTACCTCTGTGTCGACTGGATCTGCAGGGGCGCCACATAAACATTTGAAACAGATCACTCTGTGTGTAATGACTATATAATATATACTTTTTGTATTGAATTAATGAAAAAATTAAATTTTGATGATTATTTATGTCATTGAGATGCACCTTTATATGTAAATATACCGTACATAGAGTATTTATGCTGTTGTAATCAAATAACCACCATGTGCTTGAACAAAATGCTTGGACGCTGTGGAGGCTCCTGTAGCATTGAGGTTTATGGAGTCAGATAAATGGTGTCTTGTCCTGAATTTAAGAGGTCCCATCGTACAGTTGATGTATTGTATATCACATTAAGTGATTGTGTGGCACCCTGGCACCCTGGTTGGGGCACCACAGAACTCTTGGTACACAAATGGAATGTACACAGCAAGCAGAACTCTCTAACTAAAACACCTTTACACCCCTTTTCACCCCAGGCCTCTAGGGGGAGCCCCACTGGTTTCCTTAAGCCAGTTCCACCTATAAATACGGGTCCTGGAGGGAGAAATAGCGGAATGTGCAGTCACTTTAGAACTGTGAACAGCTAGGAGAGCTGAACTGGTACATGAGCCACACTAGGCCCATACCAGCACACCCGGAAAGTGAGAGACCCTTGCAACTGGGGTCATAGGACAGGAGGCAAATACCTCACAGGGACAGAAGAGTTATCCCAACTCACCCTAACAATCCGGGCACTGGGTCCGAGCTGCAGGAGCTACATCGCAGGCTGCAGAGAAACCAGCACACCAACCAGGGAATTGTAGCTCCTTGTAACACCTGAAGCACCACCAGATGAGAGCCCAGGGAAGGAGCAGTAATTACGCCTAACCCCTTTTATAGTGCCCTCAGTGCAGCAACCTCAGGTGAATCACGTCCCACCAGAACGTGCAACCCGGTCCGGCAGGATTCCATATCCACCAGACCTCACCAGAACAGTGTATATAAGGAAGCCTACACCACTGCTTGCTGTGGAATCTCCAGGAGTGTCAACCTCATCACCCGGTTGAGTGTACCTGTTGTCATCAGTAAAGGTACCAAAAGACTTTATGTGTCCGTGCATTACTCCTGGACTAACCCGCAGTAACTACTGAGCTGCTGTATTCCAGCTAGTGCAGCTCCTGGCCCTGGGGACCCCTGCTCATCCTGTGGGGAGCATCCCATCAAGCTGCCGCACATCCCCCGGAGGCCCTAGCAGCGCCGGTGCAATCACCGGAATCCCACAGGTGGCGTCATGACAAACAAGAATCATCCCCATCCGTTCATCCCCTTTGATCTGACCACCGGGCCCCACAGCCTCAGGTGCGGAACCGTGACAAGGGCTGCATCGCCTGAGATGTGAGCATCCGGCAACGGTGAGTCAATTGTGGTTAGATGACTTTAAAGATGGTGGCCTCATGGTCGGGCTCCACGGGGCAGAGAGACTGGTACCCACGCCGTGCTCATCCTGTCCGTTGTCCCATGTGGTCTACCCGTCCCTCGGCTGTGCGACCACTGCATATTTACCTTGCCTGCAGTCCTGCGGCAACTGCACACTCCCCGAATGTGTCTTCCAGCCCTCAGGGCCTAAGTCCTGCGCACAGGTCTCCTGAAAGCATGCTTCCTGCGCACAGGTCTCCTGAAAGCGTGCTTAAGTGGCGCATGCCACACACTAAAGAAGTTTAAAGGGCCAGTAAGCCCTGACCCTGAAATTCCTCTTAGCCTGTGGCTGAAAGTCACCTTCCCCCATTGGGGAGTGAAGGTGCTTGAGTAACATGGTTCTTCCGCAGAGAAGTTGCTAGTTTCCAGGTTCCCGTCCTTTAATCTTTCTCCCTGTGACCCTGTCCTTGCATTGCACTTTGTGATCTGTATTTGTGATCCACTATATGATTACTAATGTGTTTCTCTTCCTAGACTCTGCTAAGGCCTGCACCAGCTTGTCACAGACTACACTAGTCAGGACCCATCCACTATGTTCTGCACTTGCTTGCTACAAACGACATCTCTCGTTTAATACAGCAGCACGTTTTTTAACCCTTCATCCTCCCTACTCTATATGCACCATGCTGTGGACTGCAGCAGCCATGATATGCTTTTATAGTGGTTGTGACTCTCACAACCACACAAGGTGAAGCCTCTGATACCTATTTACAGGGGCTGGCTGTCAAATTTCAGCTTGGGGGGCAAGCACACAGCAGTGGCCCATAAGCAGTGAGCTTCAGTGGCCGATCGGCCTTCCAGACTAACAAGACAGATGGCTGGGCGGCTCCAAAACTGCTGCTTGACCACTGGCCTGGGGGGCATCTGCCCACCTGCCCCCTGGGCCAGCCAGCCCCTGCCTATTTAGGTAATATTTTATCTCTCAGACCCTTCATCCTCCCTACTTTAATTTTCTGATATAATGACCTTTAGGTTTTCATTGCTTGTAAGCCATAATCATTAACATTAACATAAATAAATACTTGATATAGATCACTCTGTGTGTAATGACTCTATATAATAGATGCATTTCACTTCATGTATTGAATTAAAGAAATAAATTAACTTTTTTATGATATTCTAATTTTTTGAGAAGCACCTGTATATACATACATGTATGTAAAATATATATATTAGGATAATGTGGCTTGTATATTCCATGATTAGCCTTTTCAGCACAGGCTTTTAATATTGTAATTCTTTTTCATTTTTTAGTTTTAATTAGAATATTAAAAAAAAACATTTTGTTTTTGCGCGACTGCTGGAAATGGCAAGAGTCTACCGGCTGCTGCGGTCTGTTCACCAGCTGCGGCAACCCGCCAGACGGAGCGGTCTGCCTGCTTCCTCACCACCAGGGAGGGGAGCCCCAAGTCTACCTTTAAGCAGCCATTGGGTATAGACTCATCCTAGGCATAGAAGAAAGGACAAGGGTTCGTCAACTAAGGTATACCACGGGTACCACCATACCACCTGGCATCCACTTGCAGCCACCCGTAGAGCTACTTGTTTCTTTTACAACTGTTGCTGAACTGTCTACTTGTATGCTGATGACTGTTTACAGTAAAGTACCCGGGAGAGTGACTTTGCCTTCGTATCTTTGTGCTGCAGAATTCATCCTGTTTGCTTACAGGAACGCTGCCCCGGAGGACCAGCTCCACCTGTAGGGAGCTTTGCCATCCTTGCTGCGATACCATCGCCCTCCGGAGGTCTGCGGCGGCACTGGTGACCCCTCGCCAGTTACTACAGGTGGCGTTACGTGACAATAACTCTTATTCCCTGTACATAACCCCCTTATTGAAGTGTCACCCAGGCGTTGCCACCCGTGACATACCCGTGAAAACCCCTCCGAGCCTAATACCCGAGTACCCTAGGGTCTGGGGCTCGACATTATCAGTTGTGGGATGTCCCTATAGGATCTCATGCTGTCCTCTGTCACTGTGCTGTTACTGCTAGGCTGCGCAAAGACACATCCATTTGGACTAATAACACCTAATTGTCAATTTATTTATACATTTTCAGGATGAATGATAGAGAATCGACACATTGTTGAATTATAAATGAAGATACTTTACATTTCTCTTTTATTATATGGGATGTGAGTATTTATTAAGGCAGACTTGTCAGGCGACCTAAAGTAAAAAAAGCCGTAGAAATAGTTGCCGTACTGTGAACCTCTGTATAAGTCCACGTGCACACGTTGAGTATTTGATGAGTTTTTTACCTCAGGATTTGTAGCCAAAACCAGGAGTGGATAATTAAATACAGAAGTGGTGCAGGTGTTTCTATTATACTTTTCCTCTGATTGCTCCACTCCAGGTTTTGGCTACAAATCCTGAGGTAAAAAACTCATCAAATACTCAACGTGTGCTTGAGGCCTAAGAGATAAAGTGGGAGCTGTCCATCTTGTGCTGCTGTTTAGTAAATGTCATCTGAGTATTTACACCGGAGACAATGCAGCGGTCTGATGAAACACTAGCAGAGCCCCGGTATAGGGTTACTGCCTCCAGGATCCAACCTACCCCAGTCACGCTCTGCTGCAGATCTTCATTGCAGGATGCCCGTCCACATACAACCTGCGGTATAAGAAGTTCTCCATGTCGACCTTGGTCATCACTTTCACTCCAAGTATCACAAAGCTAACGATGGAATATTCCCAGGGTCTGCACCTACAGCGTTGTGCCAGCGTTCACGTGCATCGTCCTTACTGCATGGCAGTGCCAGGGATGATTTCCTGAACATTTTATAATGCCGGGGTGCTTCAAGAAAACTATATTCTCCTTAGCTTCTGCATTAAGTTTTGTGTCGTTCTTGCTGATCGTTGTGGCCATGGCGACTCAAAAATGGATGACTGGGAAGACGCTATGTCAGACAGGAGTTGATTTGGTCAATGCTTCGGACCCTGAGCTGGTCAAGTTTATCGGGGATATCTACTATGGACTATTTCAAGGGGGCAAAGTGCGCCAATGTGGATTGGGGAAGCGAACGTTCACATTCAAAAGTGAGTACACTATGGAAATAATTATGTTTTCTAGGTGCATGAATATACAGCAGGCCGAATTTCTTTTACTAGTTTTTCTGTTTAAAGAAAAAAAAACGATTTATTGTGCATTCACACTGTGTAATGGATGCTTGGCGTATGCAGTGCGAAAGCTCTTGGCATATACAGGTGCATCTCAATGAATTAGGATATCATCAAAAAGTTAATTTATTTCAGTAATTCAATACAAAAAGTGAACACATTATATATAGAGTCATTACACACAGAGTGATCTATTTCAAGTGTTTATTTCTGTTAATGTTGATGATTATGGCTTACAGCCAATGAAAACCCAAAGGTCATTATCTCAGAAAATTATAGTAGGGAGGATGAAGAGTCTGAAAGATAAAATATGACCTAAATAGGTATCAGAGGCTTCACCTTGTGTGGTTGTGAGAGTCACAACCACTATAAAAGCAGATCACGGCTGCTGCAGTCCCCAGCATGGTGCATGTAGATAGGTAGAATGAAGGGTTAAAAACAGCGCTGCTGTATTTTATGAGACATCCAAGGGTGAATATAATATTGATTTATCAGTCAACACATTTACAACAGATGTGTTTTGTATTATTGTCATGTTGAGTGGTCGTGTCAACTTCCCTTTCAACATGGGGCAAAACGTCTGTGAATTTTTGATACTACTAATGAAATGTAGCTCCCCGACACCAGCAGCCCTCATACAGCCCCACATAAGGACGCGGCCACCACCATATCTCACTATAGGCTTCATGCATTTAAAAAAATGTATGTAGAAAAATGCACGATGCCTACAGTGCAATATGGTGATGGCAGTGTCCTTATGTGGGGCTGTATGAGAGATTCTTGTGTTAGTAAATTTAACTTGCATTGAATTTATTTGATGCAAGTAAAATATGCATTATTATGTGAAACCTCTCCAGACCACAGAACATAATAAAAATAGGCAAACTAAAACTTACTAAAAAAATGATACTCACCTGGTCTTACAGTATCTGGCAATGCAGACCTCTATAGTCCACTCTTCTTCTTCTGTCCTGTCATCGGTACATTATCATTATCCCATCACTAGAATTCATCCATGAAATTAAAATAATAATATTTATGCATTTATATACCACTATATATTCCATAGCACATTGCATACATTTACAACACTGTCCCCATTGGGGCTCACAATCTAAACATTGGGAGGAAACTGGAGAACCCAGAGGAAACCCACACAAACACGGGGAGAACATACAAACTCCTTGCAGATGTCGTCCTTGGTGGGATTTGAACTCAGGACCCAGTGCTGCAAGGCTGCAGTACTAACAATTGATCCACCATACCGTGCTAACCACTAAGCCACCATACAGTGCTGACCACTGAGCCACCATGCCGCCCAGAAGATGGAGGTGTATTTAGATGCTTAGGTGTCATGACCGTGTGATCTTACTGGGTGGAACTTAGCAGGCCTAAACTGAGAAATTAATTTATGCTCGTGTCACCCATTAAGATCACATAATAGTGATCTCACCACAAGACCTAGACCTGTGTATCTCTGCACTTAGTGATGTTGCTATAATACAATGCAGGGGGCATGACAAAGTTAAAATAGTATCAAATGAAGTTGAGTGACAGTGCTTGATGCCTACACTATGACTGGATCCAAGGCATTTGTGGCACCCCAGAGTCCGGTTGCCACGATGGCCTTGCCTGCCTCAGGGGGTCAGGTCATGCTTGGAAGCAAGGTAGGGTATCCACACCAGGTAACCCACTGCGCACAACACCTTTCTGACTCCAGACCAGGAGAGGGAGCTCTAAGGGTGGCTTCACACCACGGCAGAGTCCGGTCCGGGGCTGTCAGGGGAGCTAGCCGCGGTCCTGAAACAATAGCGGCATGCAGCCGCAGGTGTCCGGTTCCCGGATCCTCCCGGACCGGTGCAATCTGGCCCCATAGGCTCTCATGTTAGGGAGCGCCGGATTGCACCGGATCCGGGAGAATCCGGGATAGGGCAAATTGCAAGCAACGTTTTTGTGTACGGTGAGAAAAATCCGATTTCTCCAGGATTCTGTCGGAGAGATGGAAACCGGATGGCAGACAGCTGCCATCTGGCCCCATAGGATACTATGGGGCCAAAATCCAGTCCGGGGCTGTCTGGTCTTCCCTATAAATTCTGGCTGTAGGCGGAGTTAGTCAGTTCAGTTCCTAGGAGAACTGTAGAAGACGTCCTGCGGACTAGAGCAGTGTCAGGCTCGTCCGAGGATTACTCAGTAGCCAGCGTGAGGGACCCATGAGCAAGGGTCTGAGGAGAGGAGTAGGCCTGGGGAGAGGAGCCTGTTAACGTTATTATATTATTATTATTATTATTATTATTATTATATTAAAATGGTTCACCCCAGAGCAGAGTGCCAGAACCAGACACCCGGAGTCTGAGGTTGCACGGGTGCTCTAGGCCCAGTAACCAAAACTGGAGGATGGGAGATTCCAAGTCTCCCGACCATCAAAGCACTTAGGGGTACAACAGCATAAAAGAGCCCAGGGAGAGTGGTCAGAGAAGTGGAACCCAGGAAGGGCTCGAGCCGTCTGCCATACCAGTGAGAGACTGTCCAGCAGGAGTAAAGGGTTGCAGCTTAGCTACAGGCAGCCAGGACCAGCAGGCAGAGGTGCAGCAGAGAGGCAACGAACCAGCCGGGTGAGGTGATCCTAAGTTGCTTCCAGGCTACCCAGATTCCTAATATCGACTGTAGACTGTACCTGACATTGTTATACAGCAAAAGGTAAAGGAAGCAACCCCTGCATGTCTGTCAGTTGTGTGCTTTTAAAGCCATTTCGAGATACCCCACAGCCCTGGGGCGGGATTGTTTTTCCCTTGCATCATGAACAGGATATTGTGCCCGACGCTTATGAGTATTGTTGCCATTGACTTTCTTGTACTGTGAACAGTCACCATTGTTGCCCAACACGCGCGTGGGAAGAGAAGGGGGTGTGCCGTTGTGGGCGGAAAGGTGCGAAGAGAAGCCTGCTCTGCTAGTGATGTAAGCCAGCGCGAAGCAGAACCTTCGCTGGAAATTCCCTGCATGCTCAACTTCCACTGAAGAGCGGTAGACTGAACAGCCGAAAAAGACCAAGAACTGGCTGCGGTTCACTAGGGGGGAGAATGTCTGATCTAAGAAGTAGGAACCAGTGGTGGGCCGGACAGTGCCAAGCCAATGCCGCAGCTCCGGGCGAAGCTGCAGCCCAAGCTGACACAGCCATAGCCCTGCAGTGCGCAGTCTTGTCATTCTCAATGCATACATCCGGGAGCAACCTGGCTGCCGCAGTGCTCAGGCGAAGCGGACACCCTGACTGATTTCAAGAGAGGATGACTAGTTTGTTCGGCGTATACTCTATGACCGAAGACCAGAGAGTGACTATGCTAATGGGACAGTTGTGTGGTGCGCCCAATGTGAATTAAAGTCCGGCTAGACACCGATAACAGACTGTTAAACAAATCTTTGCCGGGCTGAAGAAACTTTGACACCTAATGCTGCAGAATTTAAAGTGGATTTTATGGGTTGCAAACAACGAGTGAGGATGATATAAGAGACTATGCCTTAAACTAAGAGTGCTAAAGGCGATGAACAGATTGATCTGGTAGCATTCAAGATGACAACAAGCTATTGACCGAGCAGTTTATTGAAGGCCCAGTCTCGTGCTAAAGGACTCAATTACATTACCAGCCATGCAAAATCCGACTTGAGCTTTTCCCATTTCAAGACGAAGCATCCGTGTGCTATGAGAACCTACAGCAAGCAGCACTGTACCCACCCAGCGACTGGCTCTAATGCACCACCCAAAGGTGGAGCCTTGCTGTAACTATCGTAGGGGCAGTGCACAGACCTTACAACTGTGCCTTACAACTGCAAGTACAGCAGCTGACCAAGGGAGGGCGGAGCTAGCCAAGCTGTCCAAAACCTGCAAGGATCCAAGCCATGGAGAAGATAGAGTTGGCTTCCAGCCCAGATGAGTCTCGTGGATGCGCCAGAGGAGGAATCCGTCAACCAGAGGACGACCACACCCCGGGGAATGAGGCAGCTAGCCCATGGAACTGGCGCGAAAGGTACATGGGGAGACGCCAGTCCTGCCTATCGTACTAGATGGTATCCCATGAACGTTTATTGACACCGGTTCACAGATGACATCGATACCTTACATCCTTACAAGCGGTTACTGGCTGATTCAGACATTACGCGCCACCCAGTATGATAGTTTTACAATATATGCTGCAGATGGTTTACCTATGCCGCAGGTGGATTTAAAGAAGTCACCATAAAGGTGGGGCTTGTAGAACTAACTGCCCAGGGAATGGTGATTGTTAATGTGACCGACGAGAAAGTAACCAATGCTTACTCTAGGAACTAATGTGATTGAGAATTGCCTAGGGAAGATTATTGTTTTGTTACAACACGGTTGCCGAACTGCAACCTCGTTCAGCAGCAACTCTTGCAGAAAGAGATAAGGCCTGATGCAGAGCAGCAGGTGGAGCTGTCCAGTGGAGAAGTCGGCAGTGTAAGAGTAAGTTATCCGCGTACCCATGCGATACCCCAAAGAGTGAATGTTAATCGTGGGTAGGGCTGCATGGCCCTTAGTGGGTAAGATTATCAAGCCTTGGTGGAGCCGTGTACCAAACAGTAGGCCATGTCCTGACAGCCAGTTAGTGGTTCAACAAGGGAGAGTACCTGTACGTGTCTTAAACTGTAGGAAGAAGAGGTCAAACTGCCTAGGTATGCTCATTGCTATGTTGTAAATGTCAATAACAATGCTATCATGCAGTGGGCCCTTGGATGTGTCAACCAGACGGAGGATAATGGCTCAGAAGGAGCTGGAGGATTGGTGCCAGAAGCTCCAGTAGGCACTGACTCCACCCTTCGCACAAAAGCATGGAGTTCACCAGGTAGTGCAGGAATATGAACGAGTCTTTAGTAAACATCCTTTAGACTTTGGGCAAGTAAGGGTCAACATCCTCCCACAGGTGACTATCGCCCATCAAGAGAAATGCAGGCCTGTACCACCAGTCCACTATCAATATGCCAAAGAGATGTTATGGGAAATGAAGGAGGCTGGGGTAATTAGAGGTAGTTGTAGCCCCTGGGCCGCTCTACTAGTCCTGATAAAAAACAAAGATGGTACAATGAGAATGTGTGTAGATTAGAGGCAGGTAAACCACATTACACATAAAGATGCTTACCCAATATCCAGAATTGAAGTCATTAGCTGCATTGAGAACTGCTAACTATGTTTCCACCTTAGATCTTACCGGTGGGTACTGCAGGTTCCTGTAGCAGAAGCGACAGAGAGAAGACTGCATTCACGACACGGATGGGACTCTGAGTTTAACTGCATGACGTTTGGACTCTGGAATGCACCAAGAACGTTCCAGAGGCTGAAGGAGTGTTGTCTGGGGCACAGAAACTTTGAAACAGTGCTACTGTACCTAGATGACGTCATAGTCTACTCGAAGATGTATGAGGACCACCTTGAGCACCTGGCTGAGGTATTTCAGGCATTATCCAAGTTTAGCATGAAGGTGAAGCCATTCAAGTGCCATTTACTGAAGCCTAAGGTACAGTACCTAGGACATGTGGTTAGTGCTGAGGTGTGGCACCACACCCTGACAAGTCACAGTAATCAGGGACTGGCCTAGATCCACGACTATCAAAGAGGTACGGCAGTTCCTGGGGCTGGTAGGATACTATCGGAGGTTCATCAAGGGCTTCACGAAGATAGCAGCCCTATACAAGACCTCCTGGCAGGCCATTCCAAGAAGGCTAAGAGCCCGAGTCCATCGTTTGAATGGGGCAGTAGAGAAGAAGATTCCTTCAAGCAATTGAATTGGGCCTGACAGGAGAAGAGATCCTGGCCTACCCTGACTATGGCCATCAGTTTGTGCTGTATACAGATGCAAGCAACATGGAATTGGGAGCCGTGTTATCTCAGGTGCAGAGAGGCAAAGAGAGAATGATTGCCTTATACCAGCAGGAAGCTTCATCCTACAGAAAGGGACCCTGACAACTACATCTCGTACAAGCTAGAGTCTTCACAGTGGTCTGGGTAGTAATAGAACGTTTTAAGCACTACCTGGCTTTAGCAAAGTTTACCATCTAAATGGACAATAACCCACTGACTCATCTAGAAACTGCAAAGTTGGGTGCGCTGGAGCAGAGGTGGATACCTGGCTGTCCAATTACAACTTCACCATCAAGTATCAGGCAGGGCAAAAGAACGCCAACGCTGATGCACTGTCGAGGATGCCCCACTTGTTAGAGTTGGGAGGAGCTGGAAGAGATAGTTACCAGGTTTTCACCGCACCAAGGTGTCACAGTGTTCTCATGAGGTGAGTGATAAGCGGCCTGTAATGCAGTAGGCCACATTCAACCCGTTAGCCCACCATGGCTGGACAGAGACATAAGATAGCGACCCAGCCATCTCACTAGTCAAAGAGCTATTGAAGCAGGCTGACTCACGCCGTGGCCCAGATGACCCGCCAGAGGCAAAACAGCTGTGGAAGGAGAAGGGCAAATTGTTCACCTACCAAGGCAAGCTTTGCAGGCAACATATTAACACACAAACCCATGAGTTGGTGTAGCAAATAGTAGTCCTGAAGAGAGATGTCCAAATGGTCCTGGAGGTGTACCACGATGGAGCAGGACACTTGCATGGAAGAAGTTGGAGATGCTATTACTAAAAGATTCTACTGGGTTGGTATGAGGAAGCCATTGAGAACTGGTGTAGTAGAAACTGTGGCCCGTGCAACCTGAGAAGGAAGGATCGTGACAGTCAGTGAGCTCCTCTACAGCCAATTATCATAAACAGCCACTTAAACTTGGAGCATGAAGAACATGAAGTTGACCCCGAGCCGATTAGACTATGTGTATGCCCTCACTATTGAAGATCATTATTCACTGTTCTTGGTTGTAGTACCAGTAAAAGATCTGACAGCAAAGACTGCGGAAAAAGCATTCCAACCCCATTTCTGTAGACCACATGGATATCCTGAACAAGTGCTCACAGATCAAGGTCCAGCCTTGGAAGCAAAAGTGTTTCAAGAGTTTTGTAATTTGTACGGATGCAAGAAGATAAGAATAACCCCATACCATCCACAGACTAATGGCATTTGTGAAAAGATGAACCAAGTTTTAATAGACCTGTTGAAAACACTGCCCTTGGAAGAAAGAAACATGTGGCCAGAAAGATTGCCAGATTTAGTAGACTTGTACAATTATGTTCCTGTAAGTTCACCAATGGTACCCTTGCATACTTGATGAGAGCAAGGCAACGCAGGTTGCCCATAAACCTAGACATGGGAGTGTTAACCCCTGAGGCAAATCCACCACAAGCAGATTGGATGTGGAACATCGACAGAGATACCGTAAAGTGCAAGAATGTGCGGAGAAGAACCTGACTCAAGCCAGAGAAAGACAAGAGAGGTCCTATAATAAACAAGCCCCCACAGTTCCCTTAGCAACAGGAGAGCAAGTGCTGAAGAGGAAGTGGAGAACCAACAAACTTGATGATCAGTGGGAAGCAGAGACCTTTACTTTATTGCCTTCAAATTTTGACCTCACCAAAGTCTGCTTAATTAGTAAAGATGGAGGAGAGACCTCAGCAACAGGATCAAGAGACCATCTAAAAAAATTTCCTGATCAGTTGAAATGAAGGAGAGAAGTTCTTAATCCACCTAAATCTGTAAGACAGAAGGAAGAGATGATCCATACAGTGCTTGGAGACTTTCCCAAAACTTGGACTCAGATCAATAGAGCCATAGTAGTCCCAGTAGTGACATTTTCCCAACATGTAGCTCTGAACGTTTGACACTTCAGAAGAGCCATAAGAACCACCAGCTAAAGAAGAACCAGAAAGTCAACCCCTTGCTAGCAGGTGAAACTGTTAATTCCATGCAAGTCTAAGAACCCACTCTGGTATACCTGTGCTACATAGGTCTACATGTAGAATAGTGAATAGTGTACCCACAGCACCAGAAGTAGACACTAGTGACCAAAACCAGACACCCAGAAGTACCTGTACTGCGTAGATCCACTACAGTAACCTATGTCAGATTCCAGCCCGTTACAGAGAAAGTTAGCAAAGTTAAGTAAATATGATTTTTTGTTTTTCATGCAACTATGTAATCCAACAACCACCAAGTGTACTGTGCCTACAGGACTTACTGTATGAACTGTTGCATATTCTTGAACATTTTATAGACCAATATTCCACTGGACTGGTTGTGGTAAAGACAATTGTGTATATAATTTCTTATCAGCCAACGGTGGAAGGACTAAGCACCGTAGTGACTGTGTGTTTTCAAAATTTGTAACTTTTGATTTTGAGACTCTGTACAATTTATTGATATTATTATTTTTGTGTGTTTGCAAAAGTGTTTCTCAGTCCAGGGTACTGAATTTCACTACGGGAATGTGGCACCCAGAGTTCGGTTGCCACGATGGCCTTGCCTCCCCGGGGGTCAGGTCATGCTTGGAGAAAGGTAGGTATCTACACAGGTAACCCACTGCAACAACACTTCCTGACTCCAGACCAGAAGGGGAGCTTAACCGGGATCAGGGAATCTCTCCTATAAATTCTGGCTGGAGCAGGTTATCAGTTCAGTTTCTAGGAGGACTGTAGAAGACTTCCTGCAGACTGGCAGTGTCAGGTTCATCCAAGGATACTCATTAGCCAGCGAGAGGGACCATGAGCAAGGGTCGGAGAGGAGTAGCCTGTGGAGAGGACTGTTAACAGTTCACCCAGAGCAGAGCGCCAGAACAGACACTGGAGTCCGAGGTTGCATGGGTGCTTAGACCCAGCAGCCAATTCAGGGAATGGGAGATCTAAGTCTCTCGGCATCAAAACATTGGGGGACAGCAGCATTGAAGAGTCCAGGAGAGTGGTCAGAGAAGTGGAACCAGGAAGGTTGAGCTGCTGCCTACAGTGAGAGACTGTCAGAGGAGTAAACCAGACCTAGACACCTTTGCACAGTCGGAGAACTAACTGCTCCTAAAGATGGATGTAGGAAAATCTATCATGCCTCAGGAGAGAACCCCCAAAGAATAGCAAGCCCCCACAGATATTAACTGGGAAACAAGAGAAGGAAAACAAACACAGGCAGAATATAAGGTTTAGCAAATGAAGCCATATAGCTATATAGGAAAGACAGGATAGAATACTATTGAGGTCAGTATAAAACACTATCAAAAACCACCAACAGCAGATATTACAAAAGTTACCCTGAGTCACTAAGACTCGGCGAACTCTATATCAGCAGACTTCTATGAATCAAATGCCAGCAGAACTGGAAATAACAGATAATAGTGAATGGTAAAATTCCTAAGAAGAAAACTTCCTATCTGAGAGCAGATAAAACAAAAATAGCAAACCCACAGCTCAGAATAAGACAAAACATAAGCAGAACTTTAAGCACACAAAAGTGTGCCACAAAATATCAAAAAAACATTCACTTATCTTGCAAAGATCTCCACAGAGCAGAAGAAACCAGAGAGATGTGAACTCCTCTAGGAACAAAGACAACTTGCAAGAAATGATCCACTTCCAACCATTATATGCTCCAAGAACCAGATTGCCAATCCCCATCACCTATGAAGCCACACAGTCAGCTGCATCACCAGCAACAACCACCAGAGGAAGCTCCAATGAATTCACAACACAGGGGTACTCGGAACCGGGCCCTCTCGTCTTCTAGGGCTGTATGGTGTCACAGTGACGCGACCTGGCTCCATTGCCCAAGTACTGCAAATAAAAGGGTAATGAAGAACAAAGGAGAAATAATAAAGTTTATAAAAGTATTTGTATGCCACACATAGTGTGTGACTATATAAGACTACCGCTGCAATCGGACCGCTGGGGTGATGGTGGGTGCAGCCAGATGGTAAGCCCTCCACGGTAGGATCCCAGGCTTCGAGGTGTAGTGTAAAGTGTAAGTTCTTGTACAGCAGAGGCAGCATACACAGTCTCTGGGCGGTTGCAGCTTCTCCACACTCCTCTGGTTTAACAACTGAGTCCACACCGTACTGGGCTTTACCGGCTTTTACTCTTACTTCACACTTAACAGTTCACAGTCACTTTACAGTTGTTACAACAGACTTGAGCTCACACAGCAGCTCTGCACAGTTTTTTACGGGCTTAGGTTCTCACTGCAGCTGGGACAGTTCATCTGCGTCACGCTTCCCTCAGTGTACCTCTCGGGCCCTTTCATTCTCCTTTCCCGCGTGTGGTTACTGTCCGGACTTCACGGGCCTTGTAGTGATTTGTCCCACTCCCTGGGTCACTAGCCTAGTACAATGGCTTTTCCTTCACCACAACGGTTGTTAGGTCCCAGGACATAGAGTTCCCTTACCCCCCAGGGTTTCATGGTTGGAGCTTAAATCTTCCCGGCCACATCTACAGAGCCGGCACTCTGGTTTTTTGGCCCAGCCACCAGTGTCCCACGTTAGTGAGCACACCTGGCTCATTCTTTCCTTCCTCGGGTTCAGCATGGGTTCCCGGCCAGCCATCAGTGGTGCAGGCGCCGGCCCCTCTATTCTCAGTGTGGTCTCAGTCACTGGTTAGCTGATGGGTGTTTCTGCTTGGGGATGCTTCCCTCTTCACCACCCTCCAGGGAACCTTCTGAAGCCTTGTCTCACACTCTCTTTTACTTTCTTCCTCTCCTTCCCAACTTGTGTTTCCTGGGTTTTACTCCAGTTCCTTCACCCCTTCCCGGGTGCTGTACTACGTTCCACCCTCACTTAGCTGCTCCCGCAATCCTTGCCTGACATGAAGTGACTTGGGCTTAGGATCGAGATGTGTGTGTAGGGTGTTGGTGCGAGGTGACAACATACCATTCCCAGCTGCAGTTCTCTTCTGTGGCCACCTGGTCGCAGGGGTGCCACATACCTTTGCAGGTCGTCTCCCTTGTGCTGGCTCTCTCCCTCCGACCCTGCACCTCACACTCAGTGTCCTGCGCCAGAGTCCGGGTGACATTCTCTCTCGGTCCCCTTTCACCCTATACGTCCCCTTTGCAGTGACTGACATGGCTTGAGCTGCTACTCCTGGAGATACAGCAGCCTCTAACTGTAGGCTTAAGCTTAAAGTCTCCTCCATGAGTCTGGGCCCGGTGACCTTCTGTGGCCCTGGTCCCTCCACTGCCTGCGACTGGCAAGGGATGCGAGCCCCACAGGTGGATTGCTCTCTTCCTGTGCCTCTGAGGACCCTTCTTTCCCTGGAGCTCCTGCAGCCTGGCTCCCTCTCCGAGACAAGCTCCTTCAGCTCCAGTCCCCTGGTTTCAGTTCCCTCCACTCCTTCACTGGAGCTCAGCTCTCTTGCTGTTTCCTTCCACTCTCCTCTCCAACTCTACACTCCTCTCTACTTCCTGGTGTTTCCCCTAAACTGTCCTGCTCTTCCCGTAAGTGGCTCCTCTTCCTACTGTTCCACCCACCACCTCTCTTAAGACCCATCTCCAGCCAAGGATGGGGTTTTGATCAGTTCCCTCACCTTTCTGTTCCGGAGTGCCTAATGGTGCATGTGGTGTGTGGGTACAGGGTAATGTCCCCCTCTTACCTGTGGCTGGGGGTACCACACCTCTGGCGAGGCGCAGTACCTCTGTGGTGACTGGACCCTCAGGGGCGTCATACACATAATAATACTTATTCATTTATGTAGCGGTATTAATTCCATAGCACTTTACATTTGCAACACTGTCCCCATTGGGTTTCACAATCTAAAAATCCAATCAGTATGTTTTTGGAGTGTGGGATGAAATTGGAGAACCCAGAGGAAACACATTCAAACATGGGAAGAGCATGCAAACTCCAGGCAGATGTTTCCTTGGTGGGAATTGAACCCAGGACCCCAGTGCTGCAAAGCAACTGTGCTAACCACTGAGCCACCATCCTGCTCTACAGAAAAGACTAATGTAAACCAGACCCGCCAATATCAAATGGTTCGACCAAACAGTCTAATATATATGGTGATGCAATCTGATTGTCACAGAGTTGTAGGGGATCACATGGGGACTGGGAACTCATAAGCTGTCCCTTAGGCTAGGAAATCCCTAGCTGTCAATTATCCAAGAGATTCTTCTGATGGTGAGGATGCCTGGGCCGCCAACCTGCTCCTGGTCGGCCCTTATTTAATACGCCTTCTCCCCCACCTCGGGAAGGGCTGAGACAGAAGTGGTAAAACTCCACACAAATAAACAAATTGGAAACCAAAGACTCAACTAACAGTAATTACACATAGAGGTCTAAGACAGAACATGAGCAGGCGCAAAGAAAGAGTATGGAGGAAATAATCAGATGATGAGAGGATTTCCACAGCACACCAAACAATAGATCTTCAAAAACTGGATCATAGCAGCACA
>JARQOC010000003.1:75319616-75416492 GCA_033576535.1 Allobates femoralis | reverse complement strand
TCGGGACGTGTAAACCCACCATCACTCTTTCTAACCATTTATCCTCTCACCAAGTGATGGGGATTGTGAACTCAGGACTCCTTAAATTGATTAAAAATTACCTACAAGTGTTTAACAAAAAAGGGTTTACAAACTGGAGATTCAGTAAGTAGAATGTTTCCATAGGATCATCTACTTAAATGTCATCTTTAACAAAGATCTGCTATATTCTTAAAAAAATATTCTTATAAAAAAATACATTTGAATTAAGCCCCACCCTGGTGTCTTATGTTGTTCTGGGGTTACTAGTGGAAATATTGATTTTAAAGGAGTTATCCAGAATTCTATAAACATGACTGATTTCTTTCAAAAGCAGCGCCACCCCTGTCTACAGGTTGTATGTGATATTGCAGCTCAGCTCAATTGAAGGGAATGGGCCTATGCTGTAATACCACATGCCACCTGTACACAGGGGTGGTGCTGTTTTTGAAAGAATGTAGTAAAGTTTTATTAATCCTGGACATCTCCTTTAATGCCTTGTATGTTCTGTTTGATAACGGACAACTAATGTAGGAATTAAGGAGGTCCCCTAACTAATTACTCTCATCGTGAACATGTGAAGATTGATTCGTTTTCGTTTTTCCCTCCTCTTCTTCTAAGAGCCAGAACTTTTATATTTTTCCTTCCACATAGCCTTACGAGGGTTTTTTTTTTCCGGGATGAGTTGCACTATTGATTGACATCATTCATTCTACCACAAAATGTGCTGGAGAATGAGAAAAAAATTCCAAGTGCTTTGAAAATGCAAAAAAAAAGTGCAATTCCACATTTTTTTTTTAGTTTTTATTTATCATGCTAACTATAGGGTAAAAGTGACTTCGTGAGTTGATTATCTAGGTCAGAATAAAAACATACTGAACATTTTTTTTATTTCAATCATAAAAAGGCCCCAATGAAATGAGTGAGAAATTCATTGAAAGAGGATATCCCCATTCAGTTGTCTTGAACCCTGTCAAAATGTCTACCAAACGACCATGTACTGAAAGGATGGCTTTCGTCAATACTTACCATCCTTACCAGACACTGATACATAATGCCATCAGACGGCACTGGCCTCTACTAAGAAAATCTTACCCCAACATAAAAGAGTTCCAGGAACCAATACTTTTATGCCATGAAAAAAGCCTTCAAATTTACGCAATAAGTTGGTAAGAGCGGACATTGGGAGCCTCAAACCAGACAGTAGACAAACAACATTGTCTACACCACGCACGGGCAATTTCCCATGCTTGGGGTGTCGGCAATGCAGTCACTTGACGAAGGGTAGCATGTTTACACTCCCTATGACCGGTAAACAGTTCCCCATCTAATGAAATTCTATCTAATTAAATGCCCGTGCGGTCTCGGATATGTTGGAGAGACAACTCAGCATCCGATCACTATCAAAACATAAGTCACCATCAGATGCAAGCAACATTGCCACCCATCCCAAACCACTTCATCAATCACAACCACAACATTGCCCAACTGAGATTCCAAGTGATTGATCATGTATCCATGGGAAGAAGGGGAGGAGACAGAATAAGGAAACTCAAAGAACACGAAGCGTTCTGGATTTACATATTAACACTTGAACCCCACAGCCTTAACCGTGAATATAAGATTCACCTCTGAACATTAATCTGTGATCTGGATCCCTGTAACTGCATTATGACATAATATATGTTTTAGGTAACACAATTATACCTATGATCCGTCCTTGGTCCAATTGTCATGATGCTTTGTCTGAAATTTGTGATTCTTTAACACTAATCCTGATATTAACCATTGTTCTCTCTCTCTTTCCTTACAGACATTTCCCACCTCATAAAACTCCTATCCTACACTGAATCGCACCAATTGATAGCGGTGGCCACACTGCTTTTACACGAACCCCATATCCTTTTCTAGTCACTAGCTATGTGTGCGCTAATAACCACCTGCACTTTGCGGTTCACAATTCATCCACTGGATTTCTATGCATGCGCACTAGCGTCTTTACCGCGATAAGCGTAGTGCGCATGCGCCGGCGTGCGTTCCACACACCGGATCCTGCGTTCCACCAAACCCATAGCAGGAAGCCGTGCGCTCACAGCGCGACTATTTAACTCTGCACCGTCATTACTGCAGTGCCACACCACCAATAAACCTCTCAGCCTGCACAGGAAAACTACAGGACTTTGGGTCCTGCATCACCAGAAGGGGCACTAGTTTAGAGGAATATTAATGGCACTTTTACATTTACATTTTAGGTCATTGCCTATACCTGTTTACCTAACTTTACCTTATCCTACAGGTAATGAAAGACCTTTTCTATACCCTTAGCTGTCTGATTTCCTGATTCACCTGAGATCATACAAACCATCCTTGATGTTAACCCTTTTTTCTCTCCTCATAGTGGGCTTGTATTTGCCCTATAGCAAGCTCACCATGGCGCACATTTCCCTGTTCCTATTTAACTATACCTTTGAGTTTAGTCTTCTTAAAAGTTAACATTTGTAGCTTTGACAGCTGTTCTCATTCTGGGCTTTATAACACGGCTAATCTATGTATCACTGCACCAAGAGGTGATCATCCATTCATCACACTAGGAGATCAGACAACACTTTGGGTATATATCATCCTTTACCTATATCTATATTAATATTACACAACCTGACCCCCCTGTATCATATATACTATACAGCGAGTTCACATAACATAAGGCTAGAATTTCTCTTTTTTATCTCATTCATCTATTTTCAATGTATACTGTTAAAAGATTTACTGTTATAGAATTGAACCTGATTCTTGATATGGGATGCTGCGTTAATAGTCCCTCTAACTGTATTTACCTTAACATGTATACTATAGAGAGTATATATCACCTATATTGTTACAACCACTGATTCTTGTTGTTTTCTTTTTTTTGCATATAATGAACCAGTCTGTAGAACCCCTGATGAAACCGATTGGGTTAAACGCGGTATAAGCTACTTGTTGTGAAAGAGACATTTTATAACTGTATGAGATATTAGATCACTGATTTTCACTAATAAAAGGACTTAAAAATAATTTTTTCGTTCTTCATTCACCTCGTTGAGTGCCAGGTCATTTATATTGATGTTGCTGTATGCGGTCTCCAGTGGAGCGCAGGCCAGGAAGCCGGCAGGTCAGAGGGGGCGAGGGGTGGAAGCAGCAGCAGGAAGCAGGAGGCTTCCTCCCCTCCTCTCCCTGACACACGGAGCCTGTGCTGCCGCGCTGTCACATGGTTGTATGTCCTCGGGGAGGCACATCCATGTGAAGCAGGAGGTGCGATCGCTGGAGGCGCGGGCCCCCTACAGGTCTGGGCCCCGTCTCAGGCACGACCCTTGCCACTGCGATGGTTACGCCACTGTGTCCTTTAGTTTGTTATCAATAGCAGAATAGGCAGCTGTGTGAATGAAGCCGTGCGGTGCCTGTCACTGGAAGGTCTCTGAGGACTGAGATCTATATTACTGCTTATCGATAAGGTAATCCCACTCTGGTTGTGAGTGTATAAAAGCAAAGGGATTAAAGGGGAAAAATAAGAAAAAGAGGATACAACACACAGTGTTACTCACCTTAATCCTTTCTGATATCTTCAGAAACATTTCATGGTCATGAATTAATTTATTTTCCTCTTCTTTGTCTAAAATCTAAAATGTAAAGGGGAAATTGATTTTCAGTATCATATATTTCTACATCACAGTAATTATTTGCAAGAGAACCCAACTATATGGTGTGTGAGACATGTCAAGGCTGAAAGTCGGCTTTCTTGGTCTCACTGCAGAGCTGTGTGTGATTACAACTAACACAGTAACAGCAGAGCTAAGCTTTGTCTCATTACAAACACATCTGCAGTTGTAGCTCCTCTCACAGTCAGCTCTGCTGTACTCCCCTCCTCTGGATGTCTGTGGGAGGCTGAATGACTGTGAGGTGACAACTGTAACTGACATGTGTTTGTAATAAGACAAAGCTCGCTCTGCTGTTCTGTAATTATAATCACGCACAGCTCTGCTGTACCCCATCCTCTGGCTGTCTGTGGAGGGTGAATGACTGTGAGGTGACAACTGTAACTGCACATGTGTTTGCAATAGACAAAGCTCAGCTCTGCTGTTTTATGTTAATTGTAATCACGCACAGCTCTACTGTACTACCCTCCTCTGGATGTCTGTGGGAGGCTGAATGACTGTGAGGTGACAACTGTAACTGCACATGTGTTTATAATCATACAAAGCTCAGCTGTTGTATGTTCATCAGACGTTCGCTTAACCTGAAAACCTTCAAAAAGAATCATGAAGTCCACCTTTTCCAACAAGCCTACAACCTGCAGTGACCCTCAGTCCACCAACCGCCACAAGATCAGCTCTACCCTCACCTAATGTATTCTCACCCCTCTCTTGTAGACTGTGAGCCCTGGCGGACAGGGTCCTCTCTCCTCACCTACTGTATCCTCACCCGTCCCTTGTACCCTGTGAGCCCTGGCGGGCAGGGTTCTCTCTCCTTCTGCACCTGTCTGTACCTTGTATTGCTCATGTTTATTGCACTTGTCTATGTATGCCCATTTTCACATGGGATAGATGGCGCTATAATAATAATGATAATAATTGTAATCACACACAGCTCTGCAGTGACATCAGGCTGTCAGTCATTACATATTTACAATAATCTCTAGAGGCAGATTCTCAGGGAGATCTACTGTATTTTTCGGACGGTGACCAGAAAATTGCCCACATGGAAAGCGGCATCACATAGTGTCCAATCGCTGATATGTGAGGAGCACGAGAGGATGACACACGATATGTGCAAAATGCCCACACACATGAATGCCCATAGGAGAACAGTATAGAGATATAGGTGAGATGCCCTACAGAACAGGGGGATAGTATAGAGTTATAGGTGAGATGCTCTGCATGACAGAGAATAGTATAGAGTTACAGGTGAGATGCTCTGCAGAACAGAGAATAGTACAGAGCAATAGGTGAGGTGCTCTGCAGGAAAGGGGATAGTATAGAGATATAGGTGAGATGCTCTGCAGGGCATAGTATAGAGATATAGGTGAGATGCTCTGCAGGGCAGGGGATAGTATAGAGATATAGGTGTGATGCTCTGCAGGACAGGAGAATAGTATAGAGTTATAGGTGAGATGCTCTGCAGGACAGGGGATAGTATAGAGATATAGGTGATATGCTCTGTGTAGGACAGGAGAATAGGATCTGTGCGCAATATATATGGATTATTTACTGTAAGAGCAGTGACACTATGAATTATTTACTGTAAGAGCAGTGACACTATGGAATCTTTACTGTAAGAGCAGTGACAATATGGCGTATTTATGGATTTATAACGCTACTCACCTTTATACAGACGTCACGTCCATACAGGGCCCTGAAAAGAAGAAAATTATGTCAGAACAAAAAATAGCTGATAAACTTTACGTAAACAACAAATCTATGACATCCTGCTGTCCTGATAATAACAAATCTATCACATCCTGCAGTCGTGATAAAGGCACCGTAACACGGCACAACATTGTTAACAACATCGCTGATACGTCACGGGTTTGGAGGCGTTCCAGCGACATCGTTAGGACGTCATTGCGTGTGACTCTGGCAAGTTGTAACGATAAATCATTGGCTCGTTGATCGCAGGTTTGAGAACATGTTCTAAACATGACACTGCAATAACGATATCGTTTACGACTTCGCCCATTCACAGCAATGAGCAGGGATTGTTCGCTGGGTTTGCGTACGATACCTGCTCACAGCATCGTTGGTGCGTCGTCCACGATATCTAGACGTGTGACATCTCACCAACGATGTCAACATGATGTCTGCAACGACCGCGCGCCCACGAGATCGTTGCCGACATCCTTCCAATGTCGTGCTGTGTAACGGTACCTTAACAGTAAATCTATGACATCCTACAGTCCTGATACCATAGAATTAACACATTGCATCTTGGATAAGGGTATTAGAATAGTGTGTAGGAAAGCTAAGGGTATCGGTCATACCTGGACCTGGTGACGTCGCCGGAGATATCGCCGGCGACGCTCGGGGGCGCGCACGTTTGTGGTGCCGAGCCAGCGTCGCCGTTGCGTGTTTACACGCGGCGATACCTCCGCCGACGCACCGGCGATGCGGCAGGTGGCATCGCCACTGGGGTGTCTACAAACCCCAGCGGCGATGCTGTAACATGGGAGCCTCTGGCTCCCATCGCCTGTAACATCGGCGATCAGCATGTTACATGGGGCGATGTGCACCAGAGTGCTCGCCTGGTTTCAGAGCACTGCTGAGAAACCAGGCAACCACTCAGAAATGATATTTAGAGGCGCATCGCCTTTACATTAGGCGAGCAGCGCGCTGCGCTGCATAGGCCACGCCTGCGTCGCCTATGTTATCGGCGGCGATATGGCCTCGTGTAACGGTACCCTTAGACATTGTGTCACCCAGTCTGCTACACAACACACAGGTGACGGCTCCTCCTACATGGCTATCCTTCAAGGGTTATCTCATCCTTGCAAAACTTGTGCAGACTCACAAAACCAATCATTTCTTCAATCATAGCAGAAAATTCAACATCAATAGTTTCCTAAACTGTGACAGCAACCCTGTTATCTATATTATGGAGTGACCGCATGGAATCTCATGGACGTGGGTTCAACCATCCAAAAAGTTACATCCAGGGTTATGGAACATCTACAAGAATAAAAAGGAAAAAAGCCAAGTGTATGGAGCAAGGCCATGCCCACTAGTCAGACATGCCCACTAGTCAGACATGCCCACTCCATGCACTTGTACTGAGTGAGGCCACACCCACTAGTCAGACACTCCCACTCCATGCACTTCTACTGAGTGAGGCCACACCCACAAGCCAGACACTCCCACTCCATGCTTGTGCACTAAGGCCATGCCCACTAGTCAAATAAAGAAGGAGGGGAACAAGAGGCGCAATAGTGCCCATCACTGTGGCACTAGATATAAAGTGGTGAAAAGGATCACTCACCTGGACAGTTGTGTCACCCACACGGCTTGAAGGCACTCAATGCTTATTCTGGATGCTGCTGCAGGTCTTCCACGTCACTCAAGTGCGAAATATGTCGAACCCGTGGAAAAATGGTGTATCATGTCGCGCTGCCAAAAACATCCACTCTGAAAGTAATGCACGTGAAGATGGAACTTCAAGTAACTTCTTTATGCCTCTACGCGTTTCGGTGCTCTGGCACCTTCCTCAGGGTATCCCTAGGAAGGTGCCAGGAGGCACCGAAACGCGTAGAGGAAATAAAGAATTACTTGAAGTTCCATCTTCAGTGCATTACTTTCAGAGTGGATGTTTTGCAGCGCGACATGTACACCATTTTCTTCCCACGATGCCACTAGTCAGACACTCCACTCATGCACTTGTACTGCGTGAGGCCACACCACTAGTCAGGCACTCCCACTCCATGCACTTGTACTAAGTGAGGCCACACCCACTAGTCAGACACTCCACTCCATGCTTTTGCACTGAGGCATGCCCACTAGTCAACACTCCACTCCATGCACTTGTACTGAGTGAGGCCACACCCACTAGTCAGACACTCCCACCCCATGCACTTGTACTGAGTGAGGCCACACCACTAGTCGGGTTCTGGCCGGACACATGTATATTGCATAATTGCGGTCCATTCCCACTTTAGTAACTGGTGACTCCTCGCAGCGCACAGTGCAGGGGCTGGGAGGATTGATAAGTGTAGACGAGTGATTGCAGTATCAGCAGTTTACATCGGACAACCTCTTTAAGAGGAGAATTCAATACCACATAGATTTCACTTACGATTGTTTCATGTAGTCTCTGAAAGTTCTGGCGCTTTTACACTTGTTATTCACAAGGAAATTTTCGTCATCTAAGAAATAAAAAAAAATAGAAATGTTCAGAAATTCCAGAACAATAAAACAGAGCGTCCTCATACGCTGAAGATCCTAGTAACCTGATGTGTACCATAGTTACCAGCGATCGCGGCTCCACATCGCTGGTGAGTCTGTCTGTGTGACATCTCACCAGCGATGTGAGCGATATCGTTAGCGATCGCGCGTGCACGTGATCGCTTACAATATCGCTCACGATATAGATACGTGTGACGGCCACCTTAGATTGAGTAGACCACACTGCTGAGCTCACCTTCATCCTCATCCTCGTCCTCTTCCTCGTCCTCATCCAAGGAGGATTCGTTGCATTCTTCCAGACTACGCAGCCATGTGGATGACAAATTCACAGTTCTTTCCAAGTATCTGTCATCGTTTGAGTACCAGCGGAACCTCAGGGGGGGCACACTGATGAGCTCGTCGTTCTCCATGTCATACGGGAAGGGTACAGTGTCTTCTTGCAGTTCACCCATTGCGTGGTGGGTTGATGAACCCACAGTTGTTTCCAACCTGCTCTCCACCTTTGAGGGGCGGCGGAGACTCTGGGGGACCTGGGGATGGTGAGGAGAATACATCATTGTTATTTATATTTTTTAAACAAACTGCAGGTGGGGAACTGGGGTATTTCAAAAGTGGCACACCTCTTTAATATAACATAACCCCTTCACGACCAAGGGCATAATAGTAATTGGCCATGTCCCTCCCACTGATCTCATCATGCGCTGAGCTCACATTATCACCTGTACATGTCAGCTAATCTGATCACGTGCTGAGCTTGTATCATCCTTCACACATGTCAGCTGATCTGATCACACGCTGAGCTCGCATCATCCTTCACACGTCAGTTAATCTGATCACACGCTGAGCTCGCATCATCCTCTGCACATGTTAGCTCATCTAATAAAAACGCTCTAGGCTCGCATCATCCCCTGCACATCAGCTGATCTGATCACGCGAGCCTTGATGCATTGCCATGACAGCCCGGGGTCCTGTGAGGACCTCAGAAGCCATGATGACTCACTTGCTGTGGACGTCAGGTGAGCACCTGCATCCACAGTATATGAGCATCTCTCCTGTTCACAGACGTGCAGCTGCATGGCTGCGAACAAGAGATGCGATCATACACTTTCAGTGCTAACGCGCCAAGTAAAATAAAGAAAAAAAAGTTTAAAAAAATCTGGAAAAAAAAAACCATAACAATTCAAATCACCCCCAAATCAGCGGACTAATGCACCAGTCATTCATTCTCAGGGCGTTTGGATCAGACGTTACTTTACCTTCAGTTTGATGTTGATGTCTTTCTTTGTCTTTCTTTCTTTTAACGGATTCTTGATCCACTTTTTGCCTGAGCGCACTCTCACTTTCACCTCGAGGGGGAGGCGCAGTGGCTCCTGAATTTCTCTAAACAACAAATCTAGTTGTATAGTCATATAAAGTTCTCTGCCTGTGGGAAAACATGCCATTAGTTATATTACACCAAAAGACTGGAGACACACTGGGTGAGATGGGTGCGAGATACTGGCATGAGTCTCACATGCCTCACCCGGCACAGCCGTCGGCTCTCTGGTCGGGAGAGTGTCAGCTGCATAGAAACACATGCTTACCCGACATGGCTGCTGGCTCTCTGGTCAGGAGCCTGACCGCTGCATAGAGACACATGCCTCACCCAGCACAGCCATTGGCTCTCTGGACAGGAGCATGTCAGCTGCATAGTAACACGCCTCACCTGGCACAGCTGCCATCTCTCTGGACATGAGCGTGTCAGCTGCATAGAGACACATGCCTCACCCGGCACGGTCACTGGGTCTCTGGACAGGAGCATATCAGCTGCATAGAAATACATGCCTCAACCGGCACAGTCACTGGCTCTCTGAATAGGAGTGTGTCAGCTGCATAAAAACACATGGTTACCTGGGCATGGCCGCGGCTCTCTGAACAGGAGTGTGTCAGCTGCATAGAGACACATGCCTCACCTGGCACAGCTGCCAGCTCTCTGAACAGGAGTGTGTCACCTGCATAGAAACACATGCAGAGAGCAAGCAGCCGTGTCGGGTGAGGCATGTGTTTCTATGCCGCTGACACACTCCTGTCCAGAGAGCCAGTGGCCGTGTCGGGTGAGCATACAGCAATGGCAATGGTGGAGTATTGCTGTACATTGCAAAAAATAAGCAAAAACCTTTGAAAATTGTTGTGGGCTGAGGGGGCGGCAGCTGTGGAGCGGGGTCACAGGAGGCCGGAGAGGCAAAGAATGGGTGATGCTTGGGGCTGGGGGGGAAAGCAGCGATGGGGCAGGGTCACAGGAGGCCGGGGCAGCAAAGAGTGGGGCAATGCTGCGGGCCGAAGGTGTCAACGGTAGAGCAGGGTCACAAGATGCTGTGGCATGAGTGGGGCGATTCTGCGGGCTGGGGCAGTGGTGGAGTGGGGTCACAGGAGGCTGGGGCACGATGAATGGGGCGATGCTGCGGGCCAGGAGGGCAGCAGTGATGGGGAGCAAGGTCACAAGAGGCCGGATACCATGAGGAAGCAATGTTACAGGCCTGTCCTGTATGACCACGGAATGGGGAAAAAGCCTCAATTTCACTATTTTACATGTTGTAGATTTGGGTAACAACGCCTTTCCTCCATCCTGTACATGGCCTAAGTTTGATCTATATATTCAGGAACATATGTGGCGCCCCTGCAGATCCAGTCAGCACTGCGGTACTGCACCCCTGTTGAGGCACAGTACCCCACTCTCAAGTAAGGGGGGCACAGACCGGTATCGGGACACCCAGGCCACGCACTACACTAGGTCCAGGTCAGGGTTAGGGAGAGATTGCTCCTACCAGAGCACAGTCCCTGATCCTGTCTGGAAGGAGGAACCAGGGTAGTGGGAATGGGTGGAGAGGAAGTAGAAAGGGGAGCACCTGGGGAGGCGTGAAGTCAGGGAGAACACACGTAGATGACGTGGGACACGTGACAGAGGGTATAAGTAGAACAAGGAAAGATCTAGAAGTCAGTCGAGTTGGTGGGAAGAAAGTTGAAGGAAGCCTGTCAAAAGAGGAGCAAGAACTTGAAAAAGTGTTCAGAGGACTGAAGCTGGTGGGAGCTTGTCCTAAGGCCTGACTCAGGAGCAGAAAGAGAGAAACGGGGTGCTCCAGGAGGAAGAGGGTGTCCCAGAGGCACGGGTAGTGAGCGATCCATCCGTGTGGCTCACATCCATTGCCAGTCACAGGCTGTAGAGGGACCAGGCAGAAGAACAGGGCACCAGGACCCCAAGACTAGTGGAGAAGATCAAGCTCAGCTAGCAACCCGGAGGCTGCGGTATTTCCAAAGTGCCGAGCCGACACTGCGCACATCTGCTGAAAAGGTGGCCATATAGGGTCCAAGGAGAGAGTTCAAGTAACCCTAGGAGGGACCCACGGTCGCTGGCTCAGGGCTCTGTGTGGCGAGGCCCAAGGCAGGAGGGCAAAGCAAGCGCAGTGTGATGACTGAGAAAGGACAGAGAGAAGGGGTATCGTTGAGTGTCATCCAACTACCGGGAGTACCCAGCATTCAGTGGGATGTTGCACGGTGACTGTGAGTAAACATCTAAAGACTGCAACCCGCTGTGTCTGCGACCTTCCTGACGCGTCGCAAGCCTTGTGCTGGAACATAGCTACCAACTCACTCTGTAACATCTGCTGCCCCTGCGATCAGCCCTACCTGTAGAGGGCTTTACAACACTGCTGCATCATTTCCATCAGTCCCAGAGGAACTGTCGTGCAGTGGCGGCCATCTATAGCCTGTGGGTGGCGTCACGTAAAACAGTTACCCCCACGTCCGGTCATCCTCTCCCTGATGAAACTCCCTGTCCTCATGACCTCCCCTAAAGAAGAGAGCCACCCTTCCCGAACGTTTAATGACATCACAAGGGTACATAGAGCCGGGTCTCGACCCCCGTGACTCCCATGAAGCCTCAAAGCCCGGTTCCGAGAATCCTAAGGCCCAGGAGGGGTGTGTCACATACATGGAAACTGAATGGTCGTATAGTGGAGTTACAGAAGGGTCATTTACCTCTTGGTGTCACCTTATTTAAATCCTTGAACTGTTCTTTGTTTGGATCCCAGTTCGCAGTGTAAACATACGACGATCTGTCACAGTAAGGAATCTCCTAAAATACAAAAAGTTACAGTTAAATTCAGCCCTTTACACAATGTACTTTTTTGTAGGTTTCTAGAAAAACCTCATAACCGTCCGCATCCCCACCTTTTCCCCATTAAATATAAAGATAACATATACTGTATTTTTTTGCTTTATAAGGCTGGTTGCACACCACAGTTTTTTCCCTGATCAGGTTCGATCAGGTTTGTGAGCCAAAACTAGGAGAGCAACCAGAGAGAACTTGCAGAGAAAATCTATAATTGAAAGATTGACCCCTGTTCTGGGTTTTGGAGACACTCCTGGTTTTGGCACACAAACTGGATGGAACCTGATCAAGGAAAAAACTGCAGTGTGAAACCAGCCTAAGACGCACTAGATTATAAAACGCACCCAAATTTGGTGAAGGAAAAGAGAAAAAAAAAATGTTTTTAATGTTAAATGGGTCCATCTTATAATGCCAGAGTCCGTCTTACAATCAGTATATATGTCCCCCATCCTGGTATATATATCCCCACCCTGGACCGCCATAGCCCCCTATCCTGTTACATGGCACCCATCCTGGACCCTCTGTAACCCCCCCATCCTGTTACATGGCACCCCATCCTAGACCCACCATAGCCCCCCATCCTGCTACATGACACCCCATCCTGGATCCACTATAGTCCCCTCCCATCCTGGTAAATGGCACCCCATCCTGGACCCACTGTAACCCCCACCCCATCGTGTTACATGGCACCCTATCCTGGATCCACTGTACCCCCCATCCTGCTACATGGCACCTATCCTGGACCTACCGTAATACCCCCATCCTGTTACATGGCACCCCATCCTGGACCTACCGTACCCCCATCCTATTACAAGGCACCCTATCCTGGACCCCCCACACTTCCCCCCATCCTTGTACATAGCACCCCATCCTGGACCCACCGTACCTCCATCCTGTTACATGGCACCCCATCCTGGACCTACCGCACCCCCATCCTGTTACATGGCACATCATCCTTGACCCACCGTAACCCCCCCTCCTCGTACATGGCACCCTATCCTGGACCCACCCCATCCTGGTACATGGCACCCCATCCTGGACCATAGCACCCCATCCTGGCCCCACCATAACCATCCTGGACCCAATGTAACCCCACCATCCTGGTACATACCTGGCAATTTTCTTGGTCTGCATCCCAGTGTAGCGATCCTTTGCAGTATTTAGTCTCTGACTCCTAAAAATACAGAAAGTTACAGCTCATTACACAATTACTTCTTTGTGGGTTTCTACAAAAACCTCATAACCGTCCACATCCTCACCTTTTCCCCATTAAATATGAAGATAACACATACCATATTTTTTGCTTTATAAGACGCACTGCATTATAAGACGCACCCAATTTGGTGAAGGAAAGAGAAAAAAATCATTTTAATGTTAAATGAGTCCCTCTTATAATGCCAGTGTCCGTCTTACAATCAGTATATATGTCTCCCATCCTGGAATATATATCCTCATCCTGGACCCACCATAGCCACCTATGCTGCTACATGGCATCCCATCCTGGACCCACCGAAACACCCTCTATCCTGTTACATGGCACCCCATTCTGGACCCACCGTAACCCCCCATCCTGTTACATGACAACTATCCTGGACCCACCGCAACCCCCCCCCCCCTTCCCATCCTGGAACATGGCACCCCATCCTGGACCTACTGTAACCTCCCATCCTGGACCCACCATAGTCTCCCATGACTTACTGAGGGAGGGTCGCGTGGGTGGAATAGAGGTGGGGGTGGGGTCAATGGGTGCACGGAGTGTGAGGGCACAGCTTCGGGCCTGGTGCTGCGGGGGTGTCCAATGTGCAGTGGGAGCTACCATTTTCTATGTGCCTGCATTGCATACCAAGCTGCAAGTGGACACTAGAGTTTGAGAAAATGGCCACGGATCTCCATCCAAGCTGTACACCCACCCTCTACACACCCGTGGACCCTGTCTCCTCTCCTGTACCTCCACTCCACTCCCGCAGCTCCGCCCCCTCGGAATGTTTTTTTTTTTGTTCGGATTCAGATTGTAAGACGCTTCCCCGTTTTCCCCCCAATTTGGGAGGCGCAAAAGTGCGTCTTATAATCCTAAAAATACGGTAAATTAAATTGTGGCATCACTGAGTCCATAAAAAGAATCAAAATATAAAATAATTCACCCGATCGGTAAACAGAAAACAATGCGCCCCATAAACACAATCCCACAAAGAAAGCCACAATTGGGCTTTATCTTTTTCAGCAATTTCACCCCGTTTGGAATTTTCCTTCCCCGTTTTCCAGGACTTTATTTCGTAAAGCAAAATTCAATCCGTCAATGTGGACAGAAGAATGGAAACGTTATAGGGGAGGAAATGTGGAAATCGGAAGGGTTAATACAGTTAGGTCCATATATATTTGGACACTGTTCTTTTTACCTGTTTACTGAAACATATCCAACTTCTAGTTATATAATGGACAAAGTCCAGACGTTTAGCTTTCATTTGAGGGTATCCACATTAAGATTGGATGAAGGGTTTAGGAGTTTCAGCTCCTTTACATGTGCCACCCTATAGTTATTGGACAGTTGACCTAAAGTCTGTTTCATGGGCAGGTGTAGGCAATTCCTTCGTTATTTCATTCTCAATTAGGCACATAAAAGGTCTGGAGCTGATTTTAAGTGTGGTGATTGCATTGTGAAGAACATGCGGTCAGAGGAGTTCTCCATGCAGGTGACACAAGCCATCCTTCATCTGCGAAAACAGGAAAAATCTATCCGGGAAAATGCTACAATATTAGGAGGGACAAAATCTACAGTTTGGAACATCCTAAGAAAGAAAGCAAGCACTGCTGACCTCAACAATGCAAAAACACCTGGAGGCCCACGGAAGACAACAGTGGTGGATGATTGCAGAATAATTACCATGGTGAAGAGTAACCCCTTCACAATAGCCAACCAAGTGACCAACACTCAGGATGTAGGCGTATCAATATCCAAATCTACCATAAAGAGAAGACTGCATGAAAGGGAATACAGAGGGTTCACTGCACGATGCAAGTCCCTCATAAGCCTCAAGATTAAGAAGGCTAAGGATTCACTGCACGGTGCAAGCCACTTATAAGCCTCAAGAACGAAAAGGCTAAGGGTTCACTGCACGGTGCAAGACACTCACAAGCCTCAAGAATAAGAAGGCTAAGGGTTCACTGCACAGTGCAAGCCACTCATGAGCCTCAAGAATAAGAAGGCTAAGGGTTCACTGCACGGTGCAAGCCACTCATGAGCCTCAACAATAAGAAGGCTGAGGGTTCACTGCACGGTGCAAGCCACTCATGAGCCTCAAGAATAAGAAGGCTGAGGGTTCACTGCACGGTACAAGACACTCACAAGCCTCAAGAATAAGAAGGCTAATGGTTCACTGCACGGTGCAAGGCACTCATAAGCCTCAAGAATAAGAAGGCTGAGGGTTCACTGCACAGTGCAAGACACTCACAAGCCTCAAGAATAAGAAGGCTAATGGTTCACTGCACGGTGCAAACCACTCATAAGCATCAGGAATAAGAAGGCTAATGGTTCACTGCACGGTGCAAACCACTCATAAGCCTCAAGAATAAGAAGGCTGAGGGTTCACTGCACAGTGCAAGTGTGGCGCCCCGCAACGAGTGGGTCACAGGAGGGTATTGCAGCCACAAATGCAGCCGCAATATCCTCTGACTCAGCAATGACCTGGTTAATTTAGAAATCCAACCCAGCATGCATCACCTAGAATAGAGGGCCAATCCTAGGTCCTGGTGGGCGGAGTGCTAGGGTAGTGCAGGAGAACAGACACATAGTCTAGGAGAGAAGGAGTCTAGAACTGAGAAGAGAAGGGTCTAGACCTTGAACTTGGAGAGGAGCGGGGGCTCCGCACCCCGTGCGGGCCCCTGGGCCGTCACCGGTCGGGTGTCAGCACCTGAGGCCTTAACCACCGGGATTGGGCATTTCTACACGGGTTCCCAAAAGACTCCCGTGCCCACAACCTACAGCCGGTTCACTGGTACCGAAGCTGGCAGCAGTTCACCTCTGCTACGCGAACCAGAAGAGTGGAGGATCAGCTTTACAGGAGCACCCCACCACCAGCCAATTTCCAGTCGTCTAACCAGCGGTGTACCCACTGAGGGACCCAAGGCTCCCCAAAACATCCAGAACGTACAGCATGGATAGGGCATTGAAGCAGCCTCCCCGTACCCGATCTGGTATTCCTGGGCGACATTGGCAACCACTTAGCTAGAATGGAGGAACACTACGGATTTCTAAGGGACACCATCACTGCTGAGTCCACCCGGTCTACTACTCAACCACTGTATACCATGTACTGCCTGCTGGTTACAGTAAAGACCCGTTATAGAGACTGTCTGTGTCCGTGATTCCTTATGAACTGTCCGTCATTACTAAAAGGTAACCGCAGCTGCCGCACAACATCTTGAGCAGCTCCAGCCCCCGGGGATCACCGCTCAGCCTGTGGGGAGCGTAACATCTTGCTGCTGTCCATCCCCCGGGGTTCCGCAGCATCGGTAGCCCTTACCGAACTACTCATAGGTGGCGTCACGAAGAAAACAAATTAAACCCCTTTTAATCTGTTCCCGCAAGACGTCTTCACTTTTGATCTGCACTACACCGGGCCCCACTACCGGCAGGCGCGGTCCACCCGTGACAAGGAAGGAGAAGAATCGCTTTATCAACCGGAGTCAGCCGGCCGCGGTGAGTCACAAGCCACTCATGAGCCTCAAGAATAAGAAGGCTAAGGGTTCACTGCACGGGGCAAGGCACTCACAAGCCTCAAGAATAAGAAGGCTAAGGGTTCACTGCACGGGGCAAGGCACTCACAAGCCTCAAGAATAAGAAGGCTAAGGGTTCACTGCACGGTACAAGACACTCATAAGCCTCAAGAGTAAGAAGGCTAATAGTTCACTGCATGGTGCAAGCCATGCATGAGCCTCAAGTTTAAGAAGGTTTAATGGTTCACTGCACGGTACAAGACACTCACAAGCCTCAAGAATAAGAAGGCTTAATGGTTCACTGCACGGTGCAAGGCACTCACAAGCCTCAAGAATAAGAAGGCTTAATGGTTCACTGTACGGTGCAAGGCACTCACAAGCCTCAAGAATAAGAAGGCTGAGGGTTCACTGCACAGTGCAAGACACTCACAAGCCTCAAGAATAAGAAGGCTTAATGGTTCACTGCACGGTGCAAGGCACTCATAAGCCTCAAGAATGAGAAGGCTGAGGGTTCACTGCACAGTGCAAGACACTCACGAGCCTCAAGAATAAGAAGGCTTAATGGTTCACTGCACGGTGCAAGGCACTCATAAGCATCAGGAATAAGAAGGCTAAGGGTTCACTGCATGGTGCAAGCCACTCATAAGCCTCAAGAATAAGAAGGCTAATGGTTCACTGCATGGTGCAAGCCATGCATGAGCCTCAAGATTAAGAAGGTTTAATGGTTCACTGCACGGTGCAAGACACTCATGAGCCTCAAGAATAAGAAGGCTTAATGGTTCACTGCACGGTGCAAGGCACTCATAAGCATCAGGAATAAGAAGGCTAAGGGTTCACTGCACGGTGCAAGGCACTCATAAGCATCAGGAATAAGAAGGCTAAGGGTTCACTGCATGGTGCAAGCCACTCATAAGCCTCAAGAATAAGAAGGCTAATGGTTCACTGCATGGTGCAAGCCATGCATGAGCCTCAAGATTAAGAAGGTTTAATGGTTCACTGCACGGTGCAAGACACTCATGAGCCTCAAGAATAAGAAGGCTTAATGGTTCACTGCACGGTGCAAGGCACTCATAAGCATCAGGAATAAGAAGGCTAAGGGTTCACTGCACGGTGCAAGGCACTCATAAGCATCAGGAATAAGAAGGCTAAGGGTTCACTGCATGGTGCAAGCCACTCATAAGCCTCAAGAATAAGAAGGCTAATGGTTCACTGCATGGTGCAAGCCATGCATGAGCCTCAAGATTAAGAAGGTTTAATGGTTCACTGCACGGTACAAGACACTCACAAGCCTCAAGAATAAGAAGGCTTAATGGTTCACTGCACGGTGCAAGGCACTCATGAGCCTCAACAATAAGAAGACTAAGGGTTCACTGCACGGTACAAACCACTCATGAGCCTCAAGAATAAGGAGGCTAATGGTTCACTGCATGGTGCAAGCCACTCATAAGCCTCAAGATTAAGAAGGTTAGATTGGACTTTGCTAAAAAAAAAAAAACAATTTAAAAAACCAGCACAGTTGTAGAAGAATATTCTCTGGACAGATGAAATGAAGATCAACCTTTACCAGAATGATGGAAAGAAAAAAGTAGGTGTCACGCTGAGCACTGGGAGTGTCTGGATACAGTTCATGACAGTGGCGCACAGACTAACAGTGTCTGGCATAGTACACATAACAACAGAAGAAACACCAGGGGAAGAAATACAGCAGAGGGCCCTGCTCGCAGGGAATGGGGGAATGGAGACCTCCTGCACTCACCTGCGGCTGTGCCCTCATCTCCCTACCGTCCCTGTATGGGTTCTTTCACCCTGTCGCCGAGCAGGATATCTAGGTCCTCTTTGGCCCTGATGTTAACCCTAAATAGGGAAATGGCAGGCAGTAGCACTAGTCCCAACCACTGCACTAAAAATAACAAGAGGGGTAGGGTAGACAGACAGGGAAAAGACAAATGCAACTTTATGCCTGCTGCCACTCTTCCAGGCAGCAGACAGCTTGGCAACTGTCAGATTCTCCAGAATACCTTCTTCACCTCAGGTAGCTTGGCCAGGCATGGAGTTCAATCTCCAGCAAGGAATGCTGGATCATGTGACCATACAAAGGAGATGGGAGTGATCACAAAGTAGCCACACCTGGAAAGAGACCTAAGGTGCTTTGCTAGCAACAGAAACTGACATTAACTGACTTTAATAAAGGAAAGAGAGCCACATTTCATTAACTAAACTTCAAACAGAAAAGCCACAAACAGCAAATGAGTAAAGGCCTGGAGTAAATGCCGGGAGTAAAACCCTGGGGTAAAGGCCTGAAATAAAGGCCTGGATAGCATTAAGGAGGAGGAAACAGCATCAGGCGATGTCCATGAGGTCAAGACTTCAGACAGTCATTGCCAACAAAGACTTCACTCAGGTATTAGAAATTAGCATTTTATTTACAATTATTTCAGTTGTCCAATTACTTTTGAGCCCCTGAAATGGAGGGATTGAGTGTAATAAACACTTTAGCTCTTCACATTATTATACAATCACTGGATTAAAGCTGAAAGTCTGAACTTAAACTGCAGCTGAATTGTTCAGAATCTGTTGTGGTGATGTCAGAAGAAACACTACAAAAATGTCCTGTCTGACCACATACAGTGGGTACAGAAAGTATTCAGACCCTTTACATATTTCACTCTTAGTTTCATTGCAGCCATTTGGTAAGGTCTATAAAGTTTAATTTTCTCATGAATGTACACTCTGCACCAGTGGCGGACCTTTACCCCAGGAGGCCCTGGTGCAGCCACGTTGAGGAGCTGTCCGTTTCCTTGTGATCCTCCTTGAAATGGTTCTACTCCTTCATTGGAGTCCATTTGTGTTTAACTAAACTGATAAGACTTGATTTGGAAAGGCACATACCTATCTATATAAGACTTCACAGCTCACAGTGCATGTCAGACCAAATGAGAATCATGAGGTCAAAGGAACTGTCCAAGGAGCTCAGAGAGAGAATTGTGGCAACGCACAGATCTGGCCAAGGTTACAGAAGAATTTCTGCAGTACTGAAGGATCCTAAGAGCACAGTGGCTCCATAATCCTTAAATGACAATACTCAGTAAAGGGGCTGAATACTTATCAATACTGAGCAAAGGGGCTGAATACTTTCTGTACGCACTGTAAAGGGGTCTGAATACTTTCTGTACGCACTGTAAAGGGGTGTGAATACTTTCTGTACGCACTGTAAAGGGGCTGAATACTTTCTGTACGCACTGTAAAGGGGTGTGAATACTTTCTGTACGCACTGTAAAGGGGTGTGAATACTTTCTGTACGCACTGTAAAGGGGTCTGAATACTTTCTGTACGCACTGTAAAGGGGTGTGAATACTTTCTGTACGCACTGTAAAGGGGCTGAATACTTTCTGTACGCACTGTAAAGGGGTCTGAATACTTTCTGTATCCATTGTGTGTATGGACCCAACCATGTCTGAAAAGAAGACTTGTCTTTCGGACCGCCCCGCAGCCGCGGCTCTGGCGGGCTCCAACCAGCTGCATATTATTGGTTAACCCTTCACTTACCATATGTAAAACGGACAGGTCGTAGAGCTTTACATTTGTGCCTGTGGCAAGGAGGAGGCCGAAACACCTAGAGGAAAGACACAAAAGTCAGGAAAAGTTTGGAAAAGGCAGATCAGGGATCAGGAGAACTACAACTCCCAGCATGTATTAATAGTCACAGGCTGACATGCAATAGACAGGGCATGTAAGGAGTTAAGGCTTGAAACAGCGCAGGAGCAGGGGCTGCATATACTCCATAAGGCAGAGGTGGGCACCCATATACTCCATAAGGAAGAGGTGGGCACCCATATACTCCATAAGGCAGAGGTGGGCACCCATATACTCCATAAGGAAGAGGTGGGCACCCATATACTCCATAAGACAGAGGTGGGCACCCATATACTCCATAAGGCAGAGGTGGGCACCCATATACTCCATAAGGAAGAGGTGGTCACCCATATACTCCATAAGGCAGAGGTGGGCATCCATATACTCCATAAGGCAGAGGTGGGCACCCATATACTCCATAAGGAAGAGGTGGGCACACATCTCACCATACTCACTGTGCCTGTATTTAGGGCTACAGATACTCACTGTGCTGTATATAGGGCTGCATATACTCACTGTGCTGTATATAGGGCTACAGATACTCACTGTGCTGTATATAGGGCTACAGATACTCACTGTGCTGTGTATAGAGCTACAGATTCTGTGCTGTATATAGGACTACAGATACTCACTGTGCTGTATATAGGGCTACAGATACTCACTGTGCTGTATATAGAGCTGCAGATACTCACTGTGCTGAATATAGAGCTGCAGATACTCACTGTGCTGAATATAGAGCTGCAGATAGTCACTGTGCTGTATATAGGGCTAAAGATACTCACTGTGCTGTGTATAGAGCTACAGATTCTGTGCTGTATATATGACTACAGATACTCACTGTGCTGTATATAGGGCTACAGATACTCACTGTGCTGTATATAGAGCTGCAGATACTCACTGTGCTGTATATAGAGCTGCAGATACTCACTGTGCTGTATATAGGGCTACAGAAACTCACTGTGCTGAATATAGAGCTGCAGATAGTCACTGTGCTGTATATAGGGCTACAGATACTCACTGTGCTGTATATAGAGCTGCAGATACTCACTGTGCTGAATATAGAGCTGCAGATAGTCACTGTGCTGTATATAGGGCTACAGATACTCACTGTGCTGTATATAGAGCTGCAGATACTCACTGTGCTGAATATAGAGCTGCAGATACTCACTGTGCTGAATATAGAGCTGCAGATACTCACTGTGCTGAATATAGAGCTGCAGATAGTCACTGTGCTGTATATAGGGCTACAGATACTCACTGTGCTGTATATAGGACTACAGATACTCACTGTGCTGTATATAGGGCTACAGATACTCACTGTGCTGTATATAGAGCTGCAGATACTCACTGTGCTGAATATAGAGCTGCAGATAGTCACTGTGCTGTATATAGGGCTACAGATACTCACTGAGCTGTATATAGGGCTACAGATACTCACTGTGCTGTATATAGGGCTACAGATACTCACTGTGCTGTATATAGAGCTGCAGATACTCACTGTGCTGAATATAGAGCTACAGATTCTGTGCTGTATATAGGACTACAGATACTCACTGTGCTGTATATAGGGCTACAGATACTCACTGTGCTGTATATAGGACTACAGATACTCACTGTGCTGTATATAGGACTACAGAAACTCAATGTGCTGTATATAGGGCTACAGATACTCACTGTGCTGTACATAGGGCTACAGATACTTACTGTGCTGCATATAGGGCTACAGATACTCACTGTGCTGTATATAGGGCTACAGATACTCACTGTGCTGTATATATATAGAGCTACAGATTCTGTGCTGTATATAGAGCTACAGATTCTGTGCTGTATATAGGACTACAGATACTCACTGAGCTGTATATAGGGCTACAGAAACTCAATGTGCTGTATATAGGGCTACAGATACTCACTGTGCTGTATATAGGACTACAGATACTCACTGCTTAATGGGCGGTCACGGAAGCAAGCAGCGGGGGACTTTCTATCTATTTATCCATCTATCCTATATGTCTGTATGTTTTGTTACTTTTTACAGCATGGAAAAGACCATGCTAATATCGCGGTACAAGTGCTGTGCGTGTAGTTTTTATGACACCCATACACTTGCATTGGCGGAATCTCCGTGAGATTTGCAGCCATACGCAGCATGCTGCAAGTTTTTCCCAGCCCATTTCTTGATGAGGACGAACTCGCAGAAATGCATGTTACTATAGTTTAACATCGCTGTGAGTGCAATCCAATGTTTTATCGGATTGCACTCGCTGAGTTTTTCTGCAGATGAAAGCGAACCCTTATATAATATTTCAGCCCCAGAAATTGGTGCATTAATTAGAAGCCCCAATTCCTGGCAGTTTAACCGTCTCTTCTAGTTGCCCTGGTGCTGGTGGCACACCGGGTAATAAGGGGTTGAATATTGCCAGCTGGCATTAAGTCTAAGATTCATAGTGTCGTACCAATGTTAGACCTGGCCGTTAGGAATCTCTAGAAAATAGTATATGACTATATATAATATAATAATAATTACTTTTCAATCGTTAATATTTCGTTGGATAACCCCTGGAAGGAAACAACAATCTTCTTCTTGGCGTTTTGGCGTAGCCGGAAGCCTTTCTTCTCATCATATGAAACCGCGCTGTAAAATAATAAAAATGTATCAATGTCAGTAACACAAACAGGAAGGGAAAACAAAGGAAAGTAGATTTTTTTTTGTTAAAATAGATCCTGCATTGGAAAAAAGTTGTGCAGGATCTGTTATTTTTACCATTGAAGTCTATGGAGAACGGATCTGTTACCTGATCGCTATTTATCTTCTATTTTTCTTTCGTTTGTTAAGGATCCATGTTTTTCTTACTGGATCCGACACAAATGGAAGGTAAATAGCGATCATTTACCAAATCCGTTCTCCATAGACTCCAGCATAACTTTTTTTTCAATAGATCTCTTGTAACGGATGATTACTGGACATGTGCACTCAGCCTTATTGATCACTAAATCACTCATACCCGCCATCAGGAGTGATGCTGAGCCCAGTGATTGGCTGCAGTGGTCACATGCACTGAAGTCTGTGACCAAAGACCAGGAGCAGAGAGGAGAGGCAGCAATGGCCGCACATTCTGGATCTTACCTGAATTTGCCCTTCCCGTTGTCCTCGAAGATCTCAACAGTCATAGGAAAATTAAAGGTGTCGATGAAGGGTGATGGAGGAGGGCTCCTCGCAAAATCATAGCCGTTGCTGGTATGTGATCCAAGAGGGATCATAGAAATAGTAACCATGTTGCTGTCAGGAGGAGAGGTGAAAGCAGCGGGACTCCTCAGTCTATATGGCCACTGATGCGAAGCCATCAAACGTGACATCTAAAAAGAGAAAACATATAAAGATATTAAGATATAACTTATGGCTTCTAAGCGGCAACCAGGCTGAACGATCCACAGGAGCAATATATAGAATTATATATACATCATATAGAGAAAAAACTGGACACATTACATACAGTCATGGCCAAAGGTTTTGAGAATGATACAAATATTAATTTTAACAAAGTCTACTGCTTCAGTTTTTCTAATGGCAATTTGCATATACTCCAGAATGTCATAAAGAGTGATCAGCTTAACAGCAATTACTTGCAAAGTCAATATTTGCTTAGAAAATAAACTTTAACCCCAAAACACATTTCAACATCATTGCAGTCCTGCCTTAAAAGGAGCAGCTAACATCGTTTTAGTGATTGTTCCATTAACACAGGTGTGGGTGTTGATGAGGACAGGGCTGGCAATCAATCAGTCATGATTAAGTAAGAATGACACCACTGGACACTTTAAAAGGAGGCTGGTGCTTGGTATCATTGTTTCTCTTCAGTTAACCATGGTTATCTCTACAGAAACACGTGCAGCCATCATTGCACTGCACAAAAATGGCCCAACAGGGAAGAGTATCGCAGCTAGAAAGATTGCACCTCAGTCAACAATCTATCGCATCATCAAGAACTTCAAGGAGAGAGCTTCCATTGTTGTCAAAAAGGCTCCAGGGCGCCCAAGAAAGACCAGCAAGCGCCAGGACCGTATCTTAAAACTGTTTTAGCTGAGGGATCGGACTACCAGCAGTGCCGAGCTTGCTCAGGAATGGCAGCAGGCTGGTGTGAGTGCTTCTGCACGCACTGTGAGACTGCGGAGACTCTTTGAGCAAGGCCTGGTTTCAAGGAGGGCAGCAAAGAAGCCACTTCTCTCCAGAAAAAACATCAGGGACCGACTGATATTCTGCAGAAGGTACAGGGAGTGGACTGCTGAGGACTGGGGGAAAGGTACAGGGAGTGGACTGCTGAGGACTGGGGGAAAGGTACAGGGAGTGGACTGCTGAGGACTGGGGGAAAGGTACAGGGAGTGGACTGCTGAGGACTGGGGGAAAGTCATTTTCTCTGATGAATCCCCTTTTCGATTGTTTGGGACATCTGGAAAACAGCTTATTCGGAGAAGAAGAGGTGAGCGCTACCACCAGTCTTGTCTCATGCCAACTGTAAAGCATCCTGAAACCATTCATGTGTGGGGTTGCTTCTCAGCCAAGGGAATCGGCTCACTCACAGTCTTGCCTAAAAACACAGCCATGAATAAAGAATGGTACCAGAATGTCCTCCAAGAGCAACTTCTCCCAACCGTCCAAGAGCAGTTTGGCGCCCAACAATGCCTTTTCCAGCATGATGGAGCACCTTGCCATAGTGTGGATGCCTAATTGTTACATGTGGGGCGCATATGTAAGTGAAAGGGACCCATATGCAACTGACAGGGACCTGTATGTGATGAGAGGGCCCCATGTGACTGACAGGGGGGAGAGAGTGCACGGGGGAGAGAGGCAGCACATAGGGGAGAGAGTGCACAGGGGGAGAGAGAGTGCACAGGGGGAGAGAAAGTGCACAGAGGGGAGAGACAGTACATAGAGGAGAGGGACAGCACATAGGGGAAGAGAGAGTGCAGAGTGGGAAGAGAGAGTGCACAGGGGGAAGAGAGTGTGCACAGGGGGGAGAGACAGCACAAGGAGGACAGACTGTACAAGGGGAAGAGAGCACACAGGGTGAGGGACAGCACAAGGGGAGAGAGACAGCATAATGGGGAGAGACACAGCACAAGAGGAGATACAGTAAAAAGGGAGAGAGAGAATGTACAACAAAAAGGATAGATAGTGAACAATAGGGGACAGAGAGTACACAGGGGGAAGAGAGACAGCACATAGGGGGGAGAGAGAGTTCATGGGGAGAGTGCATGGGGGAGAGAGAGTGCACGGGGAAAGAGAGTGCAAAGGGGGGAGAGAGAGCACAAGGAGGACAGACCGTACAAGGGGAAGAGAGCGCATAGGGTGAGGGACAGCACAAGGGGGAGAGAGACAGCACAAGAGGAGATACAGCAAAAAGGGAGAGTACACAACAAAAAAGTAGAGATAGTGAACAATAGGGGACAGAGAGTGCACAGGGGGAGAGAGAGCACAGAGGAAAAGAGAGCACAAAGGGGGAAGAGAGAACACACAGGGAGAGAGACAGCACAAAGGGAGAGAGAGCACACAGGGGAAAGAGAGCACACAAAGGGAGAGAGAGCGCACAGGGGGAAGAGAGAGCAAAATGGGAGAGAGGGCACACAGGGGGAAGAGAGATCACACAGGGGGAGAGACAACACATAGACCCATGACCCACAATAAGACTGGACCCATAGACCCATGACCCACAATAAGACTGGATCCATAGAGCTATGACCCTCAATAACACTGGACCCATAGACCTATGACCCTCAATAAGACTGAACCCATAGACCTATCATAGACCCTCAAAAAGGTTCAAAACATTTTGTAAACTGCCACAACAGAGACTGGGTGTGGTAATATGGCGCTGGCTGAAGTGACATAGGCGACATCCAGACGGAAGTGGAGGAGACACTGAGCAAATATATATAGAGATGTGTGATCACATAACGCTGCATGAACCTGTCACCATTCAGGATCTGACCAGTACAGGTAAAGTGCTATATAGTGCATGGAGGGTGTAGACAGATGAGGAGGAGATGTGGAGAGGTGTAGAACTATGGAGAGGACACTCAATAAGACTGGACCCATAGACCTATGACCCTCAATAAGACTGGACTCATAGATCTATAGCTCTCAATAAGACTGGACCCATAGACCCATGACCCACAATAAGACTGGACCCATAACCCACAATAAGACTGGAACCATAGACCCATGACCCACAATAAGACTGGACCCATAGACCCATAACCCACAATAAGACTGGACCCATAGACCCATGACCCACAATAAGACTGGACCCATAGACCTATCATAGACCCTCAAAAAGGTTCAAAACATTTTGTAAACTGCCACAACAGAGACTTAAAGGCATTAAAATATAAATAAAAAATATATAAAATAAAACAAATAAAAATATACAGTATATGTACAAAAACATAAACATATATAAAATAGATAAAAAAAATAAAATATTTAAAATAAATAAAAATTAATTAAAAATATATACAATAATTATAAATAAATAAAAAAGACATCAATAGTAAGAAAACTGATAGTAGCAAAGTGGTAACAAATCATCATGAAGTGTGTCTGTGATGTGTGTACAGGATGAGTTACTCATCTCTGGGGCAATGGCAGATTCCTATACATTACACTACATGAAAAATAATGGATTAAAGCTTCTCGTTCGATCAATAACAATAGATTTACCTTCTGTAGATTACTCTAGAAGATCTCACACAAATTTTCAGGATAATCCACAAATAATCGACAATTACAGGGAGAGCTCTCTAGGTGCGTCCTCTCTGTTTGAAATCCAAACCAATAATGACTGAGCAGTGAGCAGAGACTGAATCTGACTGGTCACCTCTGTTATGACATCACCGAGTTCCATTTGATGATGTCATCAGCCTAATCTCTTACTGATAACCACATGCAAGAAGATTATTAATCCTTCAGATGCTTCACAAGAATGAATGTAAAGTGGAATGAAAAAAGAAATACCATATTTTTCGCTTTATAAGACGCACTGGATTATAAGACGCACCCAAATTTGGTGAAGGAAAAGAGAAAAAAAAATGTTTTAATATGAAACAGGGTCCGTCTTATAATGCCAGTGTCCGTCTTACAATCAGTATATATGGCCCTCATCCTGGTACATGACCCCATCATGCATATTCTATATTTCCATACCCATCACTTGGGTGTGTTAATATGGTGCTGGCTGAAGTGACATAGACGACATCCAGACGGAAGTGGAGGAGACACTGAGCAAATATATATAGAGATGTGTGATCACATAACGCTGCATGAACCTGTCACCATTCAGGATCTGACCAGTACAGGTAAAGTGCTATATAGTGGATGGAGGGTGTAGACAGATGAGGAGGAGATGTAGAGAGGTGCAGAACTGTGGAGAGGATACTCAAAAAGACTGGACCCATAGACCTATGACCCTCAATAAGATTGGACCCATAGACCTATGACCCTCAATAAGACTGGACCCATAGAGCTATGACCCTCAATAAGACTGGACTCATAGATCTATAGCTCTCAATAAGACTGGACCCATAGACCCATGACCCACAATAAGACTGGACCCATAGACCCATGACCCACAATAAGACTGGACCCATAGACCCATGACCCACAATAAGACTGGACCCATAGACCCATGACCCACAATAAGACTGGACCCATAGACCCATGACCCACAATAAGACTGGACCCATAGACCTATCATAGACCCTCAAAAAGGTTCAAAACATTTTGTAAACTGCCACAACAGAGACTTAAAGCATTAAAATATAAATAAAAAAATATATAAAATAAAACAAATAAAAATATACAGTATATGTACAAAAACATAAACATATATAAAATAGATAAAAAAAAAAAAAATATTTAAAATAAATAAAAATTAATTAAAATATATACAATAATTCTAAATAAATAAAAAAGACATCAATAGTAAGAAAACTGATAGTAGCAAAGTGGTAACAAATCACCATGAAGTGTGTCCGTGATGTGTGTACAGGATGAGTTACTCATCTCTGGGCAATGGCAGATTCCTATACATTACACTACATGAAAAATAATGGATCAAAGCTTCTCGTTCGATCAAAAACAATAGATTTACCTTCTGTAGATTATTCTAGAAGATCTCACACAAATTTTCAGGATAATCCACAAATAATCGACAATTACAGGGAGAGCTCTCTAGGTGCGTCCTCTCTGTTTGAAATCCAAACCAATAATGACTGAGCAGTGAGCAGAGACTGAATCTGACAGTTCACCTCTACTATGACATCACCGAGTTCCATTTGATGATGTCACCAGCCTAATCTCTTACTGATAACCACATGCAAGAAGATTATTAATCCTTCAGATGCTTCACAAGAGTGAATGTAAAGTGGAATGAAAAAGAAATACCGTATTTTTCGCTTTATAAGACGCACTGGATTATAAGACGCACCCAAATTTGGTGAAGGAAAAGAGAAAAAAACATGTTTTAATATGAAATAGGGTCCGTCTTATAATGCCAGTGTCGGTCTTACAATCAGTATATATGGCCCTCATCCTGGTACATGACCCCCATCATGGGCCAATTCTGATATATATGACCCCTCTTCCTAGTATATATGGGCATATTCTGGTATATATGTCCCCATTCTAATATATATGGACCCATCCAGTTATATATGCCCCCCATTATGTTATATATGCCCCAATCCTGGTACATGATCCCCCCCCATCCTGGTATATATGGGCCCATCCTGGTATATATGTCCCCCCATACTGGTATAAGACCTGCCCCATGCTGGATATGGTCCCCTATGATGGTACATAGCCCCCAATATGGTACATAGCTGGCGCATAGTTAAACAATAATAAACGATCATTCTCACCTCTCTGCATCGCTTCCTGCAGCCCGTGCCATCCTTCTGTCTGTCTGCTTGTGCTGGCATCCAGTCATGTAAGTAGTGTGCACAGTGATGACATCATTGTGTTCTGCCGCTCACATGACCGGAAGCAGGGAGAGATGGATAGAGTTGAGTATGATCCTCCATTGTTGGGATAGTCACTACTTTCCACGCAATGAAAGCGAAGTTAGTGACTATCCCACAGGATCACATGGGTCTGCATCTGCTGATCCTATGAGCCTGCTCATTAGGCTCATATCATATGATGAACAGGGGGATACAGTGAATATTACATGAGCCCAGGGGTGAACTGTTCAACTGGAGCATTGAAAAAACCTCCAGTGGGCCCCTGGTCCCTATGGCCATACCCCAAGCCCTGTCCCCCCTACCCCCCTGGGCCCTGTATGGAGAAGAGGAGGCCCCCCGGTACAGAAATATAGCTAATCATATCGGCAGCACTGCCAATATGATTAGTCACTAGCCCTCTCTGCAGTGGCAAAGCAGGGAGAGCGATCTCACTAACTACTGTGCCGGCTGCAGCAGTGCCGCTCAGCCCCTATGTGCAGCAACACTGCCAGCGCACGCACAGGAGGTCAGTCTCAGGGTGATGACGTCATTGCTTTGGGTCTGCTTCCTGTGCGCACTGGTGCAGGGCAGGCGTGCGCTGAGAATTCCCTAGAGGATGGACTGTCGCCCCTGGCAGCGTTGGAGTGCGAGTGCGACGCTGATTAGTTAGTATGGGGACCGGGAAAGGGGGAAGAAGGTGACTGGGACCCTGTCAGTGGTTGAGACTGAGTAAGGCTGGCAGGACATACTACTGAGCAATGGGCATGATTATCATGCCCATTGCCCACCATGTCCTGCCAGCCTCTGGTCCTATCATGCTCACCCAGCATGTCCTGCCAGCGTCTGTGGTGCTATCATGCCCAGCATGTCCTGCCAGCCTCTGTGGTACTATCATGCACACCCAGCCACTGGTGGTAGTACTGGCTGGTAGGACATGCTGAATATGATAATACCACAGAGGCTGGCAGGACATACTAGGCATGATTCATGCTCAGTATGTCCTGCCAGCCTCTGTGGTACTTTCATGCTCACCCAGCATGTCCTGCCAGCCACTGGTGGTACTGTCATGCATGCCCATTGTCCAGTATGTCCTGCCAGCCTCTGTGGTACTACCATGCCCAGCATGTCCTGCCAGCCTGTACTACCACCAGTGGCTGGCAGGACATGCTGGGTGAGCATGATGGTACGACAGAGGCGGGCAGGACATGCTGGGCATGATAGTACCACAGAGGCTGGCAGGACATACTGGGCAATGGGCATGCATGATTGTACCACCAGTAGACTGACTAGGCGAACTCCAGGGCTCCATCTCCCCTCCTCGCTGCTGTTAGGCTGAGTTAACATTGTGTTTATGCTGTTTGTTACAATAAATCAGTTGTAAATCAGCACCAACGCAATGTACCGTAGACTTGCAGTGCAAAAATGCATACTAATGCTTGCAAAAATAGGCATGCGTATGAAAGTCTGCGTTATTTGCAAAGCACAGGAAACACGGTCGGCGGCTGGAGCCCAGCTGAGCGCTTCTATCACTTACAGCTGTGTTCTACTGTTCTTCTGTGCCTGCTCATCTGTCAGCAGACATATTTGTCTGATGGCAAAGATGTAGCAGAGCTGAAGACAGAAGACTCATGGATTGTCAGAGCGAGGAGTTTTTTTTTATTAAAGATGGAGTCCCTAAATATGTTTTGTGTTTTAATTTTATTAAAAAAAATGTTCTCTGTTTTTTTTATTTTTATTTGTTTACTAGAAATTCATGGTGGCCATGTCTAATATTGGCGTGACGCCATGAATTTCAGGCTTAGTACCAGCTGATAATACAAAGCTGGTACTAACCCCATTATTACCCAGAGTGCCACCCCCCACTATGGCCGCTGGAAGAGCCGAATAAAGTGCCTGGAAATGGCGCTACAATGAATGCGCCAATTCCAGGGTTGGCTGCGGGCTGCCGTTTTCAGCATGGGGGGGGCCCAGAATGCTTGGGTCTTACCATGCTGAGAATCCCAGCCCCCAGCTGCCTTGTTTTACCTGAAAGGCGATCAAAATATGGTGTGAGCCCACACACAATTTTTTTTTTTTTTTTAAATAATTAAAAAAAAATTGGGTTTTCCTAACTTTTGATCACCAGCCAAGGTAAAGCCAGGCAGCTGAAGGTGGCAGCCTGTAGCTGTCTGCTTTATCTGCGCTGAGAATCAAAAATTCTGTGGAGCACTGTCATTTTTTTTATTTATTAATTTATTTATTTTCACACTTCTATATGTGTGACAGGCCCAACAGCCAATCACAGACGCTTACACAGAGAATGGGCATTTGTGATTGGCTGCTTGAGTAACCTGAAAGCAGCTCATACATGGTACCATACTAGAATGTATTGGCTGATTGTTGATTACTCCAACACCCAATCACAGACGCCCATCCTCTTTGACAGCATCTGTGATTGGCTGTTGGGTCTGTCACATATAGAAGTGTGAAAAGAAATAATTTTTAAAAACATGACGTAGTGCTCCACAGAATTCTTGATTCTCATCGCAGATAAAGCGGACAGCTACGGCCTGCCACCCCCAGCTGCCTAGCTTTACCTTGGCTGTCGATCAACAGACAGAGAAACCTAAATATTTGTTTTAAACTTATTTAAAATATTAAAAAAAAAAAAATGCGTGGGCTCCCGCCATATGTTGATCGCCAGCCAGATAAAACAAGGCAGCTGGGGGCTGGAATTCTCAGCATGGTAAGGCCCAAGCGCTCTTGGACTCCCACGCTGAAAATCGCAGCCAGCAGCCACCCCTAAAAATGGTGCATTCATCATAGCACCATTTCCAGGCTCTATACCCGGCTCTTCCAGCCAGGGGTGAACCTAGCCTCTCTGCTGCCTGGGGCGAAATGTAAAATGGCGCCCCCCCTCCCATAGATAGTAAAGTTTTTAAATCTGTAGAAATCTGGTTCACACAGATGTATATCTATCCTATAAAATGAGGACAATAGTGGAAATTTTAATTTAAAGAAATAGAAAAAAAGATGTCCAAACACAAGGATGTCAGCGCCATTACACGCACATACAAGAACCACACAGAAGAATCCAGATCATTAATGGCAATGGAGGCTTGGCATAAGCTACAGACACTCCATGATAGTTGCAGAGCGGTGGTCCTGTAGGCAGACACAGTCCTGACTTCCTTACAGCACAGGAGGCTGCACTGAGTGCCAACCTATTATCTGACTAGTCAGACCAGTCCACCATGCAGCGCCATCCACACACCACATGCAACGACCTGCAGTCTGAGCATCAACAAGCCGCCACTGCACTAAGCTGGTAAAATGGCGCTTCTCCTCCAACAGACCACACCTCCTTCTCCCAAAACACTTAACCAATCACAAGCACCGCACACACAGGGCTGTCCGGAGCTAATAGGTGGCCTCCAATTGGGTTGAGTAAGGGATGTGGAGGAGGGAAGGGGGACGAGTGCCACTGACCAACCACCACTCGGGAGAAACATGGCTGGATGCTTGTATGTACTGAGGGGTGGCACTGGACCTGGTGTTCAAGTCATGGCCAATCAGTCCTGCAGCAGAGGGACAATGCATCCTGCAAAAGGGGTGGACATAGAAATCATGGGGCCCCATAGCAGAAGTTCTAATTGGGAGACCCCAAGACCCCACATACCGTATTTCGTCCCTCTAAATTTCTACATTCCAAAAAATGGTGGTAACACCACAACCTAAAACAGAAATCTTTAAGGGCCACGTCACACACACAGATATTTGTGCAGATATTCTTCGCAGATCTCTGGTTGCAGTGAAATCATGGACACAATGTTCCATTTTGTGGCTGTGTACAAATGGTACGATGTGTCCATGTTTTCACTGCAACCAGAGATCTGTGACCAATATCTGCAAAAATATCTGTGTGTGTGACGTGGCCCTAACCAAGATGCATATTAAGCCAGCTATATAGTGGTATAAGGGACGATGCTCCTGTAAAGTACATACTACACTAGAACAGTACAATTTCATGATAAAATTATTTGAAATCAAACGAGGAGATTTCAGTGCACCCCTAATACACGTCTATGGGGTTTGGTGAAAAATGAAGTAAGGAGCCGCATATCAAATTTATTCTCCACTCCCCTCCTCTTTAGGCTATGCTCACAGATGTAAGGTTTTGCTGCATTTTTACCTTGGTTTTGTGCTGATCTAAACCTGCATTTTTTATTGTGATTCAGAAAAAAACTGTGAACACACATTGGTTTTATTCATTTGCAGAAAGAGAAACCTGCTGAATTTCAAAAACAATGAGCGGAATACTTTTCTGCATTTTTGCAGTGTTCTATGGGCAAAAAGCTGAAAACACGCTGCGAAGGGGAGAAGCATAGTGGGCTTGGGATTTCTAGAAACCCCATCCACTGTGCTTGTACTGTACATTGCAGGGTTTTGGGCGCAGTGGCAAGACGCTGCATCCAAAACGCTGCGTTCACTGATCATGAGTATGCAGCCTTAGAATGGGAGTAATGGTGATCTATCTCTTGGCCAAGACAAGTATGCTCCAAAGCCCCCTCATTTGTATTTTAATTAAAAGTCATTTTCTTTGGCTCTGGACCACTATAATGTACTGTGCTACTATGGTCTTTATAGGAACCAAGTCCCCGTTATAACTAGTTTAATATGCATTTTGGGAGTGATCGACTACCTATAAATATAGAAACCACATCATCACCACAACAAGAAAAGTAAATATGTAATACTTGAAGTTTGTCCCGTTTGGGACATTTATGGCAAATTCAAAGGATATGTCACATTGCGCCTGTCCTATAAATGCAGGTCCCACTGATGAAGGGAAAAAATAAAATACAGATCCAGCTAGAGGCGTAACTACAAGTGCAGGGGTTGCAATCACACCCGGGCCCTGGAGCCTGGGGGTCCAAAAGTACTTTTAGCTCATGAGAAAAGACCAATGTTATTAAAGACATGCAAATATTTGGGACCCCGTTCTAATTTTTTCATTGGGTTCCATGAGCTTCAAGTTACGTCACTATATCCAGTGATCACTCCCAGAAAAAAAAGGTGGCTGCTCATGGGCGGCTCTCTCCATTTACTTCTGGGCAGTGCCGACAGTGTCTTTTTCTTTTACTGAATTGGCAGGAGAAAAAAAAAATCACAGCATGCTGAGTAGCAGGGTATATTGGACAGCATGCAAACATTCAAGTCAGTGAGTGCATGCAGAACATTGGATTGCACTCGGATGACATCTGAGTGCAGTCTGATTTCCACAAAGTGATAAGATGGAGAAGAGAGAGAATTTTTTTCTCCATCTTCTCCTCAGTGTGCTCCAATTCTCTTGTGAGATTATTGGATCATGTTAAGCAGACACTCTGATCAGAGTCATTCATTTAATCAATCCCATTATCCAACAGAGAAACTGCACAAAAGAGTCCACCACAGTCATTAAGTCATTTTATACCTCCGTTCATGAGGTACCGTATTTTACACATATATATATATATACATATATATACATATATATGATCTATATCAGCAGTACACATCATTCTTAACAAATCTCAGATATCACCCTGCATGTCCTATCTGTAATAGTTTATAGTCAAACAAAATAAGAGACTGACTACTCCAAGACTCATCACTAATGGTACCTTTACACGCCGCGACGGCAGGCTGGATACATCCCGCTACAGGCTACAAATGTAGCTTGTAGCGCCAATGTAGCCCGTCGTAGCGGCGTCTGAAGACGTGACGATACAGCCGGCAACAGATACATCTGTTTCCTAGCTCTGCTCGAAAACTGAAGGCTACAACGCCGATGGTAGCGAGCTGTATCGGCGTCTAAAGAAGCAACGGAAGGGAACTAGGGACAGCCTGCGATGTAGCTAAGGCGTGACCCTGGCTCCGTGTTATCGCGCCCCATGTGCGATCATTGGTGGAAGATGGTGCGTTGCGATTGGTTGTCGCCGCACAGGGCGGCATATTTAAGGAGCTGACAAGTCACACTACACAATTGCTCGAGCGTCATGTATTACTCAGCCTCCTGCGATGCCTGCCCAATCAGGATGGTATGGCTTTGTCCTATCAGCGTACGGACGGCTCGTAATCCACAATTGGAGCACACCTATGTGCTGTCCCTGCTGCACCAGGTACGCCCATAGTAGCTGGTTGTAGCGGTTTGTAAATGAGCTACAGCTGGCTACTTGAGACACCCGGCGATGTAGCTAGCTATAGATGTAGCGTGGCGTAGCGCACCTTGTCGCGGCGTGTAAAGGTGATGCGTTGACCGTTTGCAGCCGTTTGAGCGTGCTCGTGCACGTGAAGTCGCGGGATGTATCCAGCCTGCCGTCGCGGCGTGTAAAGGTACCTTACGGCTACGTTCACAGACTGCGCATTTTTGAGCGCTTTTTGCCAGCGTTTTTCAAAAATGCGCAAGTGCGTCTAGTCTGCAGTAAAGTGAATGTGAAATCACTTTGCTGTTCAGACGCCGCTTAATTTAGCGCGGCGCTTTTATGGGAAAAGGGGCGGGCGTAAAAAGAATGAACATGTCAATTCTTTACCCACCGCCGCCCGCGATTTTTCCCATAGGGGCCGGCGCTGATTCCATCTTTTTTATTTTAAATACCTCTGGCTTTATTTAATTTAGATTTCGCAGTGTATATTAATACACTATGAAATCTAATGGGGGCTGGCAGACATGACACATAGGGGAGGAGGAACCAGGATTCTTCCTCCCCTCTGTGACATCACCTGCGCTTAGGGGGAGAAGAAAGCGAGGTGTGTGAAAGCACCGACATATTTATTCGCGCGGCTGAAAATCACAGCAAAAAAGCGCAACAAAATACGCAAATGTGTGAATGTAGCCTTAATCTATATATAGTGAAATAAGGCTAGGGTCACACTAGTGCTAGGAATGTGTTTGGGGGAGTTCCATTAAACAGATAGAATCTGGCAGCATTAACGCAGCGTAACCATAAGGGAATGATGCGTTAACGCTGCCGATACAGTGCTATGGGTGACAGACCCCCGAGTGCAGTCAAACGCCAGCATGTAAGCGCGCTTCCACATCATGTGATGTACCTGGAAATACTGTGACGTTTCAAACTCCAGCACTTGCATTCCAGCGTTTGACTGCGCTCGGGGGTCTGTCACTCATAGCACTGTATCGGCAGCGTTAACGCATCATTCCCTTACGGTTATGGTTAATGCTCCCAGAATCTATCTTTTTAACGGAGCCCTCCTGACCGCAATGCTAGCTCTAGTGTGACCCAGGCCTAACTGTGGTCACCACTGCCCGATCTATGAGGTCCATTGCTAGAATGACCAGAACAATAAATATGTGAATGCAGAGCTCTGAAATCATGCACGAGCCTTCAGGAGAGGTTACATAGAGCGGACATTACAGATGAGGAGCGATAATCTGAGGCCATACTTGCAGAACATACAGGAGTTGGGTGCGGGATATTAAAGTGCACAGTGCTCATCTGCAGATATGGCCGGTCTGCACTAATAGCATTATGCTACTTTCACATCTGTGATATTTTCAATTCTGCCAGATCAGGTAAACTTGACGTTTTTAACTTCAGGTTTGCCTGATCTGATATTTTGCAAATCTGGCAGAAATCTGCTGTTTTTGCAAAAAGGCAATGCGCCTCACTTGCGGCAAGGTTGCACTTTTGCTGATGCATTGTAAATGGACCTCACATTTTCCCCGTGATCCCGCACTTTCGGCGCTGGCTGCAGTTTTCATATGTTGCCGGAAGTGCAGGATTACGGTCAAGCCTTCACACTTGTCCGGAGGTCCCTTTATAATATATTAGCAAAAGTGCAACCTTGCCACAAGCGAGACGCATTGCATTTTTGCAAAAATGGTGGATTTCTGCCAGATTTGCAAAAACGCTGATGTGAAAGCAGCCTTCCATACTCCAGCACTGTGCCTGCACCCCAGCATAGGCATTGTTCACACACATGCGTTTTTTTGCCCATCCATGCGTTTTTGGGCTGTTAAAAAAAACGCAGGTGCGTTAACGCAGGGTACATTTGAGTGTACATGCGTTTTTCAGCTCAATTTGCGTTTTTGTCCCCCAGTGCAAAAAACGCTGCATGCAGCGTTTTTGGGTGCTGTAAAAAAACGCATGCGTTTTTTTAACATGGGGCCCTATGGGAAACGCATGCGCAAACGCATGCGCATGCGTTTGCGCATGCGTTTGCGCATGCGTTTGCGCATGCGTTTTTAATGAAAAAATGACTAAGTCCAAAAACGTGGCAAATCCTTTCAGACACACAAGGGACATTTTTTAGCACTCTTAAAAAAACGCAAGTGCTTTTAAGAGAGCTAAAAAAAACGCAAATTGAGTGTGAACAATGCCATATTGCTGAATACTCAGGGGGTCTTACAGGCTACATCATGCTGGATATATGCAGGGGATTAATACCGGGGGGATGGAGGCGTTCTATGTGGGAACCCGCCATGCTGAGACAATTGTGAGTTCAGGCCTGATCACAGGCAGAATATCCATGCACACTCATTTATAAACAGTGAATCACATATAGTACACTACATACTACAGAGACACTGGCATTGTTCACACTCAATTTGCGTTTTTTTTAGCACTCTTAAAAGCACTTGCGTTTTTTTAAGAGTGCTAAAAAATGTCCCTTGTGTGTCTGAAAGGATTTGCCACGTTTTTGGACTTAGTCATTTTTTCATTAAAAACGCATGCGCAAACGCATGCGCATGCGTTTGCGCATGCGTTTCCCATGGGGCCCCATGTTAAAAAAACGCATGCGTTTTTTTACAGCACCCAAAAACGCTGCATGCAGCGTTTTTTGCACTGGGGGACAAAAACGCAAATTGAGCTGAAAAAACGCATGTACACTCAAATGTACCCTGCGTTAACGCACCTGCGTTTTTTTTAACAGCCCAAAAACGCATGGATGGGCAAAAAAACGCATGTGTGTGAACAATGCCACTATTACATACACAATCAACCTATACAGCCATCTACACACAGGAAAACACACACTACACACACTATTACATACAGTATACATGACATTACATATACTCACATGTGCTGCAGTCTTCATCACTTGTTCCATCCGAGGACAGAAGGCTGGTGCTCCATATACAAGGAAGACAGAACAGGAGGAGGCTGGTGCTCCATATACAAGGAGGACAGCACAGGAGGAGGCTGGTGCTCCATATACAAGGAAGACAGCACAGGAGGAGGCTGGTGCTCCATATACAAGGAGGACAGCACAGGAGGAGGCTGGTGCTCCATATACAAGGAAGACAGCACAGGAGGAGGCTGGTGCTCCATATACAAGGAGGACAGCACAGGAGGAGGCTGGTGCTCCATATACAAGGAAGACAGCACAGGAGGAGGCTGGTGCTCCATATACAAGGAGGACAGGACAGGAGGGGCTGGTGCTCCATATACAAGGAGGCTGGAGGAGGCTGGTGCTCCATATACAAGGAAGACAGCACAGGAGGAGGCTGGTGCTCCACATACAAGGAGGACAGCACAGGAGGAGGCTGGTGCTCCATATACAAGGAAGACAGCACAGGAGGAGGCTGGTGCTCCATATACAAGGAGGACAGCACAGGAGGAGGCTGGTGCTCCATATACAAGGAGGCTGGCTATACAGGAGGAGGCTGGTGCTCCATATACAAGGAAGACAGCACAGGAGGAGGCTGGTGCTCCATATACAAGGAGGACAGCACAGGAGGAGGCTGGTGCTCCATATACAAGGAGGACAGCACAGGAGGAGGCTGGTGCTCCTTATACAAGGAAGACAGCACAGGAGGAGGCTGGTGCTCCATATACAAGGAGGCTGGCTATACAGGAGGAGGCTGGGAGCTGCTGCCTCCTCTCCACAGACAGGATCTCCCCCTCCTCCAGGTGATCTTTAAGGATGACAGTGGTGGAGGAAGGAGTCATGGAGGGGCATGGGCAGGCAGTGTCAGGAATGGTGGGGGCTGGGGGGCACTCCTGCAGTGGAAGGCAGGAGCAGCCCTCGATCTGGAGCCAATTTGTGACACTGCCACCTACTGGCCACAGTAATTGTCACAGGCTAAGATTCCTGGCTCTGATCACCTCCTGCTTTGTCCCTCACTGCCGATGTCCTGATCAGTCGCAGGGTGAGGGGAAGAGAAGACACAGGAGACAGCACCGAGCTCCGCACAGGAGCAATGCTCGGAACTTTGTGCATCTGGTCTCCTGCACTGAGTGCTCCCACTGCCGCCCACCAGTTGGCGCCGCCTGAGACAATAAGCTCACATTGCCTCATTATAGCTGCGGGCCTGTCTGCAGAGATACATGCTACAAAGAAGATGTGGTATCCGTCTGCAACAGGTAAAGAACTTCACCTAGAGACATCACTGATGAGTATGAAGGGCTCCGCGGCTGCGTATGCTGCCTGCTGCCCCTGACTGCTGAGCCCTGTCTCTAAGCAACCCCTACTCCTCCCTGCCGAGTAATGAGTAATGGGTACTGCCCCCTCCTCATCACTCTGCAGGTCCTCCCCCGGGCGTTATAAGCTGTGTCCCCTGACATCCTCGTTCTCTTACCATACTGCTCACAGGGTGAGCATTGCCGCACCGACGATGGACCCCTGGGAGCAGAAGTAAGAGAGGACCGGCCGGGAGCCATATGGCTCACCTTCACTTTGGGCACCAGCCCCCCCCCCACCTAGTGTCCTCTGGAGGTTACAGAGAACCTTCCTTGTGCCCGTAGCGCTACGCGTCCTAATCGCCGGCAGGGGCAGTCGCCCCTACCCCCACAGCCCCTGGTCGGGCTCTGGTCTCCAGCAGCTTTAGCGGAGTCCGGGGTAGGCAGCGGTTGGGGGGTTTCCTCCCGACTGCCTCACTGCCCCTTTTCTCAGTGCTCCGGTCTCCCGGAGCTTATGCAGAGTGGTGTGGGACCTGGGGGCGGTTTGTGCATCTCCGGATATCGGAGCCTGACAGCCCCGGTCTTCCAGAGCATGCGCAGAGTGGTGCGGCCCCTGCCGACGTCACAGGCCGCGCACTTCCGGTCCCGCAGTCGTCCCACCCGTGTCACCTCCGGGCGGCTGTCCGACCACAAACGGCGGTACGGCTGCGGGACCTGCACCCAGAGTGGGTAGCTCCGGCGGGTAAGAGGTTTTTCAACTGAAAGCCCTCCCCCCACACATACCGAATCGTGAGGAGGGTTGTCATAGAAATCAATTTGCAAAACATATTACAGTGCTGACATAAAATAAAGTTTATGACACAAAATAGACACAAAAAAAAAAAAAAAAAAGATTTAAAGTGACAGTCTCAATATATATTTAACGTGCATAACAATCACTAAAACGCTAATGGCTAAACTAGCGACAATACACAATTAGTGGTAACACCTTACCTAACTACAGAAAATCATCATTATTATTCCCTAATAACCAAATAAAGTAATGACCTTAAGGGCCGCTTTGCACGTCACGATAACGCAACTACGATAAAAAGTCACGTGGTACGGGCGTTGCTGTTGATAGCGTTCGTGCGTTGTGACGTGTAAATGGGCAATGCGACGCAAAAACAGCCTAACTATGATATCGTTTTTGGATTGTGCATGCTCTTCAACCGTACAATATTGTATAGGCAATGTGGCAGGATCGTGCTGTGTGACAGCGCAACTACGATTTGGAGCGCAACTTCCCCTATTCACTCCAATGTTAAATGGTCATTCCCTGGGTTGCTCATACACAGCGTGGAGGAGGGGCGTGCACCATCCTAGTTGCGTTGCCTGCCGATATCTCCCTGTGTAACATTTCCTATGCGATCTTGGACAAGTGCCAAAAACGTGCGCACTCCCGTGAAATTGTATGCAATATCGCAACGATATCGCGATGTGTAAAGCGGCCATAACTCTTCACAGGCTGTAAGCTATAATCATCAACATCAAAAAAAAATACATCACTCTGCTGGTAATCACTATGTATATATGCATTTCACGTTTCATAAATTACTGAAAGAAACTAAGTTTTTGATATGTAGCTGCCCACTGCTCCTTACTGCAGAAGGGCTCGGGATCCCAGTTATAATGATCTGGGGTTTCCAGCAGGGGGCCTTCCCAACTTGGTATGAGACAGCGATTGAGTGGTATTCTAAACAGTTCTAGTAGCCTTACCACTAGAGTACAAGGCAATGGGGCTGTCAGGGTTTTGCCATCTAGCGCTGTTATTTCACATGTAACATTGAAAATATTGCTACAGATGGTATTCAGCGTTAACCTACATATGCGTTTCCCTGCAATAAGGTAACATCACTATGCATTAGCATGACTAGGACAAGGGGAGTTCAATTCTGTCAGATAATACTCAGTTTCTTCCTGAAAATGATTGCAATCACAAATTCTTTGGTATTATTATCTTCATTTAATTTGTCTTCAATGAAAAAAACACAAAAAGAATTGTCCTAAAGCCAAATTGGATCTAATTCCACACCAAACATAAAAAAAGGGGGTGGACAAAAGTATTGGCACTGTTAGAAAAATCATGTGATGCTTCTCTAATTTGTGTAATTAACAGCACCTGTAACTTACCTGTGGCACCTAACAGGTGTTGGCAATAACTAAATCACACTTGCAGCCAGCTGACATGGATTAAAGTTGACTCAACCTCTGTCCTGTGTCCTTGTGTGTACCACATTGAGCATGGAGAAAAGAAAGAAGACCAAAGAACTGTCTGAGGACTTGAGAAACGAAATTGTGAGGAAGCATGAGCAATCTCAAGGCTACAAGTCCATCTCCAAAGACCTGAATGTTCCTGTGTCTACTGTGCGCAACGTTATCAAGAAGTTTAAAGCCCATGGCACTATGGCTAATCTCCCTAGATGTGGACGGAAAAGAAATATTGACGAGAGATTTCAACGCAAGATTGTGCGGATGGTGGATAAAGAATCTCGACTAACATTCAAACAAGTTCAAGCTGCCCTGCAGTCCGAGGGTACAACAGTGTCAATCCGTACTATCCATCGGCATCTGAATGAAAAGGGACTGTATGGTAGGAGACCCAAGAAGACCCCACTTCTTACCCCGAGACATAAAAAAGCCAGGCTGGAGTTTGCCAAATCTTACCTGAGAAAGCCTAAAGAGTTTTGGAAGAATGTTCTCTCTTTTTGGGCAAAGGCATCAACATAAGAGTTTATAGGAGAAAAAAAGAGGCATTCAAAGAAAAGAACACGGTCCCTACAATCAAACATGGCAGAGGTTCCCTGATGTTTTGAGGTTGCTTTGCTGCCTCTGGCACTGGACTGCTTGACCGTGTGCATGGCATTATGAAATCTGAAGACTACCAACAAATTTTGCAGCATAATGTAAGGCCCAGTGTGAGAAAGCTGGGTCTCCCTCAGAGGTCATGGGTCTTCCAGCAGGACAATGACCCAAAACACACTTCAAAAAGCACTAGAAAATGGTTTGAGAGAAAGCACTGGAAACTTCTAAGGTGGCCAGCAATGAATCCAGACCTGAATCCCATAGAACACCTGTGGAGAGATCTAAAAATGGCAGTTTGGAGAAGGCACCCTTCAAATATCAGGGACCTGGAGCAGTTTGCCAAAGAAGAATGGTCTAAAATTCCAGCAGAGCATTGTAAGAAACTCATTGATGGTTACCGGAAGCGGTTGATCGCAGTTATTTTGGCTAAAGGTTGTGCAACCAAGTATTAGGCTGAGGGTACCAATACTTTTGTCTGGCCCATTTTTGGAGTTTTGTGTGAAATGATCAATGTTTTGCTGTTTGCTTTATTCTCTTTTGTGTTTTTTCATTGAAGACATATTAAATGAAGATAATAATACCAAAGAATTTGTGATTGCAATCATTTTCAGGAAGAAACTGAGTATTATCTGACAGAATTGCAGGGTGTCAATACTTTTGGCCAACACTGTAACTTCGGACACTCGAACCCTCTGCAGCCAGGCTGTCGCTCTGAGACTCCTCAGTCCGTCTAAGTGTCCTTTCAGGTTGTTCTCTCCCTGGATTGTATAGCGGCAGCTCGGACCCTTGTGGGTCCTCATGGTTGCTGCTGTGCTTCCAACCCTTTTGTTAGGTACGCCAACCTGGAATTGATGCTCCCTGTCGATTTGTCTGGGAAGCCGGAATATTGCTTCAGTTCCCCTAAGAGCCGACACTCTGGTGCAGTGGTGGATTATAATGAGGACAGTATGGGCGACCGCCCCGGGCCCAGGCCTCTGGGTGGGCCCATGGTAAACTGCCCCCATTATCCGCACAATACAGCAGCGAGCAAGCAACGCGGCACTGAATTTGAGCATACGGTAGTTGAGGCCGTGGTTGCCCCGCCCCTCCTGTTTCCCGTGCGGGAGGACATAGCAGAGAGACCACGGGTGCCTGCTGCAGCCTGGAGGAGACATGCGGCAGTACGGCCTGCCGGAGAGGATCTCAGTCTCCTGACCTGGCCTGCTCTCCTCCCACAGTCATAACCTGGAGGAGGACATAGCAGAGAGACGGCGGGTGCCTGCTGGAGCCTGGAGGAGACTTGCGGCACCGCCTCTCTGCCTGCCGGAGAGGAGCTCAGTCTGCTCTTCCTTCCATAGTCATCACCTGCTTCACTCCGTCCTGGGCCTGGCTGAATAAAATCATCTACATCACAGAGGAAGGTTCCTGTGTGTATTGTGTGTGTAATGTGTGCTGTGTGTATAGTGTTTGCAGTGAGTGTGCTGTGTGTATAGTGTGTGCTGTGTGTACAGTGTGTGCAGTGAGTTTGTGCAGTGTGTATAATGTGTGCTGTGACGTTGTATAGTGTGTGCTGTGTGTGTTATGTGTATACTGTGTGCTGTGTGTATAGTGTTTTCAGTGTGTGTTGAGTGTATAGAGTGTTGTGTGCAGTGTGTGTATAGTGTGTGCAGTGAGTGTGTGCTGTGTGTATAGTGTGCGTATAGTGTGTGCAGTGAGTGTGCCTGCCTGCCGGAGAGGAGCTCAGTCTGCTCTCCTTCCATAGTCATCACCTGCTTCACTCCTTCCTGGGCCTGGCTGAATAAAATCATCTACATCACAGAGGAAGGTTCCTGTGTGTATTGTGTGTGTAATGTGTGCTGTGTGTACAGTGTTTGCAGTGAGTGTGCTGTGTGTATAGTGTGTGCTGTGTGTACAGTGTGTGCAGTGAGTTTGTGCAGTGTGTATAATGTGTGCTGTGACGTTGTATAGTGTGTGCTGTGTGTGTTATGTGTATACTGTGTGCTGTGTGTATAGTGTTTTCAGTGTGTGTTGAGTGTATAGAGTGTTGTGTGCAGTGTGTGTATAGTGTGTGCAGTGAGTGTATGCTGTGTATAGTGTGCGTATAGTGTGTGCAGTGAGTGTGTGCTGTGTGTATAGTGTGTGCAGTGAGCGTGTGTTGTGTGTATAGTGTGTGCAGTGAGTGTGTGTATAGTGTGTGCTGTATGTTTGTATAGTGTGTGCTGTGTGTATAGTGTGTGCAGTGAGTGTGTGCTGTGTGTATAGTGTGTGCAGTGTGTGCTGTGTGTATAGTGTGTGCAGTGAGTGTGTGCTGTGTGTATAGTGTGTGCAGTGAGTGTGTTGTGTGTATAGTATGTGCTGTGTGTATAGTGTGTGTAGTGTGTGCTGTGTGTATAGTGTGTGCAGTGAGTGTGTGTATAGTGTGTGCTGTGTGTTGTTTGCATAGTGTGTGCTGTGTGTATAGTATGTGCTATGTGTATAGTGTGTGCAGTGTGTATAGTGTGTGCAGTGAGTGTGTATAGTGTGTGCAGTGAGTGTGTGCTGAGTGTTGTTTGTATAGTGGGTGCTGTGTGTATAGTGTGTGTATACTGTGTGCAGTGAGTGTGTGCTGTGTGTATAGTGTGTGCTGTGTGTGCATAGAGTGTGAAGTGAATGTATAGTGTGCAGTGAGTGTGTGCTGTGTGTATAGTGTGAGCTGTGTGTAGTGTGTGCTGTGTGTATAGTGTGTGCTGTAGTGAGTGTGTGTATAGTGTGTGCTGTAGTGAGTGTTAATCCTGTTGCTGTGCTGCAGGGGTAAAAGACAAATAGAGCATTTGCATTAATGTGGGGGTCACTTGGTCAGGGTATGGGAGACAGTGGAGGACTCTCTACATGGTGCAAATGATCATAAATGCTGTTGCTGCACACACTGCCCCTCCATCTTGGATAGTCACATGTGAAATGCCCCTGTATGCCCTTTAGCTGGATAATTTGCTTGAATCATGTATCGGTATGTAATGGACCACAGCATGCACAGCTATTTCATAAGTCACTATCCAAGATGGAGGGGCAGTGGGGCACAGTGTGCAGCAGCAGCATTTATACCGGCCATGTAGTTTCAGTCCACACCTAATTTTATCCACAACTGTACAGTGTGTTTGTACTCCATTTAGGAGATACATTTTCGGTGCATTTTTTGCAGCTGAAATGGATCCTTTTTTTTGAGCAAAAAAGCATCACATTCACATCATCTGTTTGTGTTACTTTTTGCTGCACACGCTGAGTATTTGGTGAGTTTTTACCTCAGTATCTGTAAGGACTCATGCACACGCTGAGTATTTGGTGAGTTTTTACCTCAGTATATTCAAGACCTTGTGTGCACGCTGAGTATTTGGTGTGTTTTACCTCACTGTCTGTAAGGCCTCGTGCACACGCTGAGTATTTGGTGAGTTTTTACCTCAGTATCTGTAAGGACTCATGCACACGCTGAGTATTTGGTGAGTTTTTACCTCAGTATATTCAAGACCTTGTGTGCACGCTGAGTATTTGGTGTGTTTTACCTCACTGTCTGTAAGGCCTCGTGCACACGCTGAGTATTTGGTGAGTTTTTACCTCAGTATCTGTAAGGACTCATGCACACGCTGAGTATTTGGTGAGTTTTTACCTCAGTATATTCAAGACCTTGTGTGCACGCTGAGTATTTGGTGTGTTTTACCTCACTGTCTGTAAGGCCTCGTGCACACGCTGAGTATTTGGTGAGGTTTTCCGTCAGTATCTGTAAGGCCTCATGCACACACTGAGTATATGGTGAGTTTTTACCTCAGTATCTGTAAGGCCTCATGCACACAATGAGTATTTGTTGAGGTTTTACCTCAGTATTTGTAAGTCCTCGTGCACACGCTGAGTATTTGGTGAGTAGTTTTACCTCAGTATTTGTAAGGCCTTGTGCACACTCTGAGTATTTGGTCAGTTTTTACCTCAGTATTTGTAAGGCCTCGTGAACACGCTGAGTATTTGGTGAGTTTTACCTCAGTATTTGTAAGGCCTTGTGCACACGCTGAGTATTTGGTCAGTTGTTACCTCAGTATCTGTAAGGCCTCGTGCACACGCTGACTATTTGGTGAGTTTTACCTCAGTATTTGTAAGGCCTTGTGCACATGCAGAGTATTTGGTCAGTTTTTACCTCAGTATCTGTAAGGCCTCGTGCACACGCTGTGTATTTGGTGAGTTTTTACCTCAGTATCTGTAAGGCCTCGTGCACACGCTGTGTATTTGGTGAGTTTTTACCTCAGTATTTGTAAGGCCTTGTGCACACGGTGAGTATTTGGTGAGGTTTTACCTCAGTATTTGAATGCCTGAGTAGATTTGGAGCGGTATTTTGGATCATTGTCTTGCTGAAAGATCCATCCCCGGCGTAACTTCAACTTTGACACTGATTCTTGAACAGTATTTTCAAGAATTTGCTGATACTGAGTGGAATCCATGCGACCCTCAACTTTAACAAGATTCCCGGTGCCATCATTGGACACACAGCCCCAAAGCATGATGGACCCTCCCCCAAATTTGACACTGGGTAGCAAGTGTTTTTCTTGGAATGCTGTGTTTTTGTGGCACCATGCATAACGCCTTGTTGTATGAACAAACAACTCAATCTTTGTTTCATCAGTCCACAGGACCTTCTTCCAAGTGAAACTGGCTGGTCCAAATGTGCTTTTGCATACCTCAGGCGACTCTGTTTGTGGCGTGCATGCAGAAACGGCTTCTTTCGCATCACTCTCCCATACAGCTTCTCCTTGTGCAGTGTGCGCTGTATTGTTGACCGATGCACAGTGACACTATCTTCAGCAAGATGATGCTGCAGGTCTTTGGAGGTGGTCTGTGGATTGTTCTTGCATTCACTGGGAAAGGGAAAGGGAAAAGGCCGCTCCACCGCCCATATCCTCCTGGATTCCTGCACCTGGTGTGGCAGCTTTGGCAACTGCCCAGGAAACAAAAAAGAACAAAATTTTATGAAGACAAGCACCGGTGGTTTCCACTTTACATTGTGGATTGTTCTTGACTGTTCTCACCATTCTTCTTCTCTGCCTTTCTGATATTTTTGTTGGCCTGCCACTTCTGGCCTTTTCAAGAACTGTCCCTGTGGTCTTCCATTTCCTTACTATGTTCCTCACAGTGGAAACTGACAGGTTAAATCTCTGAGACAACTTTTTGTATCCTTCCCCTGAACAACTATGTTGTAGCCCAAGAGCCTTTATTGCTTGAAAACATAAAAATCCATAAAACAATACACTCGAAAGATCCATAAAATAATCCAGCAATATACTGTATCTTCAAGTAATTCAGGTTTGTCTAAATCCCTTTGTGGAGCTACCCTCAGCTCAGTGTCCCACACAAAGACTAAAATTGTACTGCCTGTCCACAGAAAGACTCCAATCTTACTCCCTCTCATCCCCCCAACCACCTCCCAATCCAAACCCAGGTCTATGGACACACTCCAAGGGGGTTGAATACACACATCTACAGACAGAGGACCACAATGACCAAGCAAGGACATATCCACAGTAATTCAATTATCAGACCATTGGGAATGTAATGAGTACACAGGAAGTGGGGGAAGAGGAGCATACACAGTAAAGGAACAACACGGCACTTGTAAAATCCAGTAAAATATAACTCACCATCACATGGCTAATAGGGGAAAGCTAGCTAGACACATTGACAAGGCACCTCCAAACAGGGGAGGATTTCTAAATTCCTCTGGGCCAAGCCAATGTGGCCATGCCCTAAGCACGCTCTCGAGAACTCTACTGCATATGCATGGACCTTGGGAGCAAGCAGGGCCATGAGTATGATGACATCCCTGACACACAGGGTGCAGGAACACCACAGACATGGCTGGCGGAGATGCGGGTGGGGAGGGATATTCTATAATTGAAGGTATGCTTAAACACAGGTTCTCAGAAAACATTCTCCTTCTTTTTTCCAATCTAACAGACTGGAACATTAAGCATGCATATTAAAGAGGACCCATCGCCCCCTCCTGGAGTGCTGTTGCAGCTTTTGTAGCCAAAACCAGGAGGGGCACAATCAGAGGAAAAGAATAATGGAAACACATCACCACTTCTGTATTTTATCACCCACTCCTGGTTTTAATCATCCACTCCTGGTTTTAATCATGCACTCCTGGTTTTAATCATCCACTCCTGGTTTTAATCATCCACTCCTGGTTTTGGCTACAAAAACTGCAACAGCACTCGCGTAAAAATACGCTGCAAATACGCAGTGTGTGAACGCACCCTAAGTTTACTTGTCGCACCCCACTGTGGGCCACCTCTGCAGCTTACCCTGCCAATACTATCCGTCTCTCTGCCATTCTGAAAATCTAAACCCTACTGTTTTATAGGAGTGGAAAGAAGGTGGTGGCATCCTGTGGCCATTGGCTATACTGCAGCCAAACTAGAGAAATAGCAACTTTCCAATAACTTTACATTATAAAAGACATCATACCTCACTATATATAAAACTGTATACTATGCATTTTATATTACTTCCTATAACAATAATAATATTTTTTCATTTATATAGTGCTATTAATTCAGCAGCGCTTTACATGCAAACTGTCCTCATTGTGGTTCACAATCTATATTCCATATCTGCATGTCTTTGGAGTGTGGGAGATGGCAGGAGCCTGGGGGAGACCCCTGCAAGCACAGGGAGTACATACACATGCAGATATTTTCTTGGTGGGATTGGAACCCAGGACCCCAGTGCTGAAAGACTGCATGCTTACTACTGAGCCACCATACAGGGCTAACTACTGAGCCACCGTACCGTGCTAACCACTGAGCCACCGTACAGTGCTAACCACTGAGTCACCGTACAGTGCCAACCACAGAACCACCGTAGAGTGCTAACCACTGAGCCACCGTACAGTGCTAACCACTGAGCCACCGTACAGTGCTAACTACTGAGCCACCATACAGTGCTAACCACTGAGCCACCCTACAGTGCTAACCACTGAGCTACCGTACAGTGCTAACCACTGAGCCACCGTACAGTGCTAACTACTGAGCCACCATACAGTGCTAACCACTGAGCCCACTGTACACTACTAACAACTGAACCACCGTACAGTGCTACCACTGAGCCCACTGTACACTACTAACAACTGAGCCACCGTACAGTACTAACCATTAAGCCACCATACAGTGCTAACCACTGAGCCACCATACAGTGCTAACCACTGAGCCACTGTTCTGTACTAACCACTGAGCCACCACCGTAGAGTGCTAAGTACTGAGCCACCGTACAGTGCTAACCACTGAGTCACCATACAGTGCTAACCACTGAGTCACCATACAGTGCTAACCACTGAGTCACCGTACAGTGCTAACCACTGAGCCACCACCGTTCAGTGCTAACTACTGAGCCACCATACAGTGCTAACCACTGAGCCACCGTATACAGTGCTAACCACTGAGCCCCCATACAGTGCTCCCCACTGAGCCACCATACAGTGCTAACCACTGAGCCACCGTACAGTGCTAACCACAGAGCCACCATACAGAGCTAACTAGTGAGCCACCATACAGTGCTAACCACTGAGCCACCGTACCGTGCTAACCACTGAGCCACCGTACAGTGCTAACCACTGAGCCACTGTACAGTGCTAACCACTGAGCCACCGTACAGTGCTAACCACTGAGCCACCATATACAGTGCTAACCACTGAGTCACCATACAGTGCTAACCACTGAGCCACCATATACAGTGCTAACCACTGAGTCACCATACAGTGCTAACCACTGAGCCACCATATACTGTACTAACCACTGAGCCACCATATACAATGCTAACCACTGAGCCACCATACAGAGCTGACCACTGAGCCACCATATACAGTGCTAACTACTGAGCCACCATGCTGCCCACATCATACCGCTATTAAGATATTATCTGATTATTACATCCTAAGCTACACATTGCATCGCACTTCACAATAAATGATATCTTTGGGCTCATATGACCATAGGTCACTCTCTTACATGTATTTCTATTATGTTTCTTCTGATTAATCCGTTTCTGATTTTGGCTTACAAATACTGAGGTAAAAAAACTAACCAAATGCTGAACATGTGAACATGGCCATACTTTTGCTTTTCCCCCACAAGTGCATAGAGGGGCATTAATCAAATATTAAATAATTGCATCAACCATCAACATATGGAAAATGCTTATGTTTATTCTTTCTACTCATACACTTTCTCTTTCAGGTATCACATGCATAATCTTTAATTATGTGAGCAGCAGGCCCCTAGTACATCTAATCTAGTGACTAAAATAAGGATTTATCATAACTTCTTTTACTGTGTTCCTCAGTGGAACTATAGAAAGACAACGAGTCGGAAGAACATCCCTCTTGCAATGGCAACACTTAAAGTGTAAATGTCATTTCATTGGAAAAAAAAACACAATATTGCACTGGTTCTTAATGATGGGTCACATAACAGCTAAGATGATGCTTATTTTGTGCCATATGACTTATTTTCTCACGTTTTTCTGTGCTCTTTTAAAAACTGCATTTTATGACTGTGTGGGCATGACCAGCAGCTAATAGGAAGCAGTGCAATGTGACAGCAGAGAAGGGGTTAACAGAGATCTTGACTGAGCTGTGTGGAGCCAGATGACAGATAAGAAGCTTGTGCCAAGGAAAGAGGAGTTTACAGTGATCCTGACATTGCTTAGCAACTGTGCTGTAACTGAGCTAATCTGATACATTGTTTCCTCACCTGCTGCAGTCACACCCCCTTGCCCTTATATGGTTACATTACATACCCAGCATGACATCACTATTTGGGTTTTCTTTAACTCCTCCCCTGTGGGATTGTCTTTCTGCTGTAAGCCAAACCAGTATGAGTCCAGATGATAGTGAGTGGGTTTGGGAATACAGCAGAAAGACAAGAAAGAAAACCCAAATAGTGATGTCATGCTGCACACGTCAATCACCTGCTGCACTGATTTACAGGTGGGAAATCCTGGTGGTTGGTTTTCTTCAAGCTCTTTCTGCAGATGTTCAATAGGATTTAGATCATGGCTCATGGAAGCCACTTCAGTATAGTCCAATGTTTTGTTCTTAGCTATTCTACAATGTTTATCAGTCATTGTCCTGTTGGAGGAGCCATGACCTGTGATTCATGTGTATGAGTCAGACGTATACTCTAATCTTTCTTTGATTATACTGGCGATGGCGAAGCTGTTGCCCGAGATCCACACAAAAATAATATTGGAAATATGGTGAGCTGCACTTTGCAGATTAATATTTGTAAACTCCACTCATCACGAGGGTCTCATGTCTTTTGAAGACTCGTGATAGGTTTGGGATTTGTGTGTCACATTGCCTTGGGAGACTTCGGATCTTAAACGTAGTTGCGTTCCTTTGGTGCAGCGAGAGTTAATGTAATTTTCCTTTTCTGGAAGTTTCCTGGTCAGCTGATGCAGGTTGGTGACCACACCCATTTTTTTTTAAATAGTCACATGATCCATCATCAGATGCAAGTGATAGAATGAATTCTGTACTGACAGTGGCGTAACTTCAGGCTCAGGGGCCCCGATGCGAAAGCTCCAACAGGGCCCCCAATTATTGCAAATGTAATGACCCTCTGAATTAACTTTTAACGCTTTAAAAAAAAAAAAAAATTTTAAAAATCTTTTTGGCTGCAGTGCATTTCCCACTTCCAGGCTGATCGACAGTCCAAATGTCACAATGCCAAGTTAATTCCGCAAGTGTCAACCAGCTAAATCTGCAGGGGGTTGAAGACTACTTGTAGGCACTGTATATCCAATTTGGCTTTAGGACAATTCTTTTTGTGTTTTTTCATTGAAGCCAAATTAAATGAAGATAATAAAATGAAAGAATTTGTGATTGCAATAATTTTCAGGAAGAAACTGAATATTATCTGACAGAATTACAGGGGTGTCAATACGTTTGGCCAAAACTGTAGCTGTAGCTTGTTATTTATTAATGTTTGTTTGTCTCTATCCCTGTGTACTCTTATTGTAGGAGTAAGACTAGCAACTTGCTGCCGTACTCACTAGCCAGGGCTTACCAATGTGGTCGCACATGATAGAAGAATTAAGGGGTTAATTGCCGTGACACTTAGCCATATGCTAGTTCACATACATCATGTTATGTTCAAGGCTATGTACAGCTAAGGTGGCATATATGATACAGGAACACAGTAAATGCTGCTATAGAATATAAAGTAAAAATGAGAGTCTTAGCTTCAACAATGGCCATTGGGGAAGAGCCCGGTAACTGCGCCAATGTGCTCTCTTCCTACTGGGTCCTAACGCACTGTTGCTTCATGCGGTCTGCAATTGCTAGTCTGGGATTTTTATGCCTGTGGAATGCAATTAAAACCTGCTGGTATAGTGTGTCTGTGGACTGGGGCTACAGCAAGATGGAGTAAAGGCTGAAGTCACTGGGCTGGGGGAGGGGAAAGGGAGCTCATCAGAAAAAAATGGCGCAGTTACCGGGCTCTTCCCCAATGGCCATTGTTGAAGCTAAGACTCTCATTTTTACTTTATATTCTATAGCATCATTTACTGTGTTCCTGTATCATATATGCCACCTTAGCTGTACATAGCCTTGAACATAGCCATATGCTAGTTCACATACATCATGTTAAGTGTCGCGGCAATTAACCCCTTAATGCAAATGATAGAAGGACCTGTCCAGGGATGATAGGGAGTGCAGGATTCAGCCTCAAGTGAGTGCTCAGGGGTCACCTCTCTCCCTATCATCAGGGCCCCCTTTTACTTGTTTTTTTTCATTCTTATGCACTGCATGCTGGGCATATTGTGACAAAAACTGTCTCATGTGCCATCTATTGGAGGTAGCTACACTAAATCAAAGTGCAGATCAGAGAAGAGCCTTGAAAACACGGCTTTAAATTTAGTCAAAACAGAATCTCCTTTAAAGGAAAAAACACAGAGAGTTCTTGGTCCTTATCAGTTCAGAACAAACTACTTGGTGAAGGCCTTTGATGCAGCTCATAGGGCTATACTTGCTCTCATTGATAAGACCAAGTTGGTATGGAATCTTATGGGCAATGCTCCTTGGGCAAAATGGGTAATGGAGTAAGACATTCCTAAAACAGCTGATTGGTAGTCTCTGCCATTTGGAGGAGGCTCAGGCTTAGCTATAATCCCTATTGATGCTGACTCTGTGGTGAAGCTTATAAAATTCATCCTCACACACAACTACTTTACATTTGTCGACAACATATATTTACAGGAGACAGGCACAGCAATGGGAAGCAAAATGGCACCATAATATGCAAATCTTTTCATGGCTGAGCTTGAAGGTGACCTTTTATCCTGTTGCCCTATCAGGCCTCTGGCCTACTACTGTTATATCAATGACATTTTAATCATCTGGACAGAGTCTGAGCAACAGCTGAAGATGTTCCATGAACACTTTAATCAGTTTCATCCCACCATCGACTTAACACTCAACTACTCCTGCACTGAAATCAGCTTTCTGGACACCATCATTAAGCTACAGAACAATGAAATAGAGACATCCCTGTAGCGGAAACCAATTGACCGTCCAACATATCTCCAATGGGACAGCTTTCATCCAAAACACATAAAAAACTCTATTGTGTACAGCCAGGCTATCAGATACAATCGGATATGTTCCAACCCTAGATATAGAGACAATCACCTTGAGGACCTCAGAAAGACCTTTTTGAACCAGGGCTACCATCCAAGAACAATCGAGAACCAGATTACAAGAGTCACCAGAATATCAAGAAATCATCTCCTACATTACAAAACTAGAGAAGAAAACAACAGAGTTCCTCTCGTAGTCAGCTACAATCCAAGTCTGGAGGTGCTAAGAGGAGCCGCACGGAAACTGCAACCACTCCTACAAAAAGATGCCCGACTAAAACCAATATTTCTGGATCCCCCACTCTTGTGCTTTAGACAACCTCCGAATCTAAAAAACATCATTGTCAGAAGCGCCCTGTCCTCTCCAGCAACAACAGGAACCTTTCCCTGCAACCAGAACAGGTGCAAAACCTCCATCTATAATGACAATGGATACAGTAGGTGAGGAGAGAGGACCCTGCCCGCGAGGGCTCACAGTCTACAAGTGATGGGTGAAGATGCAGTAGGTGAGGATAGGGAAATCTGCCCATGAGGGCTCACAGTCTACAAGGGATGGTGAGTATACAGTAGGTGAGGAGAGAGGACCCTGCCTACAAGGGCTCACAGTCTACAAAGGATGGGTGAGGATACAATAGGAGAGGGGAGAAGACCCTGCCCACGAGGGCTCACAGTCCGCAGGGTATAGGTGAGGATACAGTAGGTGAGGAGAGATGACCCTGCACAAGATGACACACAGTCTAAGAGGCATGGGTGAGGATGCACTAGGGGAGGGTAGGGCTGGTCGTGCAGCATTTTAATGGACTGAGGATCACTGCAGATTGTAGGCTTGTCGAAAGAGGTGGGTCTTCAGGTTCCTTTTGAAGGTTTCGATGGTAGGTGAGAGTCTGATGTATTGGTGCAAAGAGTTCTAGAGCATGGCAGATGCACAGGAGAAATCTTGTTTGTAGTTCTGGGAAAGAGATCTTGGGAGGATCGCAGGTTGTGTGTAAGGGCCCTTTTACACGCTGAGACTTTCCAGCGATCTCACCAGCGATTCAGCCTGGTGAGCTGTCACACAGGCAGACTCATCAGTGACCAGTCAGCAGCGAGATCGCTGGTAACCAGGATAAACAATGGGTAACTAAGCAGAGCAGGCTGCTTAGCTACCCGATATTTACCCTGGTTACCAGTGCCCAGCATCTAATGTGCGTCAAAGGGCATTGGCTGGGAGGTCACTGATCGTTGGTCTCTCCCTGTCACACGCAGCGATGTGTGCTTACCAGCGGGAGACCAAGGACCAAAAAATGGTTCTGAATGATTTGTAGCGATCAGTGATCTCACAGCAGGGGCCAGGTCGCTGATGTGTGTCACACACTGCGACATCGTTGGGGAGGTTGCTGCTACGTCCCAAAACTTGTTTCAGTGATATTGCTAGCGATGTTGAAGTGTATGAAGTACCCTTAGGTGAGTACTGGGAGATAATATCACAGATCTATGGAAAAGACAGGTTGTGAATGGCTTTGTATGTCGTAGTTAAGGGGCCCTCACACGCATCAATATCACTGTCAATGTCACTGCTGCACGTGACGTTGCAGCGATATTAACGTGTGTGACATGGTGAATCAACCAGCGATAAATTGTTGGTTGATGGTCGTTAGGTTTTCGGACAGGTCCGAAAACCTGGCGATGGTTGCCCGGTGGACACACAGCATGGCTGCGTGTGACACCGGGAGACGCGCGATCAGCCTGCTCCCAGCGTCTCTCAGCAAGCGCTGGGAGCTGGCATCCATGGTAAACAGTGGGTAACTAAGCGCCGCGCGGCGCTTATGTGGCGCCCCGCATGTGCAGGCGTCACAGAGGGGTATTGCACCCGTAAAAGAGGTGCAATTGCTCCAGCTGCAGGTGGACCCTAGGATGGTGGGTGGGAACCATTCCCAGCACTCCCACATTAGTACAGCGGTGGGAGGTTACCCGGGAGGGGATATATTCGCCTCTAGGGGGATCAAGAAGATCTTTTGGTCCTGGTCTCTCGGCTTAGGGGCCAGGAGGTCCTTGCCCTTAGGTCTTTGACCGAAGTGATGGAGGAAGAGGAGAGGAGTTAGGAAAGCTCAGACTAATTGGAATGAGGCGGAAGGTCAAACCGGGGCAGTTTCAGGCCGAACCGGAGGGAAGATGAAGGGACCTTGAGGAGGTCCTGAAATAGGGCGGCCGACAAGAGAAGTCCGGGGGTCTAGATAGAAAGGGAGATCCTCAGAGTGGAGCGCCCATACTCCAGGAGATACTCCAGTCGACCACGGGAACACCTGGCCCGAGGATCCAGCCAGAGTTCAGCTTTGCAGTCGGCAACCGGCTGCTGTGGCTCGTTTATAAGCCACAGCACTCTGCCAGTGGAGCGGTCTGCCTGCTTACTCACCACGAGGGAGAGGACCTCCAGTACTACCTACACGGAGCTAGTGGGTATAGGCCAATCCTAAGCCAATCCTAATCCTAAGAACGGACACGGGTTAGTTAACGAAGGCACTCCATGGGTTCCACCATACCACCTGGGATCCACTTGCAGCCACCCGTTAAGCTACCTGCTTTTGTAACACCTAAATGCTGAACTGTGAACTGTATCTGATGCTGCTACAAGTTGACAGTTAAGTACCCGGGAGAAAGTGACTTTGCTTCTGTGTGTTTTCCTACATGAACTTGTTCCCCTTGCAGGAACGCTGCCCCGGAGGGTTTGCCCTACCTGTAGAGGGCTTCTTCAACTAAGCTGCAATACCATCCACCTCCGGCGGACTGTGGCGGCGCTGGTGACTCATCACCAGACACTACAGGTGGCGTCACGTGAACTGTATATAGAATCCCCTATAATTATCACCCATTTTTGAAGTGTTACCCAGGACACGGGATCAGGCGCGGCCACCACTCCCCATGACACAGCAACGCTATCTTTAGAGCCTGATACCCGAGTACCCAAAAGCCTGGTGCTCGACACTTAGTTACCCGCTTGTTTACATGGATTCCAGCATTCTCACTGGTACTGATCGCTGGTGAGTCTGCCTGTGTGACAGCTCACCAGCGATCAGCCGTCAATGTCGCTAGCAATCAGATCACTGGCGACATTGACGTGTGTGAAGGGGCCTTTAGGGTTTTAAACTAAAGTCTAAACTAAAGACAATGGGAAGCCAGTGAAGGGCCTGGCAGAGAGGAGAGTCTGGGGAAAAACGGGGAGATAGGTGGATTAGTTGGGCTGCAGAGTTTAAGATAGATTGGAGAGGTGCAGGAGTGCTAGAGGGGAGGCCACCTGTAGTGATATGATTCAAACAAGAGTCACTTGCAAAAGGCAAAATACACCGATCTGTGGATATCTTTTTGTGGATTCTTGTACCTTGTCTGGATACTAGTTGGTGATGGAAGAAGTCTTTGGTTTAGGTTTCGCATGTACTTTTTCTCCCTGTGAAAACCACCAGTTGACACAGGAGCCTACTAGCCAAGCAATATTTGCTTAGTAAAGTGTTTGTGGGCATGAGCATTTAGTAGAGTTAAACAAGTGATAAATGGATTTTTCAGTAAGGCTGGCTTCACACTACGTTTTTGTCTTGTTCGCTTGGATCCTGTTTTTTGCAGGATCCAAATGAACAGGAACAGACAGCACCGGACTGGCACCTTCAGATGCTTTTTCTGTGTCCGGTCCTGTATCCGGACACAGAAAGAGCAGCGGGAAGCCGAGCCGCTGTCAGCACTGTGTGACAAGTGCTGTCAGCACTGTGTGGCACCCCTGTGACCAGGGAGGCCACATGAGGGAACTGCAGCCAGGCAGGTAGGAAACGGTTTGTGTAACACCTTCACAGAACATACACACCCACTAGAGCACAACACCCAACCTGGAGCCTGGGACTCTAGGCGGGCAAGGGGTGGTAGGGTTCAGAGGAAAGTGGGTGGGAAGGTAGGTCAGGTGATGAGCTAGTACTAAAGGAGGAAAAGAGGAGGAAGGAGTTAGTAGGCCAGTGGGTGCCGATGGTAAAGAACAGAGAAGACAGTGACACTTCCCGGAGGGATAGGGCTCCCTGCAGACGCAGAATCCACAGAGACACTGTTCCATGGAGAGAAAGCTCGTCCATAGCCCTCAGCCCAAGGAAAAGTGAGGATAGAGCCCGGATCGGTGCCACCGGGTCCAAGGAATACGGCAGAGACGACCGACTACAGACGGGATAGTTTTCCTGGAAGTATCTGTTAATCACACAGGTCAGAAGGAGCCCAGTAAGCCCTTGAAAGACAGGGTTACCCAAGGCTAGGATGGGACCAGAGTGCCGGCTCTGGGTGACTGAAGCAACAAGCAGGTACACCAACGGGGAACACTGATTCCAGGTCAGTGGTTCCTACTACACGGGTTGGAGGCTCAGCAACGCTATAGGACCCAGCTTGCTGCCCGCACACATAGGGGGAAGCCACACAAAGGGACCGAGTAGCCGTCATACAACCAACATGGAAGATCAAATGAGGAACAAGCCTGAAAGGTTAAAGAAAGAGTGAGGGGTCTCAGGAAGATAGTCTGGCTGCAGTGGATTCAGAGTGTCCGGATTTACCTGTGTAAAGTTACTGTGTGAACTGTACAGTTTGAACTGAAGAACGTGCAGTAAAAACCCGGTGAACCCTGCTTTAGTCTCCCGTGTATGATTCCCGATATACAGAACTGTATTGTACCCTTACACCCTGTCAGGAGCAGCCCCGACCCGCGATAGGCTCGTCCACCTTGCTGCAGCATCCATCCATTCTCCTGACTGAAGTATACTGCAGCAGTGGACCCTTCACTGACCACAACCCGTGGGTGGCATCACGACAACAATCCCCTGTAAATATTCCCTTTTACTTGTGGGGCTCGGGACACGGTCCGGACAAAGGACTGCTGTGACATCCCCAGCATATACCCCAGTCTGGTACCGAGTACCCCGTCCCAGTGGGCCACACGGCTGTCTAATATCATTTTAGCAGTGTATATCTATATACACTGCTAAAATGATATTAAATAAAGGGATGATTAAAAATAAAAAATCATAAATTCTCACCTTCCGACGACTTCTGAGTGTCCCACGCTGAATCTCCCGTCATTTGAGGACCTGGGAGGGGCGGGGCAACCCGATCACATGACCGCATCAGCACTAATTAAAACCCGCGCTGATGTGGTCATGTGATTGGGTTGCCCTGCCCTCCCAGTGACATCATGCCAGGTCCTTGAATGGTTGGAAGATTCAGCGTGGGACACTGTCACCGAAAGGTGAGTATTTATTATTTTTTATTTTTAACCATCCCTTTATTTAATATTACTTTAGCAGTGTATATAGATACACTGCTAAAGTGATATTACACAGATTTACTATGGGTACAGAGCAGCGCTCCTGTTCTGCGCATGCTCTGTACCCTGGCACCGGATCTGGGAAACGATTCTGTTGTTTCCCGGATTCGGTGCCATAGGCCCCCATGTTAAGTGTGTCGGACAAGACAGGATTCATTTCTGTCCTGTTTTGTCACCGGAGCCCAAAAACGCTGCAGGCCTCGTTTTTGGGACCCTTGAAAAACAGGACAAAAGCAGACCCTATACCGGATTCACAAAACTGGATGGTCAAATAGGGCCAATCCGGTGCCATAGGGATACATGGGGGCCAAAAAACGATCCTGTTCTGTTTGTTTCAAAAACGAACAGAACAGGGTGACAAAAAGCGTAGTGTGAAGCCAGCCTAAAGGCACAATATTATATGACCTTGCTTTTGAAATTCTGGCCATGACCTTGCAGTGGTACATAGAGAAGATAGGGAATTTTTGGAACGCTATCAATTTTGATATAACATAAAAATAGAAGCGTACTTCCGCAAGAAGCAATAGAGAAAATGAAGTAGTGGACTGAGAAGGCTGCACATTCATCCACACATCCCCTTAATAATGACAGGGAGCGATACAAAGGATCTCTTATCTAGCCACTTCTTTTCTAAGAATCAACAAGATCCACATTTACAAGGAAACTATTTAAAGACAGGATCAAAGACGTAAATAGTGTAAATGCATTTTTTAAGGTATATGTAACTATAAGACGTCTGAGTGACTGCCAGTATTGGTAATCAGGCTGTTAAATCCGCAGCCATGACTGATGACAGTAAATGTTTTCTAGCCTATGGCAATAACCTAGTGTTCTAAATTACTCATTATGAAAGCCAGGATGACTAATGTATTTATTGGAAAAGCACAATGTCTTGAAAGTTTTCCCTTGTAATTATGTTGACATGTTACTATTAAGCATAAAGAACAACATTAAATGCTTGTAAAAATAAATGAAAAAAATGTTAAAACTTTTCTCTGGTTTTTCAACAAAATGCCCAAGCCATGTTAATCAGATCATTAGTAAAGTAGGCTATGCAGGAGAAATCACTGTGCATTGGTAATAATACATAACTGAACAAAACTATTCCTAGACTTATAATAAAACATAATATTTTGTACGTCCCCATGTTTGCTCTTAGACTTTGTGCCGTCTAAAAAATAGTGGTGCAGATTTCCTACTGCCAGAAATCTGGACCTGCTGAAAAAAAAACACATCAAAAAGATGGATGTGCCGTTTCTTTGCTGTAGAAAATGTGCGTTTTTCATGCTACTTTATTATCCACAGTATTGAACACTCATGTGTCTCGTGGAGAGCAGGGCCCCGGGCAGCACACAGGAGGGCAGAGACAGTGCACAGGGCCCCAGGCAGTGCACAGGGGCCCAAGGTAGCACACAGCAGCCCCATGCAGCAGACAGAGGCCACATTCAGCGCTCAGGGGCCTAAGACAGTGCACAGGGCTCCATGCAACACACAGCAGACCTAGTCAGGGCTCAAGGGCCCCAGGCAGCACAAAGGGGCCCAGGGCAGCACAAAAGGGTCCCAGGCAGTGTATAGGGGCCCCAGGCAGTGCATGGGGGCCCCAGGATATGCACAGGGGCCCCAGGCAGTGCATAGGGGCCCCCCAGGCACCACAAAAGGGACCCAGACTGCACAAAGTGGCCCCTGGCAGAATACAGGGTTCTCACCCTGCTCCTCCACTTTATGGCAGATTTGGGCATATGGGTGGATCGCTCACTTCCCGCAACCCTAGGGCTCTCCCTCTGTCGCACTGCAGTCTGCTGTCCTGGGACCCGGGGCATGCCACATGCTGCTCAAGCCTTCAGGGTCCTTCTCCTCCATGCTGTATTCTCTGCTCCCTCTCTGGACAAACTGACCACTTCCTGTGCTCTGACCCTTTGTTCTCCTCTCTCACTTCCTGACTGCTCTTCCTAACTTCCCACCCTCCACTTTTCTCCCCTCGCCATCCCATGGGCTGCCTGAGCCATTCCACTACCTGGGTTCACCCTCTAGCCCTGGAACCTGGTGTGTTGGGTGTGTTTGAGGGTGATTGGACTTACCAACCCTGGTTGCCGCACACTAGTAGTGGCGAGCGAACCACAGGAGCGCCACACTAGCCCAGTACGCTCGGGCTTTACTACACTAAGAATCCCAGCCCACAGCTGCCAGGGTTTTACTTTGGATGGCAATCTAAAATTGGGTAAAGCCTATGTATTTTTTTACATTATTTTTTTAAATAATAAAAAAAAAGAAGGGTTTTCCTATATTTTGATTGCCAGCTAAGGTAAAGCCAGGTAGCTGGGGGTGGCAGCCTGTAGCTGTCTGCTTTATCTATGCTGACAATCAAAAATACAGCAAAGTGCTATGTTATTTTTATTTATTTATTTATTTTTACAGCAGTTGGATGTCAGTCAATGGCTGAGGGGCCAAACAATCAATCACAGATGCTGTCACAGAGAATGGACATCTGTGACTGACTGTTGAAGTAACCTGAAAACAGCCCATACATGCTAGCATCTACCATGCTAGAATGTATGGGCTATTTCAAGTTTACTCCAACAAGCAGCCCACTTTCTGTGACAGCATCTGTAATTGGCTCTTCCGCCCTCAGCAGTGAATACACAGGAAGGTATTGAGCGGCCCGGAAGTACAGGCGGGCGGATGCCGGTAAGTATAATGCTTATGTTTAATCACAAACTTCTTTCTTTTTAAAGTCCCCCAGCCCCACAATAATGAATAACAAGAGAGGAAAGGCAGTGCATGTCTTCTTCTCAGCTGACATTCATCTTAAGCAGCGCTCCTATGTGTGCTTCTCTGTTCTCCCTTATGTAAGTGTCCTTTTATAAATCTTCAATTTCTGATAGTTCAGATTTTGGGATAACGCAATGCTTGTTTCAGGCAAGGAAATCTGTAATTATACAAATCATGTGTAAAAGAATAAGCAGAGATAACATCCAAATAAAATGGTCTGTCTATAAATTATGGTTGTTCCACATTTTATGTACTTTTCTATGACCTCTAATCCAGATTACATGATAATCCACTGCCACAAACGTGGGGTTTAGACTATAACCAAATACACAGAAATCAGACATCACTGTGTCAATTACTATCCACCTGGGTTGCCAACCGTACAAAAATTCCAGGACAATCCATAGAGAAAGGGCAATTTTTTAAAGCATCCATTTTATTTTTTAAACTGACTTTGACTGATGCCTATATATCTGATTTATGGGCTGTGGACATGGATCACTTAGATCAATGCTTAATTATGGTTTTCTAATGTGTCCATAAAAAACATTGTCTGTCCATGATTTTTTCATAAGCCGTCCAGAAGAAAATAAAAAGTCAATTTGGCAACTCTGCTATCCACATGTACATACATTTCAAATAATTGTACATATTGCTTAAAGAAATACTAAAAATATAGAAAATTAACAAGTTCATATGTCAGCAATTCCAGTATTTATCTCCTGTCATGTTAGCATTAAATCTGAAAAATATATATAAAACAAATGTGTATGTATGTACAGTATGTGTGTATGTATGTGTGTTTATTAGGAGAGCACCCATATCCCCATTTCTTCTTTTCCTTTCAAGTGCCCTGTGCGGATTTGAAAGACAATCGACTGCAGCAGTAGCCTCCCCACTCTGAACTATCTACAATAAAATCTCCTATTGCCTTGGGACCGGTTATCGCCAATATTCGCCTCCTCATTGGTCCACCTGACCTGTGCCTGATTGGTCCACCTGAAAGACTAAAAAGAAAGCGGCCGCCATATTGGCACACCTAATGGATGTGCCATTATTCCAGGCTCATGCTGCTGCTGTCCTCCAGGTCTGGGTCCTCCTCTGCCACCTCTGCCGCAGTCTCCTCTGACGTGTTCCTGCCACTGCTGCACCTCCTGGAAGCCCTGTGCATGCGGCCACCATGTTTGGAGCACCACTACTGCGCATGACAGCAAACAAACATGACGGTGGCGTGAATGCGCATCCGCCCTCAACAGTTGTATGCCCTGTCATGTGCAGAAGTGGTGCCAAATATGGCAGCAATCTCTCATGCGCACATCACATGTTACATTTCCACAGGTCCTTCACAATGAATTATTCAATCAATGCTGAACTCCATTTATCTTTAATTATTGTTATTATTATTTTTTTTTAGTGTAGAGTCAACCTTTATTATTGCAGATGGTCACCAGCATGCGAGACCATCTGTTGTACACTTATATAAAAGCAATATATGAAAAAATAGCATATGGCCATTATATGCTTCACATTCCTGATCTTATAGGTCTGTTCACACTAATGAAACCCCATAGTATGGCTATTGCTTCTTAAAAATTTGCAATCACTATTTAATGTCACAAAAATTATAATACTAATAATAATATGTATTAATTTATATAGCACTTTACAACCATTTGTAAGACCGTCCCCATTGGGGCTCTTATTTTATATATCAAGCATATTACAGTTGCCCTCTTGGCATTCCTGCAGTGCCCAGTAGTCTAATTCAGCATTCCAGATTAATTGGTGGTGAATGTTGACCTGAATAAAATTATTTATTTTCATCATTATATTTCAAAGTAACATGTCACGCTTCAATAATGACTGCAACTAAGTATCCGCAACCCAGTTCATATACATTGTAGCCTGACATACCGGTGTTATTTAGCAGCTAGGCATTAGGCAATAATAGAGTGCAAACATTCTACTCCAGTACTGATTGCTCAGGTCTGAATCGTGACACTTAATCCAAGAGGTGGTCCCCTTGAGGAAAGCATACAAACACACCCAAACCCGTGGAACTGTCTCCCGCCATCTTACCAGTGTTTGCACTCCCAGTGGCATGCTGCTCCGCTGTCTGGATCCCGCTCTGCCGTCATTTGGTTTCTTAATGGATCCCCTGCAAGGCATGGCTGACCTGACTCAGAGGATATCATCTACCTAAGCACCCCGGGGACAGAAGATGGTTCAGTTGAACCAGACCCAGAGTAGCATCATGGAGATGAGATGGAGAGTGAGACCTATATCACCTGGAGCTCCACTGCACTTCCCATTTTGGGCATTATCTGTAATGAGGTGTGGATCCACTCCTGTGTTCCGCTGAAAGCCATGGACCTGAGGAGCGAGTTCCAGCAGTCAGGTGACTTTTATCCTACAGCATCCGGGCCCTGAAGCAGAACAAGTCAGACAGCAGATGATCTGGCTGTATGCCTGGCTACATTCCAGCTGCAGCCGGTGTCGCAGCTTCAGCAATTGGATCCTATTTCCCAATACCACCAGGACCAGGACCCTTATGGGAAGCCCGAGGAAGAGGAGCACCTACAAGGCAATGTATCCCAGCTGTGAGGATCACCCTCACCACCTCCAGAGGCATTTAACTGGGGAAATGCCATGTGGGGACCCCTACCCCCTCCTAGCACCTATCCAAGACGGCATCAACCACCCCGTTCTCCTATGTAATTTGTTGAGGAGATTCAGCATGCAAATGCCATCACCCAGGACTGGCTGCATGAGCCTAAGGCTATTGACTTTCTCTACTAATGTACGAAAGGCAAGGTGATGGCATTCAAACAGGCTAAGAGTTATAAGTTTCTAGTGGAACATGGCACTAAACATTGGTGCTATGTCAAACGTGTCACCCTGCAGCGTGATTATTTTCCCCAAAGAATACGCACCATTTATGTTGGGGATGAGGTCACATTCATGAACGTGCGGGGCATGAAGTGGTGGTTTGTAGTTGGTGTGTGCCGGGTTGGCACCAACATCCAATTTGAGAAGTGTCAGGAGGAGGCTGACCCTGAGAGAAGTTGGCGTCGGGTGCGGCCACTTTGTGTGCATCCACTGCGCAGGCGCGAGACTTCAGTCTCACATCAACTGCACAGTGTCTGAAGTCTCGTAAGACTGAAATGTACTGTATTGCAAACCATTAAAGTTTAATGTTATATAAAATCGTAATATATAAATTGTTAATAATTTGTTCTTAAAAATTATCTCCCATTTTCCTTCCTATCCAACCCCTCACTCCTCAATTATTAACCCATTGGTTTATTTAACCTCAACAAGTAGGAACAAAATTTACTATTTACTTCTTCCGCTTTGCTCCTTTTCTTTGTTCTCAGGCCCTTATACTGAAAAATCATTATAATCTGAGTTGACCTTCTATTCTGTGTTTGATTTCAATAAAATTTTATTAATATAAAGTTTTTAAAGTTTTCCAAAATCATATTAATAAACCCTAATTATGTATAAATTAACATTCCATTTTAACGCTTCTCCATGGACAAGATACGTGTCTGCTGTCAGTGAATGAGGGCGCTGTAGTTTACATTCATGGGCAGTAAAGCTGTGCCCAGCTAGGCCGGCTCCCCGCTGAGAAGTGAATAGCATTGAGTCCCGGCTAGACAAAGCTGTGAGAGCTGAATATATCAAACTGGTTTGCTGCCTCTGAATGGAAACAAGTGTCCTCATCCACTGACCGAAATATCTTGGAGGAACTGAAACGAGGGAATGTATGACACTTTTTGAGTCAGAATTTTGGCACATTTTGGGTGGACTTTTTCATGAGGGAAATTTTTTGAAACTCTCTTTTTTGGGGGCTGTGTTGACATATCAAACGATTTTTGATAAATACCTCTGTCTAGAACTGATTTTCCACTTTTGATGTCGGTAATTATAAGCCGGAGAGCTTCAACCCCTGGCTATCTTAGCAACTCATAAGTGTCCTACTATTGCACCATGGGAGCACCTGATGGGTGCATAAACTAACGCGCCACCATGCCGGCACGCTATTGATGCCGCTATCAGATGCCCCCATATGCCCTGTTAGAGGTAGGTCCTGGCTGTAATACACAGACATCATCCTATGAGCCTGTGACTCACCGTTGCCGGGTTCTCAGGCGATGATTCCCTCGTCATGGTTCGGTGCCTGAGGCTGTGGGGCCCGGTGGTCAAACGAAAAGGGATAAAAGGATGGGGATGTTTCTTGATTGTCGTGATGCCACCTGTGGGTATCCGGTGATGACACCGGCGCTGCGTGGGCCTCCGGGGGATGTGCGGCAGCTAGATGGGATGCTCCCCACAGGATGAGCAGTAGTCCCCGGGGCAGGAGCTACGCCAGATGGAATACGGCAGCTCAGTTGTTTGATGAGCAAGGGTTAATGACAGTTCTCGAAGAAATGCGCTGACACAATGCTTCTCTGTAACGGGTCTTTACTGTAGTTTCGGTGCAATACACAGAGTACAGTCTTTAGGTAACTGGCCGGGTGGCCCCAGCGATGAATGGCCTTAGTCCAGAGCTCCACGGTGTTCCTCCTTTATCTAACCGTCCTATTCTGGTTGCCTTGCTGCCTTAGTGCACCGGATCGGGGTACTGGAGGACTTCAACTTAGTCATGTTAACCGAGAAGAGTCCTGGATCCCAATGGTGGTACCTCGCCGGTAAGACTGCTGATTTGGGCTGTAGTGAGGCGCTCCTAGGAAGCTGCCCCGTCACTCTGGTTTGCAGAACAGCGGTGAACGTCTGTTTGCCTCAGAACCGGCATCCGGTGAGATTGGGCCCGGGTGTCTTTTTACCTGTTGCTTATTTGCTTTTGTTGCCCGTTTTCCAGTCTGGGTCACCGGTTGATGGTGCCCTGCCGGTTAGGTTACTGTTCCAGGGCTGCACGGCACTGTGCAGGTCCCTGCTCCTTCTCCGCTTCCCTCCTTCCGACTCCTCTCCTAACTTACTTTTCCCCACACTGCACCTTACACTCCTCCCTCCAGGACCTGATTGGTCCTCTACCTCTGGTGTGTTGTGTGGTGTATGGAGCTCTGGGTTTAACCATTTCATCACTGAGACGGAAGATATTACATCTTCTGTCAGGGATGCAATACCTTCCTGTGACGCACTCGTTGCGGGGCGCCACACCTGCACCATATACTGTACAGCTGCTGACTAGTGATGGGCAAACCCGAACTGTAAAGTTCGGGGCTCGTACTGAACACCTGGTGTTCGGGCACAGATCTCGAACACAGACTTTCCTGGGAAGTTCGTTTTACAGTTTGGGTTTGGGTTCAGGAGTGGGGGAGCTGTAAAAATAAAGAAAATAAATATTATTCAGTATTATACTTATCGCGTCCCACCGTCCCTCCATCCTGATGCAACTACTTTTGGTGCTGCTCATTATCCAGATATTCACTGCAGAGGGGCCCAACAGCCAATCACAGACGCTGTCACAGAGAATGGGCGTCAGTTCACAGAGATATGCAGAAGAGCTGAAGATGTTTCCTGTGGATTATGTCGGAGGGAAGGGTTTTTTTGTAACCGTAATTCAAAATGGAAAACAGGGTTGTCTTGTATTTTATTTCTTAATGTTTTTGTAGTTTTTTTTTATTGCTTGCACTATGAAGTTCAAGCTTAGTGCCCGCAGCCAACACATAGTTGGCATTAACCTGTTTATTACCCAGTGTGCCAATGCCACCAGTGCCACTGTTTCCAGTGTACAGTCAGGGTACAGTGGCAGAAAATTACTCTTTTATGAATGTAGCATTTTCTGGGGAAGCTGCGGGCTGCAGTTCACAGTGGGGAGGCCCCAAAAAGCATGGGCCACCCTGCACTGAGGATTCCTGCCCCTAGCTGCCTAGTTGTACCTTTCTTGAAGGCAAAAATACGGCAAAGCCTCATGTCATTTTTTTTAATTATTTCATGAAATTCATGAAATAATTAAAAAAAGGGTTTCCCTATATTTTTGATTTCCAGCCAGGTAAAAATAGGCAGCTGGGGGTAGGGGGCTGCCTGAACCTGCCTGCTGTACCTGGATGGCATACAAAAATACGGTAAAGCACCACATCATTTTTTTATTAATTATTTCAAGGAATAATTTTATAAAAAGGGCTCAACTATATTGTTTTGGTGCTTTTTTGGGCCAGGAGATGGAAACGAACACAATGTATGCAGTTTTATGCCAAAATTGCACGAATAAAAGCATGAAATCCACTGCAAAAACCGTGTTGCGGTTTTGGTGCTTTTTTTGGGCCAGGAGATCCAGATTAACACATTGAACACAATGCATACAGTTTTGTGCCAAAATTGCACCAAAAGAGCATGAAATCTGTGGCAAGAACCACAACATGGTTCTCTGTGACAGCATCTGTGATTGGCTGTTGGGTCCCTCTGCAATGAATATCCAGGCAGTTAATGAGCGGAAGTACAAGTGAGTGGATGCCAATAAGTATGATGCTGTTTAATAACTATCTTCTTTCTTTTACAGCCTCCTAGCTCCCATCCCATAACTTTACATTCGGGGTTCGAGCTCAAGTTCGAGCCACGTTTGACCCCGAACCAGAACTTTAAAAAAGTTCGGGTGAGTTCGTTGAACCCGAACATCGACGGGTTCGCCCATCACTACTGCTGACTTTTGCCGTACATGTCTGGCGGATGTCGGCAAAGGTTTAGAAGAATGATGAGATACTATTTTTACCTTATAAAGTAAATCAACTGTATTGTACTAACTACTGCTCATGTAATGGAGGAAGTGAGGTGCCCACTTCTGCAAAGGGCCCACCGGAGGATTCACCTGTTAACTTGTGGACCAGCTCGAGCCTGATTACTATGTACAATTAACCATTAATGATTCTGCTTTTCTCCCATATAGATACACATAAGAGGTGACTCATGGTGCAGATAAGTTCTACTGTTCTATTATTATTTTATCAGATCTTTCAACGCACAACTGTAATAACATGTACAGATAAAGTCTCTGCTCAGTGTAACCTCTCACCATACAGATAGACATAGCCCTAGGTCTACAATACAGAAAGAGGGAAATATTCTAGCGTAGTTTGATGGGCTTTCAGCAGAGGAGGTGTTCTCCATCCATCATCATTATCCCCCGACCAGCAGGTATCCCAGAGGGAAGACCACTGACAACACATCCGACAGTTAGATGAATATGACTGCTGCTGTCACAATGTGTTTTATTCCATACAAATTGTGGAACACCTCAACACGTCAGGTATCTGATATCAGTTTTGTGCATGCGCAGTCATTTTGATCAGAGCTTATACTGCTATAAAAAGATTTAATTTTATTATTTACAGACTTTACAAAATGAGGCAAGGGAATGGAGTAACACGGACCTGCAGGTAACGCGCCCTGCACTTTAGACTTTAGTTTATGGTGACAAACTATTTCAAATAAAGAACGATAGCACAAGTGAATGTAATGCTGAAGCCGGCGTTCATATTTCAGTCCATATTGTCTGGCCATACATTTCAGTGACACCAGGCGATGGACAAAAACTCATTCTGGGATGGAATAAACTGTCAAAAATATATCCTTCATGGACAAACAATATTTTTTGAATGAAAGATATTTTGAACGACTTTCGGATAAAAAGATCAAACTCAACCAACTTCATTTCAGACAAGGACAACTTGTGATTGGTTGGTTAAATAGTTCATTGTCAAAGGGATTGTCCACTACTTGGATTACCCCTTCATAATTACTATATTCCTCAGTGTAAAATATAAATATCACTACTTTTATAGTAGTTGTGACTCTCACAACCACACAAGGTGAAGCCTCTGATATCTATTTAGGTTATATTTTATCTTTCAGACACTTCATCCTCCCTACTTTAATTTTCTGAGATAATGACCTTTGGGTTTTCATTGGCTGTAAGCCATGATCATCAACATTAACAAAAACAAAAACATAAAATAGATCACTCTGTGTGTAATGACCCTATATACAGTGCTGCGTAATATGTTGGCGCTATATAAATAAAATTATTATTATAATATATGTGTTTTACTTCTTGTACTGAATTACTAAAAAAAATAAACATTTTGATGACATTCATTGAGATGCACCTATGCTTAACTCCTGCACCAGCATTGATACAGCAATGTCTACAGTGGGTCTCCCAGGGCTCTAATGACACGGTTATGCCTTGTGACTACTGCAACCAATTAGCACCCGCTAGTAGGATTCTTCGCAAATACTTTCTTCTGATAAGCTTCAGTCACTCCAATAGAAAGTGTGAAAACTGCAGCACATTAGCAGACACTGGCTAAATAACAACATGTCACATGAGAATCAGGAGACCCAGCATCTGTAGAAAGAGTGGTAGGTGAGTATTTTTGATTTTTATTTTACATTGGGGACAATGCTATTTCAATATAGTGGACAACACCATTAAAGGGAACCAAGCATCAGGATATAACCACCTGTAAATCAGTGCAGCAGGTGATTGACGTGTGCAGCATGACATCACTATTTGGGTTTCCTGTTATTCCTCCCCTGTGGACTTGTCTTTCTGCTTTCTGTAAGCTGAACCCCCTCACCATTCTTCCTGGATGAATCTGATTGAGAGAGAGGGGTGGAGGGGATTTGACTCACAGCAGAAAGACAAACGCACAGGTCAGGAATAAAAGAGAAACCCAAATAGTGATGTCATGCTGCACACGTCAATCACCTGCTGCACTGATTTACAGGTGGTGAATCCTGAAGGTTGGGTTCCCTTTACATTTTCACCCAACAAACAATTTTGGTTGAAATCGTACACCTTGATCAACTTTAATCTAGTATATCGGGGTCCCTAAGAGTATGTAGGGCTTTTTGTCATCCATAATTAGGAAAATTGTAGGTCAGAAAAAGAACTATATGACTAAATGGTAGTACTGAGAGTTGGACCTTCAATGATCAGATAATGATGGCGATCATAAGATAAATTTAGTGATATAAAAGTCTACTACACAACTAGTTTAATTCAGTAGAATTTTAGCATGTGGTGGATACTAGTGATGAGTCTGTAGAGCATAATGTCTTATTGTTGTAGACTTCAAGGTGGAGTAGGGGGCCTTACAGGCCAGGCAATGCTCCCTATAAAAACAAAGTTATTCATATTACCTTTCCACCAGATGAAAGCAATATTGTTGTGCCACTTATTGGTGGTAAGTTTGCAACACAAGTATTATTATTATCATTTATTATTATAACGCCATTTATTCCATGGCGCTTTACAAGTGAAAGGGGCATACATAGACAAGTACAATAATTATGAGTAATACAAGGAACACAGGTACAGGAGGAGAGTCCTCTCTCATAGTCTACAAGTGATGGGTGAGGAAACTCATATCATAGGGTGATATGAGGAAACTCATATCAAAACTGCAGCAAGCAGCCCAATAAGTGACATCGCTGGAATCAGGGTCTCTGCTACCTACGTTATGCTGCTGTCAGATGGGGTAGAAAAACATTCAATGTTTACAAGAAATGTTATACAGAGGAAAACATCTCTATAGGACAAAGTTAATTATTTCATTGCTTGTTTTACACACAATAAAAAAACATTGGTTCAAAGAAATGTCCCATGTCTGTACGAAGCCGTTTGTCTCTCTTGTATAAAAAGCTTTTACATTTGCCACACCACTGAATTCCTCCACCGTATTGTTAACTTTTCAGGCCCCAGCATTGACCCTGGGTATTATTGGTAACATTAATATGTATTCATAGCCTTATCCAGATAACAATCATGAAGGTGCTGATATACGGGGGCAGGTGTCCGATAGACGGCTTCTTAAAGGGAACCTGTCACCAGTTTTGGGGTTTCCATACCTTGCCCACCACCTTTATCATGGTGTAATTGGGGTTCCTGTAACCCCTTTATATCCTCAGAAATCCCCCTGCATACCACATAAAATGACTTTTAATCTGTCCCACGTCATATGCTATTTTCTTGTTTGGGTCATATGGGGGTCTGCAGATTGTGCTCATCACCTCCCTGCTGAATTCCAAGTGTCCCTCCTCTGTGCAAGTGAATGACATAGCAATGTCATCTACACAATTATTAAGTCTCGAGTCTGCGCACTGGCGCCTCACTGTGCCCTATTGATGAGCCAGTGACTCCACTGCGCAGGCGCGAGACTTCGGCACTGTGCGGCTGATGAGAGACAAAAGTCTAGTGCCTGCGTAGTGGAATCACAGCCTGTTCAATAGGGTACAGTGAGACGCGCCACTGCGCAAGCGCAGGATTTCGATGTTGCATCAGCCGAAGTCTCATGCCTGGACAGTGGCGCCTCACTCTGCCCTATTAAACAGCCAGTGATTCCACTGCACAGGCGCAATACTTGAATCACTGGCTCTTCAGTAGGGCACAGTGAGGCGCCACTGCGCAGGCATGAGACTTCGGCCACTGTGCGGCTGATGTGGGACCAAAATCTTGCGCAGTGGCGTGTCTCACAATGCCCTATTGAACAGCCAGTGATTCCACTGCGCAGGCATGATACTTCAGTCTCACATCAGCCGCATAGTGCCCGAAATCTTGCGCCTGCGCAGTGGAGTCACTGGCTCATCAACAGGATACAGTGAAGCGCCACTGCGCACGTGCGAGACGTGGGAATTGTGTGGAGGATGTTGCTATGTCATTCATTTGAACACACTCAGGAGGGGCGAGGCGGCAATTACTGAAATGTGCAGACACCTATATGACCCTTAAAAAAATGAGTATACAGTGCGGGACAGATTAAAAGTCATTTTATGAGATATGCAGGGGGACGTCAGGGGTTATAAAGGGGTTACAGGAACCTCATTTCATCATGTTAAAAGGTGGTGGGCAGGGTTTAGAATCCCCAAAACTGGCGACGGGTGCACTTTAAGAAGATTCTCTTTTTTTTCCGATTCACCACATACTTTGTCACTCAAACAGTGACTGTCAGCGCAGGATGATTGTGAAAACCAAGTACAGATGCTCGGTGTATCATAGTGGGGCTAAACATTTCCATATACCTTCCCTCCTGCTTGCTTTCCCTCCACTCCCCTCTTCTTTGATTGACAACTTTATAGATGTCAGAGATAGAGGGAAACAATCAGGTAGAACAGTGCATTTACATGATCGTCCCGCCATGACACATGAGTGTCTGTATTGTTTTGCACACTCATCCTGTGCTGACAGTCTCCTTAAAAAACAACAACAACAAAAAATGACTGTCATCTATGTAATTATTGTATATACTTGGAATTCTTGCACCAGATCTGGAGGCACAGAGCAAAGATCTTTAACTTCAATGGTTATCTTATGGACTCGTGCAGACGACCGTATTTTTGGACCCAGACCTATCCCAAAAAACCCATTGGATAGCACTCGGACCTATGTTATTCAATGAGACCGTGCACATGGTGCGAGAAAAACAATAAATTTGAGCATGCCTGATTTGTCTTCATTCAGGCCCAGTTACATATACAGATAATGGTGCAGAGATTGTTTGCAGATCTCTGGTTGCAGTGAAATCATGGACACATTGTTCCATTTTGTGGCTGTGTACACATGTAACAATGTGTCCATGATTTCACTGCAACCAGAGATCTGCGAACAATCTCTGCACAATTATCTGTGAGTGTAAAAGGGTCTTTCAAGTCTATGGGTGTATATATAAAAAAAAAGAAGAAAAAAATCTGACGTGACATTCGACTGCAGTCCCATTCCTGCAGGATAACAATAGAATAGTGATGGGGGAGATTCCCCTCCCAATTTCCAACCTCCAAGAAAAATGGATTTTAATCAAACTCTGATCAGCATAAATTAGAAAATTTTTCTCGGATGTGATCCTACCCTAAGTGAGAGGCACAAAGGGTTTGTTTGAGATTCCTCGTCACATTCTTGTATTTCACTGTATATAACAAAATAAAAATGCAAAACTAAAAGGAATTTCAGACAATGAAGTTTTATTAAGCGAAAACTGTTACTACACTGGACAGCTTGCTCAAGAACTATGATGTATGCTGCTCAACGTCTCAAGGGAAAACTCCATAAGGATCCAGAAGAGGATTTTACACACACAGCGTGTGATAGAAAGGTAAAGTGCATGAAAGAATGGCTGCTCAGATGAGTGGGGGAAGTCAGAAAACAACTGATCATTCACCAGATCGGCAGCAGGCCCGAAAACCGCACTGCAGATTCTGGCATCCGCTGGCCGTGTCAGCATGAGGACCTGCATGAGAACACAATGGTGGTGAACAGACACAATCAATAGGATTACAGAGGACGGCAATCACACCAAGAGAGAGAAGAGAAAGTCAGCTCTTAAAGGTTGCATACATGATATATACAGAGACACCGTACAATCTGCTAGATATGGAAAGGACAATCTCCCCTGTTAACCTGTAGTTATTGATCTCACCACTGTTGCCCTCACAATCCTCTATGAATAATGTGGTGGAGTCATCTGACCACACGGCACACGGTCAAGGGGCCGTCACACGCGTCGATATCGCTGTCAATGTTGCTGCTGCACGTGACGTTGCAGCGATATTGACGCGTGTGACATAGTGAATCAACCAGCGTTAAATCGCTGGTTGATGGTCGCCAGGTTTTCGGACAGGTCCGAAAACCTGGCGATGGTCGCCTGGTGGACACGCAGCATCGCTGCGTGTGACACCGGGAGACGCACGATCAGCCAGCTCCCAGCGCCTCTTAGCAAGCCCTGGGAGCTGGTATCCATGGTAAACAGCGGGTATCTAAGTGCTGCGCGGCACTTAGTTATCCATGTAAACAAGCGGGTAACTAAGCGCCACGTGGCGCTTAGTTACTCGCTTGTTTACATGGATACCAGCACGCTCGCTGGTACTGATCGCTGGTGAGTCTGCCTGTGTGACAGCTCACCAGCGATCAGTCGTCAATGTCGCCAGCGATCAGATCGCAGGCGACATTGATATGTGTGACGGGGCCTTGAGACTAGTACCACAATGTGGTTGCACTTTGCTATCGATTTGGGTAGGGAATCTGCAGCAGAACTTGATGACTTTACAGGAAATACAAGGCTGTTGCTACATATGTGCACTAAGGAAATTACCAACTTTAGGGGTTTTATGTAGTGATGAGTGAATAGTAATATGTTCGGGTTTGGATAATTCATACTGAATACTTGTAACTGTTACAGTATTCATCACGAATAACTACCCTAATGCAATTCAATGGAGAACTTGAGCATTTTTCTGGAAGATTTCCCTGAAACATATTTGCGCTCCCCATTGACTTGCGTCTGGGTCATCATGCGTGACAAATACTGGAAAAGTTCAAGGTCTTCAGTAACAACAATACAAACCCAATTATCTTACTATTTGCTCATCATTAGTTTTATGACCTTGAAAGTCATCTACAGTGGAAAAGAGCTGCAATAAGTACTAGGTGCATTATTGTTCTTCTGTGTATTTTCATGCACCAACAACACAGCAAAATGGATGAGATTCATAGAAATCGCAGGCCCCTAGTGCTTTTTTTTTTTTAACACTGCATAAACTGACCTGCGGTGAGATCTTCCACAGGTCATGTTTTATGTGAAATTTTCCCCATAGTCTTGAATGAGATGAGGAAAATCTGTGGGTACAAACCGCATACGTATTTTGTATTGCATCTCCAAAGTGGAAAAACACACACATAAATATATATAATATGCAGTAAAAATCCGCACAATAAAGTGATATAGTGTAGATGTTAAGTCTACACAGCCATTTAGTGTACACTAGGGATTGTGTGAATTAGATTGTAAAGTCCATTCTTAACGCTCCACGGTAAGACTAAGATTTATTGATCCGTACCAAAAACGATCATCTTTTTGCAAAAAAAAATCATAACAAAGGCATTATGTTTTCGGGGTACACAGTCACACACACACTATTACTCTCTACGAGGATACCACAGTGACCGGTGATTTCTTCCTTCCAGGTATGAGCATGGTACTTCCAGGACCTGGACCCCATGTGACTCAGTCTGAGCCATGTCGGGCACAGGTCCTGCCTATGCCTGGAAGGAAGACATCGCTGGGGCTCAACATGATATCGCCAGGGTGGGTGAGTATTGCAGCGTGTTTGCCCCAAAACCAGATCAATTAAAGCACTTTCTACTTCTTTTCCTGATCAGGTTTTTGCAAAAAAATACTGATCAAGAAAACACCCGAACTGCATTTCATAAATCTCATAGACTTTGCTGGCATGACAAAAATTGATCCATTTTTTTGTTTGCAAAAATGCAGCACAAAAAGTGGATCACAAATGCAGTGTGAACTTAGCCTAAGACATATGAGCTATGTGACCCTGCAGCACACTGTGAGCCCTCCCTAAAACACACTACACAGAACTTACCTGTGACTGATCAGACATGTCCTTACATTGCTACATACCCACTGGATGTGAGCTATAACTACTAGGACTCTGCGGATGGCGCTAGCTAACTCTTTTTAGCTTAGAATATCCCTTCCAGCAGATCAGGACTGACTAGAAACTCCTGGCAATGTATGCTCCACTCAAGGGACAGACATTGCTTTCATTCATTAGGTTAGATATTTAATAGGGCTGAGCAGACAGACACACTTCACAATGCACATTACCATTAATGTTGTCACAGTAGTAGAAGTGCTCATCATTAAGAGTGGGACACGCCGACACCAGATCCTGCAGTCCAGATCCAGTCACATTGAGACATCCAGAGAGATTCAGGTGTTCCAGGTACGGTAATCCTCCGCCTAATGTCAACGCCCTGTAATTAACCAAAACACAGAATTAGGAGGATTTTATAACGACACTATCCTGAATAGGAGAAGTGCTGGACATTTTGCCATCTGCTTGCTAAAGCTTCTCATAACATGTTCGGTATTTGGTGAGTTTTTTACCTCAGTATTTGTAGACAAACCCAGCAGTGGTGATAAATACAGAAGTGGTGACGGGTTTCTATTATACTTTTCCTCTGATTGCTCCACTCCTGGTTTATCTTACAAATACTGAGGTAAAAAAACTCACCAAATAATCAATGCGTGACCATACAGGGACATGATCTGATCATAGCACATCTCCTGTACTGAGATAATCTTATATATGTGTCCCTGCTATGTACTGTGTTAAAGAGGTGTCTGACCATACAGGGACATGGTCTGATCGTACCACATCTCCTGTACTGAGATAATCTTATATACCGTATATACTCGTGTATAAGCCGACCCGTGTATAAGCCGACCCCCCTACTTTTGCCCCCAAAACCTGGGAAAATTTATTGACTCGTGTATAAGCCGAGGGTGGACCCCAGCACAGGTATACAGCCCCCATCAGTGTGGTATACAGCAGCCTCCCCAGTGGTATATACAGGCCCCAGCAGTGTTACAGCAGCAGCCCCAGTGGTATATACAGCAGCAGCCCCAGTGGTAGTATACACGCAGCCCCAGTAGTATATACAGCCCCAGTGGTAGTATACACGCAGCCCCAGTAGTATATACAGCCCCAGTGGTAGTATACAGCCCCAGTGGTAGTATACAGCCCCAGTGGTAGTATACAGTCCCAGTGGTAGTATACAGCAGCCCCAGTGGTATATTCAGCCCCAGTGGTAGTATACAGCAGCCCCAGTGGTATATACAGCCCCAGTGGTAGTATACAGCCCCAGTGGTAGTATACAGCAGCCCCAGTAGTAGTATACAGCCCCAGTGGTAGTATACAGCAGCCCCAGTGGTATATTCAGCCCCAGTAGTAGTATACAGCAGCCCCAGTGGTATATACAGCCCCAGTGGTAGTATACAGCCCCAGTGGTAGTATACAGCAGCCCCAGTAGTAGTATACAGCCCCAGTGGTAGTATACAGCAGCCCCAGTGGTATATTCAGCCCCAGTGGTAGTATACAGCAGCCCCAGTGGTATATACAGCCCCAGTGGTAGTATACACGCAGCCCCAGTAGTATATACAGCCCCAGTGGTAGTATACAGCCCCAGTGGTAGTATACAGCAGCCCCAGTAGTAGTATACAGCCCCAGTGGTAGTATACAGCCCCAGTGGTAGTATACATACAGCCCCAGTAGTAGTATACAGCCCCAGTAGTAGTATACAGCCCCAGTGGTAGTATACAGCAGCCCCAGTGGTATATTCAGCCCCAGTGGTAGTATACAGCCCCAGTGGTAGTATATAGCCCCAGTGGTAGTATACACACAGCCCCAGTGGTAGTATACAGCAGCCCCAGTGGTATATTCTGCCCCAGTGGTAGTATACAGCCCCAGTGGTAGTATATAGCCCCAGTCGTAGTATACACACAGCCCCAGTGGTAGTATACAGCCCCAGTGGTAGTATACAGCCCCAGTGGTAGTATATAGCCCCAGTGGTAGTATACAGGGCCCCCCTCATAATTTGGCGCCCCCACCTCCCTTTCTGGGCCCCCCCGCATGCAGCGCTGCGCATATACATTACCTGTCTAGCAGCTGTCCACCCTCCGATGGCTGATCGCGGCTCCCGGCTCCGGGCTCCATCTTCCTCGCTGTCTTCCTGCTGTGTGACCGGGGCGCAGCGCGATGACGTCATCGCGACGCCAGCCGGTCACCTGACAATCAGGAAGACAGAGAGGAAGATGGAGCCCGGAGCCGGGAGCCGCGATCAGCCATCGGAGGGTGACAGCTGCTAGACAGGTAATGTATATGCGCAGCGCTGCATGCGGGGGGCCCAGAAAGGGAGGTGGGGGCGCAAAACTTTTTAGGGGGCCGTATTGACTCGCGTATAAGCCGAGGGGGGCACTTTTCAGCCCAATTTTTGGGCTGAAAAACTCGGCTTATACGCGAGTATATACGGTATGTGTCCCTACTATGTACTGTGTAATGGATGTGTCTGACCGCATAGGGACATGGTCTGATCATACCACATCTCCTATGCTGAGATAATCTTATATATGTGTCCCTGCTATGTACTGTGTAATGGATATGTCTGACCATACAGGGACATGTTCTGATCATACCACATCTCCTGTGCTGAGATAATCTTATATATGTGTCCCGGCTATGTACTGTGTAATGGATGTATCTGACCATACAGGGACATGTTCTGATCATACCAGATCTTCTGTGCTGAGATAATCTTATATATGTGTCCCTACTATGTACTGTGTAATGGATGTGTCTGACCGTACAGGGACATGGTCTGATCATACCACATCTCTTGTGCCGAGATAATCTTATATATGTGTCCCTACTATGTACTTTGTAATGGAGGTGTCTGACCGTACAGGGACATGGTCTGATCATGTACACAGTCATTACAGCACGGGATCACAGATCATTCTTTCTTTGAGGTAAAACTTTTTTAAAAAACAGGTAGAGAAATGTTTTACCTGTAATGTCTGTATACTCTTTCCTGTCCTGTAATGTCTGTATACTCTTATGTCCTCCCCATCCCAGGACATGTGGTATGATCAGACCGTGTCCCTGTACGGTCAGACACATCCATTACACAGTACATAGCAAGGACACATATATAAGACTAGATGGTGGCCCGATTCTAACGCATCGGGTATTCTAGAATATGTGGGTGTGCGGCGGTGTGCAGCGGTGGCCCCCTCAGTTCTCACCCGCTCCAGGCTTCTGTACAGCCGTCTCTCACCCTAGCATGTCTTCTTCCTCCAATATAGACATCAACAATTCCAAGGCCTCAGGAGGCGGAGTTAACAAGGGGCATCATAGTAGGCGTGTCCAAGTGCATAGCCCTGATGTGGTGGGCGTGCCCTTGTTCACGGCCATTACGACGCCCCTTTTGGTAGCTCCACACCCTGCAACCTTTGAATTTCTGAGTCTAAGCCACGAAATGTAAAAGAATGGCGGGGCGAGTGGCGGCCAGGAAGGAGCGTGGAGCAGGTGAGCAGCGGGCAGGAGACCGAGCGAAGGGGGGCCAGGAGACCAGGCAGGCTGTGCCTGTTTCGCTGGTTTTTTGCGTTAGGGGCAGAGTGTGACGCGGGTTTTGCGTTAGGGGCAGAGTGTGACGCGGGTTTTGCATTAGGGGCAGAGTGTGACGCGGGTTTTGCGTTAGGGGCAGAGTGTGTTGCTGTCGGCGGCCGCAGGTGAGGAGCGGGGGAATATTGCTGTTGGCGGCCGCGGGTGGATGGGGTGGGGTTGCTGTCGACGGCCGCGGGTGAGGAGCAGTGAGGGTGCTGTCGGTAGCCGCCGCTGGTGATTTTACCTTATGCAGCCGGCGCACGTCACACAGGGAGGCGGCTGCATGGTGCAGGCGCCGCCCCCTTCTGCTCTGTGGCTCCCTCTGCCTCCTTGCCGCCTGAGCCTAAAGGCTCATATTGACAATTGGACAGTGCGGCCCTGCCTATGCGGGGCACATGTCCCCTTGTGTTAGATATTGCCCCCATGCTGCTCTATTCTTCCCTCCTCCAGCGCTGATCTCCCGTTCTCCCTCCGTGCAGCTGTGATTGGGCAGAGATAAAGCTGCAGAGCTCCTCCACTTTCTGGTTCTCAGTGCCGGTCATGTGATCGGCACAGCAGAGAGTGACATCTCTGCGTGCGATCACAGCAGCAGCTGGTAGACCGGAGAGACACCAAGAGATGAGCGCTGGGCAGCAGCATGGGGGCCATATCTAACATAGGGGGGACATGTGCTATCACAGGGGGGCGCCCCCCCAGCCCATCACCATGGTGCGGTTTCAGCACCATGCTAATGGAGAGCGGCTATGCATATTATATGAGCGGGAGCAGGCGATCTTCCGCTCCCTCCTGCAGCCTCCCCCAGCTCACATTTTCCTGTACACCGTACCGTCGCAAAAAAAGCGCCACTCCTCTGATTGGTCGCTGGATTCAGTGCCGACCAAAGGAGCGGCGCGCGTCATGGCACCATATTTAAAATTGTTTTCGAAGTATTTTAAATATGGCGCCTTAGAGCGCGCCGCTCCTCTGATTGGTCGGCCGGGGCGACCAGAGACGCGGAATTCAAACCGCACACAAAGCTGCGCTACTTCTCTGATTGATCGCCGCGGCCACCAATCAAAAGAGTACTGTGGCTTGGCGCGCGGTTTGAATGCTGCGCAGGGCACCACCGCTGCGAGCAGGTACCGCAGGCAGCCGCGGCTGAGCTCCAGTCAGCGGCTCACCAGCCGGGCCACCATCGGCCGGACCCGTGTATCCCGGTTAACGCACCGCTGTCGCCGGGCTGCAAATTGGCGCGAAATTCAAACTTTGAATTCACGTGCCTATTTGCATAGTCTGCGCTCATTGGTGGCCGCCGGAGGCCTCTGTCTGGCGCGCGATTTCGGCTTCAGACAGACGCCTTAGACAATTATATAGTAGATTATCTCAGCACAGGAACATTTTTTTTTAAAACACATTCAATTGTGGAGATTATTATTATTACAAAATGTACGACCATATTTTTCGCATTATCAGACGCACTTTTGATCCCCCACATTTTGGGGGAAAGTGGGGGGCGCGTCTTATAATGTGAAACACTGTTACGCGGTGGGGTAGGGGGGCTGTGGAATGGTGTTCGGGGTCTGGCAGGAGGAGGCCAGGAGCGGGCTGCAGCTGAGGCCCCATATTATGCACTGCATCCCACTGTCAATCACCAGCGGGAGCATCACACATTACAGGAGCGGGTCCACAGCTTAGCGGCTGTGGTCATCTGTGGATAGTCAGTACTTTCCATGCAATGAAAGCGTGGAAAGCAGTGACTATCCCTGGGAGGACATTCACGCCATCCCCGCTATCTTTGTCGGCATCCGGGTCCTGTGAACGTCGCTGCAGAGTGACGTCATCACCTGTTGCTGCTCACAGGATCGGATGCCGGGCACAGCACGGAAAGCGGGGATGGTGCAGACAGCAGGAAGCGAGGAGAGGGCGCGAGTACGATTGTTTATAATTTTAAGTGTGCGGCAGCATGGGGGACAGTGCCAGCATTGGAGGGGACAGAGTGCCATCATGGGTGACTGTGCTAGGATGGGAAGAGAGTGTACCAGCCTGGGGAACTGTGCCAGGATGGGGGGGGACAGTGTGCCAACATGAAGGCTGTGTGTACCAGCACGGAGGATATATATACCAGGATGGAGGACATATATACTGATTGTAAGACAACACTGTCATTATAAGGCGAACCCCATTTAACATTAAAAATGATTTATTCCTTTTTTCCTTCATCAAATGTGGGGGTGCGTCTTATATTCTGGTGCGTCTTATAAAGCGAAAAATACTGTAATTTTTTGGGGTGTTTTTGTATGTCACAAATGTTTTTTTCTAAATTTTGTGCAGTTATATTGGTTTATCTGGTGAAAATAAACAAGTGAGATGGGAATATATTTGGTTTTTATTAAGTTGCCTAATAATTCTGCACAGTAATAGATACCTGCACAAACAGATATCCTCCTAAGGCGGCCGTCACACGCAAAGATTTCTTGCCCGATATCGTTTAAGCGATCTCCTTTTTGATCGCTTAAGCGATATCGGGCTTAAAATCGTTGCATGTAATCAAGCGATTTACGATGTGAAATCGCTTGATCGTGACATCGCAGATCTGAGGTCCGGACCTCACATCTAGCGATTTACGATTTAGCGATCTGCTTCATCGTGGTGTGTGACACCACGATGAACGACCCTCCCAGCGGCAGAGCCTATGCTGGGAGATGGTAACTATGGTACACGTCGGGTAACTAAGCGACGCGCGGCGCCTAGTTACCCGATGTGTACCATAGTTACCAGCGAGATCGCGGATCCACATCGCTGGTGAGTCTGTCTGTGTGACATCTCACCAGTGATGTGAGCGATATTGTAAGCGATCGCGCGTGCACGTGATCGCTTACAATATCGCATGAGATATCTTAGCGTGTGACGGCCGCCTAAGATAGCCAAATCTAAAAAAAACACTCCAACTTCCAAAAATATTAAGCTTTGATATTTATGAGTCTTTTGGGTTGATTGAGAACACAGTTGTTGATCAATAATAAAAATAATCCTCTACAATACAACTTGCCTAATAATTCTGCACACAGTGTATTGTATCAAGCTTGGCTTTGTCTTTTATGTGGAGGGTGGCATTATTGGTACCAGCTATGGGCAGATAAAACATTTGGATCATATTTATGGGTATAAAAAAAAAAAAAAAAAATATGCCATTCTGCTGTTTTGACATTTGTACTGTTATGATGGCATTTATTGGGGTTTTGATAGCCCTGGGATTTTACAGATAATGTGTCACCAAATGATTTTTTTTTTTTTTAATTGCTTTGTTGTGTCTGAAACCTGCCCGGCTCCTGCACATTGAACCCCCCCGCTACCAGGAGGAAAAGTGTTCCAGTTTCAGTCAAGGGGGTGGTGTTGGCGCAGGATCAGTCACCGCTCTGTGTATGGAGAGCGGTGGCTGTAAATGCCTCCCACATTAACTGATAGCGAGGGTTGTGGAGTCGTGGATATTGAGGAGTTGGAGGTTTGGTTATCGACTCCACAACCTTGCTGACAGCAGGTTATAATGCAGAGCTGTCAGTCAGTGCGGGGGGACTGAACCTGTGCTGGCGCCACCTCTGTGACTGAAACCAAAATGCTGGAGGGAGAATTATAGATTAAATCCAACTGCCAGGAGGAAATTATGTGCAGGCACATTAAAATGCTATTAACCTGCAGATCAAGCCCCCATCTCTGCAGGTTAATACATGTTCATGACTGCAATAATGTTCAAGCAATCAGATGGAAAATGCTACTAAGCGACAGTAATGATTCATGTACCTGAGACCACGATCTGTGACCTGGTGACACCCGGAGAGGCTGAGGAGCTGTAACACACGTGCAGCACGGGGCTCAGACTTTGCACTCCCAGAGTAAGCGTCTCTACCCTCTGGCTGAGGAGTCCTTTTGCCGCCTTTGCACAGTGCGGAGGGCTCTGGGAGTGCTTGTATAGTCCTTAGCTTTGCTCCAGCAGAACAGAATGAATGGCCACAATAAGTGTAAGCATCCGAGTGATATCTCTGCTGCCAGGCGCCATTAGTCCTCATTCCAGGCAAAGGCTTTCTGTTGCAAAACCCATTAGAAAAACAATTCATACTGGACGACATCTCCAATACGCAAAGTCCATCAGTATCTCTATACTTCCAGTCAGCTGCATCCTCGATGTCAGCCAGCCTCTCAGAATCTAAAATCCAGAAAGGTGCAGACGGGTACCCATCAGAGGGGCTACAGCGTGTCCATAACTCTTCAGAGAAGAGCCCACATTGGCCACCGATGCATTGCATGGTGCTAGTCCTCATCCTGTTGGTCATGTCTTTCCTCCCCCAGGTCGACTTAACATTTTTGTTATTTCGGGAGCATTTAAATAAAGCTTTTCTGTAAGAAGGTAGAAAGCCAAGCGCAAGACTCAACCTCTCCAGCGTTGGGTCACCGATCTTCTCACAGCCAGACAAGTCAATATGACGAAGGTTTTGACAGTTACCAAAATGCCACCTGAAAAAGAGTAAAAGAAAGGGAGTATTAAATTTAAATTAACAGGGAAAGCTTTTTGTTTTAGAGTAAGTGCTCGTGATCAGGCTCTTGCAGAGTCGCGAGTGTTCTCTGCAGCCTCAGCGCCCACATTAGGATTCCAGATGCAGCGTATTTTCGCTGTTTTCCACAACTGAGAACACGTCTCTGCAAGAATAAATTGAAATGCTGTGGATCGGGAAGCCACGCTGCATATCAGTTTATGCTGCGGAGAAAAGAAGCATGGTGGGCAGGAGATTGCTATAGCTCCATCCACTGGGCTTGTACTGTACGCTGCTAAGGTTGCTTTTACATTGCATTTTTTTCCTGTCCATGGATATCCTACTTTTTGCAGGAACCCATGGACAGGAAAGGACCACATCGGAAGTGACCTCTGGATGTCATTTCTGTGTGTCCGGGTCCTTGATTTTCACGCATCCGGACACAGAAAGCCCGAGCCTGCAAAGCGCAAGCAAGCCGGGCAACTTTACTCCCGCAGTATACAACCCCTGGCAAAAATTATGGAATCACCTGGCTTGGAGGATGTCCATTCAGTTGTTTAATTTTTCAGAATAAAAGCAGATCACAGACATGGCACAAAACTAAAGTCATTTCACATGGCAACTCTCTGCCTTGAAGAAACACTATAAGAAATCTTGAAAAAAAATGTGCTAGTCAGTAACGGTTACTATTGTAGACCAAACAGGGGGAAAATTATGGAATCACTCAATTCTGAGGAAAAAATTATGGAATCATGACAAAAAAAACAAACAAAAGAACCCTCAAATACATCACTAGTATTTTGTTTCACCACCTCGGGCTTTAATAACAGATTGCAGTCTCTGAGACATGGACTTAAAGGGAACCTGTCAGACTGTTTATGCCCCTCCAGTTATCACTGTCTGTAGCTGCAGCTTCATAATACTATTCTAATCATCCATGTCTGAGCTCATAGTGTAATGTGAAAGGTGAAAGAAAAGCTTTTATACACTTACATTTTCTTATGTAATGAGGCAGTCAGTCCCCAGCTTGGAGGACGGGGACTGTTTGGCAGGTTAATAGTTAACATTTCAGCCTTGTGCTAGAACATGTTGGGAGACCTGATGTGATGTCATAACCATGTGACTACAATAGGCGGAGCTAAGTTCTCATAGAACATAATATGTTTGCTGGCTTATCTCCGCCCACTATGGTCACATGATCGTTACATCACACAGGTCCTTTAGCTATCCAAGTTAAAAATGAGTTAACTATTATCCTGCCAGACAGACCCCCTCCTCCAAGGTGGGGACTGAAATGTAAGTGTATAAACGCTTTTCTTTCACCTTTATCATTACACTCTGAGCTCAGACAGGGATGATTAGACTGGTATTATAAAGCTGCAGCTACAGACAATGATAGCTGGAGGGGCATAAACCACCTAACAGGTTCCCTTTAATTAGTGATGAACAGTACTCATCATCAATCTGGCCCCAACTTTCTCTGATTGCTGTTGCCAGATCAGCTTTGCAGGTTGGAGCCTTGTCATGGACCATTTTCTTTAACTTCCACCAAAGATTTTCAACTGGATTGAGATTTTCATGCCATGACATTGACCTTATGTGTCTTATTTCAAGGAATGTTTTCACTGAGGTGAAAAAGCCAGAGGTGGTGCAACAAAATACTAGTAATGGATTTGAGTGTTGTTTTGTTTGTCTTGATTCCATAATTTTTTCCTCAGAATTGTGTGATTCCGTGGGGAGAGATGGAAGGGGAAGCCATGTGGAATCAGAAGGGGTTGTCCTAGTGGTGGACAATCCCTTTAATTGATTAAATGTGTTCTCCAAACTGAACCAGGTCCTGGAGGTGGTAGACCTTTCTGGCATATGGATAAGCTTTAATGTCCCCTATAAAGTGTGATCATCTTTCTGCCGTCTGGGGCAACGATGCCTACAAAAAAAGGCTTTTCCATCACGATGGCTGAGGAGCCCACAAACTTAATTTAAGCACTGATGCTGATCTCTATAACATTTGTTGTATTACATCCATCACAAAGCAGCCTTCACCAACTATCCAGATATTACAGAACAACTGTTAGCTTGAATAGTCAATTTTATAAATGAAGCAATGTTCATATTCATTCTGAACCTGTAGGAGATCAGTCATTATATCCCAAGAGACACATATCGTCACCCAGAAAAGATCTGTCTATGATTTGCAGCAGAAAACTCTGCACCAAACATGAATCTTAGTAGGAAATAAACCTGATTGGGTGAAAAACACTGCAAAAATGCTGAAAGAGCTGACCGGCGGCAGGTACTGCCACGAAAAACGGGCAGCGTGTACATGAGATTTCAGAAATCATTAATTCTGCTGATACCGTAAACTGCAGCAGCTTTGGTGCAGACATTTCTGATGCAAATTCTTACCGTGTGCACAGACCCCAAGGCGTTAGCTGCTCAGAAGTATCACAGTGGCTTTCAGAACATGTACATCTCTCTATAGAAATGTAATTTTGTTAACTAATTACAATGACGTACCCATCAAAGGCTGAGTCTGAGATATCCGTCTGGGTAAGATCCAGGTGTTCTAAATTCGGGCAAAACTCCAGCATCTGGCGAATCTACAAAACAAAACCAGCAATAATAGGAAAGGCCTGAGCAATTGATCCCAAGAAATCTCTGTATGGGATCGTCATACCATTTTACTGCTCGCTGCTGAACTGTAGGCAAGAACAAGAGTCTTCACCGAATGACCAACATGGGGGAGAACATTCTGCATCAATCCCTGCAGGAGCTCCTTCTCTTGCTGGGCCACACTTATTGAGGAAGAATACCCATCATCTTCAATCTCCTCTGTAAGAAAAAAGTGCTTGATGAACAGGAGAACGAGAAATCTGTCTTTAGCTGGTGTCTAGCCTTGTGTGAGGTGAAGAATCACTAAATATATAAAAGGCTTATCTGAACCGTCCAAAATCATTAGGGCAGATGAGTAAAGCCTCTTAATAAAGTGCATTGCTTTTTTTCCGGTGGCTTTGGCCAAGTCATATTAAAGGGCATCTGTCAGGTTAAAAATCCATATGTAATTGATATAATTTTCTAATTCCTCTGGTGAAGCTCTTTCTATTCATGTATTTCTTTTATTTATACTCACCCTATCCACTGTATACTGCAAATAAAGATATTCATTCCATCTGTCGATCACAGTGAGTGATCACCTAATTTCTCTGCTGCCCACTCCCCAGGGAATGAATATTCATGTAGTGACATCCCTGCACTGCTCTCTTCTGCAAACACACAAGGAACTTTAAGTGGAAATCACAGGGGGGAGGCTGTAACCTTCTGTCTCTGCTCTCCTTGTATGTGCAAAACAAATGTTCAAATAAACACATAGAATCTCTCACAGACAGCACAGGCTTGTGGTCAGAGCAACAAATGGAGGAGATTGCCTTAGGCGGCCGTCACACGGTTCAATTTTGCGAACGATATCGTTTAAGCGATCTGCTTTTTGATTGCTTAAACCAGAGGTCCCCAATGTCAGTCCTCGAGGGCCGAACCAGTGCAGGTTTTCAGGATTTCCTTACTATTGCACAGGGATTGGAATCATTGCCTGCTGTGCAATACTAAGGAGATCCTGAAAACCTGCACTGGTTCGGCCCTCGAGGACTGACATTGGGGACCTCTGGCTTAAACGATATCGTTTGTGCATCGCTGCGTGCGATCAAGCGATTTTACAATGTAATATCGCTTGATCGTGACATCGCAGATATGAGAGCCGGAGCTCATATCAAGCGATAAACGCTTGAACAATCTGCTTCATCGTGGTGTATGACACCACGATGAACGATCTCCCAGCGGCAGAGCCTATGCTGGGAGATGGTATCTATGGTAAACGTCGGGTTACTAAGCGCCGCGCGGCGCCTAGTAACCCGATGTGTACCATAGTTACCAGCGATCTCGCTGGCCCACATCGATGGTGAGTCTGTCTGTGTGACAGCTCACCAGCGATATGAGCAATATTGTTAGCGATCGCGCGTGCACGTGATCGCTTACAATATCGCTCACGATATTGTAGCGTGTGACGGCCGCCTTACCTAGATGAGCTATCAGACATCACATATGTTCCTGCAATCTCTCCCTCCCTCTCCCCATCAGAAGCACCATGATGGACACCAAAATGATAACAAAACAAGAAGTGAGGCAGAGCACAGGGGGAGGGATGAAATAGCTGCCTGGGAACAAGTGAATAATAAATGAACGTTTACATACTGCGGACTGTTCAGCAGTGAAAGTAGTGGACCAGACTAGTCAAGAAGCTGCCTGCTGGGTGGGAAGATGCTTATAGCAACAGAACTACAAAGGGCACAGTAACGATCTTTACATATTCTGAAACGGCTGCCCGAGCACTATTTAAGGGTACTATTAGTATCATACTGAAAAATTACCCGACAGAGTCCCTTTAAGTGACTACGAAAAAATGAGCCGAAGAATAAGTAAGTATATGTGCAAAGTACAGGAGCATGTTCACACTAGCCATTAAATAAAGTCGACGCTAAAAAATAAAATGAGCATATACCCTACTGTGAGTAATGAAGTACAAAGCAATAGTATATACAAATAAGTAACAGAGGATTCTTAGGAAACACTGCTTTTGGTAAAAAAAAAGTGTAAGGCCCACGTCTCACACACAGATATTTGTGCAGATATTGTTCGCAGATCTCTGGTTGCAGTGAAATCATGGACACATTGTTCCATTTTGTGGCTGTATATAAATGGATTAATGTGTCCATAATTTCACTGCAACCAGAGATCTGTGAACAATATCTGCACAAATATCTGTGTGTGTGACGTGGGCCTAAAAGACATCAGATCTCAACAAGGTTTACTCCAATCGAGACGGTCCTACATAACGGCACAGTGTGATCAGGTCCCGACTATAGACACCCAGACATGGGAAGCTATATATGTGAAAAATAGGGCCCCACCTTGTTTCTACTGAATACAAAGGACTAGAGTAAATCCTAAAAAAATGAGCCAGAGTACAAGTGGCTTTATATTCAGTAATAACAAAGCGTGACCCCCTTTTTTCTGAGTTGGGATTTCCTTTATAATGCTTCCCATGGCTGGGTGTCTATAGTTGGGACCCGATCACTCTCTGCCCCTATTCACATGGATGTAGATACTAATACTGTCCCAATTGGGGTATGCCTTGTTGCGGCGGGATGGATATTACGCTTTTTTAATCAGAGTGAGTATTTACCAAGTACCCCACATTATTTATTTGCACTACTGTTTTTTTAGTTATTTATTTAGAGCAAGCTATATGCTCATTTTATTTTTATCTTAGCTTCTGTTCATATCTGAAGTGGTGGTTCATTCATTTACATGAGGCCCATACCAGAAAGCTCCTTACCCGACTCATCGATGTCAGCATCCTCGTCCCACTCCTGATAAGCCCGGCTCTCATCCTTCCTACTGGACACCCAGTCCTTGTCTGGCTCCGTGTCCAGGTGGGCAGCTGCCCCATTATACCAGTTCCCTATAAAAAGACACTTATTACAATGCAAAAATGATGAAAAAGAAGCCTGGCATGTATCAACCTAAAGGCTAAGTAACTATGACAAGGCATGAACAAGCAATATATTGTCCCCACCGTGTCACATAACTAGGAAATACAATGCAAGCGGAGATGGAGAACGCTGGTGTCTGTTACGGAGACACATGACACATCCTATGTAATAGTCAGACGGCTCAGACAACACTGAATGTGGTCAGACAAATACTGGCGTCACAGTAGTGATAGAACTCGATCTACTACATACATATTACATGTATGAAGGCTGGCATTACAAATGAGATGGCAGTGCAACGACTACTGCCAGATAGAGGTGTGTAGGCCATGTCACAATCAGTGGCCTCAGCTCACATTTATCCGATACCAGCTTTAGCCATAAAGTATGGTGCTGCAAAAAGACAGTGAAAAGCAGGAACTGAAAAATCTGATGGTTTGGCCCATTTATTTTTCTACGTACCTGAAGAGCTGGAGAGAGACCATCTGACTTCAACATTGTAAGAAATTATATAATCGTTATCTCCAAAGACAAAGCATTAATAAAAGGCCGTACTGGAGGGGCAGGGAATATAAAGGACATGTGTCTGCAGCAGATGTACATTACACTGGTATTCCAATACACATTTATAGATAGATACAGATCCCACCTTATGGGCTGCCAATTATCTAATGAATGGGATCCTTTAATTTCATTTGGTGAGGAAGCTAATGGCAGCTGCATCAGGTGGAGAGTGGATGGAGAGGTGGCCGGGCATGTGTGCGCCTCTCCGTTCATGTACGTTGTAGTTACTGGAGCAGGCGTCACATGTCCGCCCATCTCTACAGGTGCCAGAGGTGGGACCATCATCTACTAGACATGTAAAGAATAAGGTCCACGATATGAAACACCTTTAAAAGGGAATCTGTCTGCAGGTTTCTGCTAACTCAAGTGACAGCAACATAATGCAGGCAAAGCCCTGAATCCAATGATGTATCACACAAATTACTGGCTGAAGTCATTCTCACACAATCAAAGCATTTAGTTTTACGCATGTAGCAGAGCTGGGAGAGTTACTCCACCCACACCAGGCTCTCAATACAGATTGACACCTCACTGTCTATGCACAATCACAGCACGGGTGAGTCAGACTGCCCTGTGCCTGACAATCTAGTTCTGGAATGGTAATCAGAGGGTAATAAAGCCTTTAGTTTAAGTAAACAATCACAAAGAGACTGATAAAAGACACAGTTGATTCTTGTTTAACCCTTGCAGCATGCTGTCCTCAGCTTACATAGCAGAAACCTGCTGACAAATTCCCTTAAGAAGTAGGTTCTATGACATTAATTCTCTTTATTAAGGTTACAACTTAGAATCTGTCACCAGATGCACAGTTCAAATCCATGAATCAGGAGCTTCTACATCGGATGGTCGGGGTGCAGCTTGGTGCACAAGCGTGTAAAAGCGCTGTGGTGTAATATATTATTATATAGCTGGATGTGTGCTTTCTATACCCAGATGTGAGATATGGAGAGCACGTAATACCGCTGTGACTCACCTCTCGCCCACAGCACAGGATACAGATGTTTCCAGAGAGATCCCGTCTTTGCCAGCTGTGCCCATTTACTGTTTACTTGGCTACAACGACACAGCTCCTGCGGATTAAGGTAACTAAAAATTTTCAGCATTACCTCCGGAGGAAGATGACAAATGGATGTGGCGCTCGGCTGAGCAGACGGCTCTAAAACAAGAAGAAAACATCATAAATAACTGAGCCCACTGACTGTATACAGCCCTGTCAGCTCATATAGCACTGCACAATACAGGCAATCGTGTATCAGGACAAGGAAGATGGAAAACTAATACACTAGATGTATGTAGCAGGGGGAATGTGAAGGATGGGGCTACAGGCTGTGCAGGACACTTGCTGGCAGATGGCCGGCCACTAGTGAACAGTGGCTATTTAAGCAGAGGACGGGATGAAAGCTACACACCAATCCTGAATCACAAATGTCAGATAACTATGAGAAATATTATAAAATCACTTCTTTAAGAAAACCTGTCAAATGCCATAATTATGTAGTATTTAGGTGTTTTAAATTATGCAGTTTCCCTGAATCTGTCTTTTTTCCCTGTTCCTGTAGTCCACATTCTTGCTTCTTGTCAGTGGTTGGCAAGCGCTGCCAACTACTGAAAGAGAAAGTATGTGCCATGTCCCGATGTACAGCAGCTCATCAGGACATGGCACAAGTGATTGGCCACTGCAGCGCCGCCATATGGGGCACTTTAAAATAAAGAATAAAAAAAAGATTTTTGTGTACTCGCCGTAAAATCCTTTTCTCTTAGCCTATAATTGGGTGACAGAACCGTGGGTGTTATGCTGCTGTCCACTAGGAGGGGACACTAAGTAAGATCTAAAAAAGATAAACAGTGGCTCCTCTTCTGCATTATACACCCCCAGGCAAGCCTTGACTCTTCAGTTTTTGCTTAGTGTCTTTAGGAGGCAGACCTCTTATTATTTTCCTCTTTTATATAGACTTTTTAGATTTTTTTCTTCCCTCCTTCTACAAGAGGTTTCAAGATACCACTCATAGAAGAAAAAAGCCTCTTGCCTCTTCAGTTTTGTGCTTAAAGCAGTAGAAGTAAACATAAATAACAGCCTGTAACAAAGGCAACCATATAGAAACAGAAAGAATTATAAGGAATACCGAAAAAGGCCGATACGGGCAACAGGGTGGGGGCTGAGTCTCCCAATTAGAGGCTAAGAGAAAAGGATTTTACGGTGAGTACACAAAAATATCCTTTTCTCCTTCGCCTCATTGAGGGACACAGAACCGTGGGATGTCCTAAAGCAGTCCCTGGGTGGGAAGAGAATAACATCATAAACTCTTATGCGACATGCACCCTACAGGTGGGCTACTGCCACCTGGAGGATGTGTGAACAGAAATTCGCATCTGCCAAGGAATGAATATGAACACTGTGATGCTTCGCAAAAGTGTGAAGGCTGGACCAGGTGTTTGTTTTGCACGCATGTTGTGCAAAAGTCTGGTGCCGAAAGGCCTAGAGTGCCCCCACCGCACGAGTGGATGTGCGCCCTTATGCCTGATGGAAACGGTAATTTCCACAACTGAGAGACTTCATGACTAGCGATTCTGATCCAAATGGGTCCCACCTTCCACATAGCTTGTCTGCTGCGGGTCTCACCTTGGTGAAGGACATACGGCACTGCAGTGGCATTGTTTAACTGTATCCTGGGGGGGAGCAACTCGCAAGCCACCGATGACAAGAGCGTAGTGCCAGAAAAAAGGCAGAAATCCCCAGGAGAATGATGGGCAGGGTGGATCCTGAGGATGGCCGACTGCTCTGAGCACTGTGATGACAGCACTTCGCTCCCTAGTCTGATAGTTCTGCGTTAGTACCATAAGTGCGCCTGGGGAAGGGATCTCCCTTGTGAGAGGGAGGACAGGCGCAGCCACCAGTGGGGGAGGAAACGCTTGGTGGCTTCACACTGAATGACCTAACCACAGGGAAAGGACTCTTGCCCCAGGCCGTGAGGAGAGCTATCTGGAGAGACCAGAGGTGCAGTTGTACAAAGGTAACCAATCATCCTGCTCAGAACTTTCATCAAGAATCGGAGAGTGAGGTGATGGGCAGATGAGGGCCCAGATTCCTGGACGTTGGCATTTGGCTCGGGAGATGGATAGAATTTGCGGCAATTGACCAACCATAACGGATGAACCAGGGGGTCCACTGTAATATGAACGCTCTTGGAGGATATAGAGAGGAGATGAAATGTCAGTCCAGATTTTTTCAGCGTCCTCAAGTCTTCAGTCCTTGTCCGTCATGCTGTTATGTGACAATGTCATCCTTCACTGTTTTGTCTACAGAGGGGAGGAAAGAACTAGGGAGAGCACTGCAGCAGAGGGAAAAACTGCAGAGCTCCCTACCACAGCTGTTGCTTGCGGCACATGGCGATTTCCCGTTGGACCCATGGTGACAATGCCATATATAGATGGATACATCTATATGTTTGGGCTTCTATGTTGTGCAGATATGAAAACAAATGGTACCCTTGAAGGAGCTGCACTCACCCTGCCTTAGCAAATGCTCCCCTGGAAGTCTGGAGATGTAGCGGTGCCCTGCATTTTCTGGATGGAAATGGTGACCGCTGACGTGGAGAGGGAAGGGGCGGGCCTGATGCACAGGGTGCGCAGGGAAATCTCGCGTTACGCGAGAAGCGCCAATCGAGGTCGTCCCGCCCTCTTCATGACACGGTCTGGGTGTGTTCCGTCCCCCTCGTGCGTCAGCCAAAGGGCAGGTAGGGGGCGGGTATAGGGCGGAGACTCTCGGAGGTAGGCCCAAGCCGTGGCCAAGCGTGAAATGCAACCCCGAAAATGAGAGAAGCCCGGCGTGGAGGTTGGAACGTCCTGCCGGACCTAGTGATAGGGGAATGGTGATGTTGCAGCTGCACCACGGGGAGAGTCCCCGGGTGCAGAGATTTGTGCCCGTGTTTAAGTCCTGCACTCTCAGTATGGGGGACCCTGTGATAGCCCAGAAGGTACCTGAGATAGTAGCCTTGACCCAAGGCCCTTGTCAGGGTGGAATGGGTAGGGTAGTTGTCTTCCGTATGCCGCCCACAGGACATGAGAAAACGGGGGAGGCGAGCGAGTCCTCCTTCAACCCAGGGTCCAAGCTGTGAGGCCTGGGGAGGATTGTAAAGAAAACCTGATCATCCTCAACCCGGATCCCCAACTGTGGGGAGCCGAGGGAGGAGCAGTAGTGGTCAGCCCCCACTTCGACTCAGAACCCCAACTGTGGGGAACTGAGGAGTAGTTGTCCCTTTTTTCTTCTATGAGTGGTATCTTGAAACCTCTTGTAGAAAGAGGGAAGATTAAAAAAATCGAAAAAGTCTATACAAAAGAGGAAAATAATAAAAGAAGTCTGCCTCCTAAAGACACTAAGCAAAAACTGAAGAGGTAAGGCTTGCCTGGGTGGTGTATCCTGCAGAGGAGGAGCCACTGTTTATGTTTTTCAGAACTTACTTAGTGTCACCTCCTAGTTGACAGCAGCATAACTCCCACGGTTCTGTGTCCCCCAATGAGGCGAAGGAGAAAAGTTTTTAAAAATATGACAAAAACCCCCCACAAAAGTTCAAATCACCCCACCTTTCCCCCTTTCAAAATATAAGTGTTAAAATAAATAACAACCACATATTTGGTATTGCCGCGTTCAGAAATGCCTGATCTACAAAGATATAAAATCAATCAATCAGATCTGTAAGCTGCGCAGCATAAAAAAAGGTTCAAACGGCAAAACTACGTTTTTTTTTGTGGCCACAACATTGATTTAAAATGCAGCAACGGGTGATCAAAACAGTGCATCCACCCAAAAATGTTATCATTAGAAACGTCAGCTCACGAAGCAAAAAATAAACCATCACTGGCCCAGATCCCGAAAAACGAGGACGCTACGGGTCACAGAACATGGCGCAAAAAGTGTGTTTTTTTTTAAACTTCTGATTTTTTTTTTTTCACCACTTAGATACCAGTAAAGGTATACATGTTTGACATCTATGAACTCGTACCAACCCGAAGAATCACACTGTCATGTCAGTTTTACCATATAGTGAACATGGTGAATAAAAAACTCAAAAAACAAAAGGTGTAATTGCACTTTTTTTTTTGCAATTTCATGCACTTAGAAGGTTTCCCATTTTCCTGTAAACTATATGGTAAAATAAATGATTGCATCTGAAAGTGCAACGCATCTCGCAAAAAACTAGCCCTCATATGTCTATTTTGGTGAAAAAATAAAAAGGTTATGGCTCTTGGAAGCAGGGAGCAAAAAACTAATTTCCCCGGATGGTGAATGGGTTAAATCATAGAGATTGGGCATTTCTTGAATGTTTTTTTTCCCAGTATGTGTCACACGGATGACACATGTAAACACGGATGGCCACAGAGTTGGTGAAAACAGGCCATGCCATGCAGGAGTGTTTTCTCACACACATGTGGGCGAGCAGAGGGCGGTGCTGGACACTGAGGTCAGGCAGTGCCAACTATGGCTGCGAGACTGGACAAAAAATGCTTAGGAGCTGAAAAGTTTGGTAGAGACGCAGGTGAATAAACTGCTGCAGCCAAAGATGTGAAATTCAGGAACAAAAGGTAGAAAGAAACTTAAAAATAATACAATACAGCAGAGATTACCTTAAAAATACATTTGGTTTTTGGGGTCGGACAACATCTTTAAGGCCACGTTCACACGTGGAGTTTTTGTTGAGTTTTTTACCTCAGTATTTGTAGCCAAAGCCAGGAGTGGGTGATAAATACAGAAGTGGTGACGGGTTTCTATTATACTTTTCCTCTGATTGTTCCACTCCTCGTTTTGTCTACAAATCCTGAGGTAAAAATCTCAAATACTCAATGTGTGTATGTGGTCTAAATGACAAAATAAAAATGGCTCCAGATTCAGGAGAACAGCAACTTTTACACCGTGTAAAGATTAC